>OY747713.1:5929320-6079320 GCA_963556495.2 Valencia hispanica | reverse complement strand
TGCACAAGCTCCACGTACTGCAATTATAAGAGTTTTAGTCTCTTTTTTTAAGGCATCTTTTCTGCCTACGTTAATATTTTTTCTTTTGCTTTATATCCTTAGTTTGATTAAATAAAAAATCAAGAAGACAAATTTAAAGAAAGTAATCCATCTGTGTTACCTCTGTGCTAAACTGTGTTAGATTTTCATCGTGTCTTAATGTGTTTGTGTGTGCAGGTGGGAAGTATGTACCCAGAGCCATCCTCGTTGACCTGGAACCAGGAACCATGGACTCGGTCCGATCAGGACCCTTTGGCCAAATTTTCAGACCTGACAACTTTGTCTTTGGTAATCAATGAGGCAGATTGTAAATGGGGCTTTTTTCTAAATTGTAGTACCAACTTTGACTTTTTTTTTTTTGTTAAGTTTCTTCACAACATTTCAGATGTTTCCAGTTTTTATTTTCTTTAATTTCTAAAGTTTGTTTTTACAAATAAAACTTTTCCCAATAAAATTTTAAAAAAATCATCCTAATGATTGGTTTTGTAGGTCAGAGTGGAGCTGGCAACAACTGGGCCAAAGGTCACTACACGGAGGGAGCGGAGCTGGTGGACTCGGTCCTGGACGTGGTGAGGAAGGAGGCGGAGAGCTGCGAGTGTCTCCAGGGCTTCCAGCTCACTCACTCCCTGGGAGGAGGCACCGGCTCCGGCATGGGGACCCTGCTCATCAGTAAGATCAGAGAGGAGTACCCCGACCGCATCATGAACACCTTCAGTGTGGTTCCCTCACCTAAGGTAACACGGAATCCTCTCCTATAATCTACACTAATGGGTGTTCCTGATATATTATCACATGAACCTCTATCTCTTTATTAATTTTTTTCCATCAGCAGTTTATCATATAAAATCAATATGTGTATGCTGCCTTGATGGTTATTTATCTCTGATGGTTCAAAGCAGCAATCATCTGTTTAATTAATTAGGTCATTATTTATGATCCTATCAGTTTATTCTCCTTAAGTTAATTATAACATCGACTGAAGTTTGTGTGCATCTGTCATGTCGACTTATGTACTTTTTTTTTTTTTTACCACATCCACCGATGGAATTAAGGTTTTTTTTAAATATATTTTGAAGATCTATTTAATCTTTTAGGGTTTAAAATCAACATCGATCCAAGGTTCTGATGGTTTACAGCCCTTTCCTGCATCTCTGAGCTGCTCAAATCAGACGAGGGCAGAAAGATTTACTCTCAAACTTACTTTCTGCATGTAAAACACTTTAATCTACTGTTCTGCAAAAAGTTTGAACCCTCTTTGTTTTGCTTCCAAGTGGTCAGATTAAAATCAAGTTTAGAAAACCCTCAGAAAAGATCTGTTGGCTTTAATAGTTTGAATAAAGTTTACTGTGAGGTCTTTGAAGGAAACTAAAAGGAGAAGTGTTGTATAGTGAGTCGTCGTCATGACGCCCCCACCCCTCTGTTTCTGTCTCAGGTGTCTGATACGGTGGTGGAGCCGTACAACGCCACCCTGTCTGTCCACCAGCTGGTGGAAAACACCGACGAGACCTACTGCATCGACAACGAAGCTCTGTACGACATCTGCTTCCGCACCCTGAAGCTGACCACGCCCACCTACGGAGACCTGAACCACCTGGTCTCTGCCACCATGAGCGGCGTCACCACCTGCCTGCGCTTCCCCGGCCAGCTGAACGCCGACCTCAGGAAGCTGGCCGTCAACATGGTGCCCTTCCCCCGCCTCCACTTCTTCATGCCGGGCTTCGCCCCGCTGACGAGCCGCGGCAGCCAGCAGTACCGCGCCCTTACCGTGCCCGAGCTCACCCAGCAGGTGTTCGACGCCAAAAACATGATGGCGGCGTGCGACCCCCGCCACGGCCGCTACCTGACGGTGGCCGCCGTCTTCAGGGGACGCATGTCCATGAAGGAGGTGGACGAGCAGATGCTCAACGTCCAGAACAAGAACAGCAGCTACTTCGTGGAGTGGATCCCCAACAACGTGAAGACGGCGGTCTGCGACATCCCGCCCCGCGGCCTCAAGATGGCCGTCACCTTCATCGGCAACAGCACGGCCATCCAGGAGCTGTTCAAGCGGATCTCCGAGCAGTTCACCGCCATGTTCCGGCGCAAGGCCTTCCTGCACTGGTACACCGGCGAGGGCATGGACGAGATGGAGTTCACGGAGGCGGAGAGCAACATGAACGACCTGGTGTCCGAGTACCAGCAGTACCAGGAAGCCACGGCGGACGAGGAGGGCGAGTTCGAGGAGGAGGTGGAGGAGGACGCCTGAAGGGAGAGAGAAAAGTTCAGGAAATTTTTATTTAAAAAAAATAATGTGAAATAATCTGAAGGGATCTAGCAGGTCGGAGGTCAGAATTAGTGAATGGGCCAAAACTGAGAGAAACAAAACGACCAAATTCATGTGCCAAGTTTATTCTTTTCATATTTTTAATCCAGTTTGATCATTTCAAAGATCCCAGACTCTTATAAACTAAAACGCACAAAACTGAAGTGTCAACATTATGCATACGTTTAGAAAAAAGATCAAATATTCGACGAATTCAGAAACTAATCTGTTCCAGTGGAAGATTTCCCTGATTTATTGTTTGTCTTTATGTCGTCACCTCCTCTTAACCACCACACTGAAAAAAGAGAAACTTAAATAAATTGCGTTAATTGGTAGCATGTAATTGAATTAAGTTTATCTAATTAAATTTTTTCACATTTATTTAACTTGACAACTTAGTGAACGTAATAAATTTACTTGGATAAACTTAGTTCAATTACATGTGACCAATTAATGCAATGTATTTAGTTGGATCACCGATTCTCGTTTTTTCAGTGCAGTATTACTAATTCAGGAGTCAGAAAGTTTTGCAAAAGTTTTTTTTTTTTTTCTCAGTTATAAAATCTTAAATGTTCATGTTATCAAAACTGAATTTTACCCTAAAGTTCAATGAATCCCTGCAGGAGAAACGTTTGTTTTTATGGGATTCACTGACTTCAGAGTAAAACCATAAAAGCTCGTTAAACTTAAAGGGTCTCTCTGTCGGACGTCCTCTTCTGTGGTTCTGATTGGATCGGGTCAAAAAGGTCTTCAGCCTTAATCTGAGCCTCAGAGATAAGAACCGAAGCTCTTTATCAGCGTTCATTTTGATCATCTTTGAAGACCCGTGTTCAGCAGATTCTCTTTGGTTTAGAAGTTCAACATGATCAGGATTCAAAGAGGAACTTGTTCCCTATTGATCAGATCATCTCAGCTGGTTCTGATTTAGTGAAAGTCTGGGTGAGATAACAGAAAAAGGCCTGTTAACATCTCTGAACATCAGTTCCAGTCAGATGTTGTTGGGCTAAATGTTTTTTTTTCTCTTCCTCACTTGATTTCCACTTCCTTCCATCCAGAAGGATTTTATGCTGCATGGATGGGAACAGAATCTGCAGATTACTCTGTTTTATTCAGTTCAATGTTTACTCTCTGAGCCACTACAGTATTTCAGATCAAACGTTTTTAAGTATTAAAAATCCAGCCATGTTTTGTTTCTGCCTCTTTGTTTATGTTTTCCCCGAATTCTTTTGGATCTAAATTGGGATCTTTACTGTGAAATATTTGGGAGAAATAAAAAAGTTTTTTGTTGTTGGAGATAAACTTGCTGTACTGTCATGATTAATGAGCTTCTTAAGTGTTGATAAAAATAAAATAAAAACTACCTGAAATTGTTTTTGCACACATTAGAGCAGCAGTTGAAAACTTGGTCACTTTGTTTTAAAGTTCTTTTACCAAGGCAGTTTTTTTTTTTTTTCCCCATCTGAACAATTTGATGATAATGGCCAATCGGAAATCTGGGGAGGAGTGTCAAAAGCAGATGAGGTGGATTTGCACTGCTTACTGGGGAATGATGATGTCATCCAGGGCATGTTATGTTGGAATGTCTCTGCTGCCTCTAAGTTGAGTTTTTACCATATTATGACGCTCATGAGACGGTCATACAGCGACAGTCTTCAGTCAGAGGCCTTTTCAGAGTTTTTTGCACGACTGACTGCTACTGAAGATCTTTCCCGCACACAGCATCACTATCCACAACTCCTTAAAGATACTTTGACAATGTGAGTTAAAACATTTAACTTCCCTAAGGGAATAAAGTATTTTTGATTAAAGACTCCTTCCGCATCCAGCTAGGTGACAAATCGATCCGTACCTTTTTTTTTTTTTTTTTTTTTTACTGCAACCTGTTTAAATGAAAGCCATGAGATTTCCAACTAACCCCTGAACAGGCTCCAGTAGGTCTAAAACTCAAGCTACTTGGCTGCTAACACTAAGCCTTAACCAACATAACACTGACGACAATCGACTGCCTGTTAAATTCCCTCATTATTTACAACATCCTTCTCACTGACAATCCCTCAACAGACCCTTTAGAGCTGTCGGACCTCCTTCACCTGTACAGACAATCCTCAGCCAGAGGTTAAACTTTGTGTCCCTGACATCAACATCTAGTATCTGGGTTGAAATCTTCAATGCCTTCGTCCTCTGGAGCCCTCCTCAGCACAAAGCTAAGTTGATATTCATTATTTCAGTTGCCCCTCTTAATCCTTGCATGGTCACAGTTGGTGGTGGATAGCTGACAATGCACTCATACAACCAACCTGAGACCAAATCATCTATGTGACATGCATGATGTTTGGGTTATGTGAAAAAGAGGGGAGTGCCCAGAGAGAACCCATGCATGCAAGGAGAGAACACAAGTCAAGGCTGGGATTCAAACCCAGGACCTTCTTGCTGCAAGGCAACAATCTAAACGACAGGGTTCTTATGCACCATTAATATAAATACAGTGGTGTGAAAAAAATGTTTCCACCTTCCTGATTTCTTTTTTTAAATTTTGCATGTTTTTCTTAAATGTTTCAGATCATCAAACAAATTTAAATAGGATTCACAGACAACAGAAGTAAAAACAAGAAATCACTTAAATAAGAACCGCCTGACAAAGTGAAGCGGACCAAAAGATCCTCAAGGGCTAAAGAAACCCGGGCACAAATGAGCAAGAAAGTAATCGAGATCTGCATAAATAGTATTTTTATTTTAATGTTAGATCATCTAATCAGTTTCACAATGTATTGTTAGGAGGGGGAAATCAGTTTTGCATCATGAAACCTCGAATCCAATGTAAAATATGAGCTTTTGATGCTAAACAAGACGCGTTATTCCACAGACTGGTGAATGAACAGCTTCTGGGTGGATTTGTGATTCACTGCCTTGGTAAAAAAAAAAAAAAAGGAGGCCGCTCAATAGTTGAGATTCATGAGAGGTTAGAAAAACAACAACAACCTCTTATAAGAAGCATGAAGCAGAAGATCAGCACCATGGACAGCACCGCCTGCTTCAACCTGTGAGGTGGAGAAAGTTTCTCGTTATTATAATTCATAATAAAGAGGGTGAAATGAGACCGGACCGGCTGTGACGTCAGAGGAGGATACCCATTTCTGGGTCAGAACCGTGAACGTCGGGCTGCACCAACCTGTCATGGTGGCCCGAGGCTGAACCTCACCGCACAGCTTCCTCTTCTAGCTCCCCTCCGACGATCCTCCGAAGTTTCCCGATCGCAGCCGAGCTGGAAGCCCCCACAGACCCGACATCAACCGAAATCTTCGTCTTCATCCCGATCTCTCTCCCCCCACTCGGTTGAAGTGTGCCGTGTTCGGGTTGGGGGAGGTGGGGTGGACGACATTCATGAAATCCAGAAAAAAACGCGGCTTCCATCCTTTCTGAGCCCCTCCCAGCCCCCCTGATTATCGGATCCGAGGCTTTTATAAAGGTAATTACCATCATCTATTTATGAATTCATATTCCAGCAGTAGGTTTAGTCGCCAACAGGGAGGCGGTGGGTTAAATTCTGCAGCTTTTCTTGGTTGGTTTTGGGAGTATTTGCTTGTGTTGAGCGGTGCCATACGGGGGGATTCGGGGCGTTTAACCAGCGGCAGGAGGATTTCTGGGGGTCTTCTCACGAGAAAAGAGCAATGAAGGCATACATGCATGCCAAACTTTACACTCAATATAAAAAAAGACAACAAAAAAAAATCCATAAAACCGGTACAGGGATCCACGCAATCCTCCCACAAAACCTAATCAATATCATTTAAGTTGTCTCATTTTCTTTCTTCTTCACTTAAACTCATAGTCTTCTGTTTGTCTTTGAAATCATATAAACCTGAGGTGTTTTTTCTTTTTTCCACGTCTGGATTTTTCACGCATGTTTCCAGAGATGCGGTGGTTGGGGCATCATGTATGTTCGGGATATACCCACCCTCCATCGGGGGGGATTTTCTGGTCCACCCCGCTGGAAACGGTTACGCAATGCATTACGGCACTCATTCAATCTGCTGACTAAGTAGCTTGTTTTGTCACATCGAACAGTCATTTTGAGCTGAATGTGAGCAAAGGTGGATGACTGACTGGCTTTGCAACACCTTGGAGGGGAAATGTTGACCTAAAAGTCCCGTTTATGTTCGCAAATTAGGGGGGAAATGAGATCATGTAGATTTTATTGTGTCTAATCTGTTCTAAAGATCCAATTTTATTATTATTTTTTTTTTGGCTGATCAATGAAGCTGGATGTGTAAACCTTCACCCAGCATGTGTCTTTTAAGGATTTGAAAATCGGAGGAGGAGGAGGAAGAGAGAGAAAGAGCATGCTCTACCCCTGAACATAACATAAAAAAAAGAAATCCAAGCTTGCATTCTTCATTCATGCCCTCCTCTCTTCCGCTCTCATTTCCTCCATCTTCTATCTCCAGTCCGGATCCATGCTGGTCACGACACACCCTGAGCTGCAGGATCTCCTCCTGGATCTGCGGTTTGCAAAGAGAAAACAGGAATAGAAATGGAGGCAAAACACGGAATATGAAAAGGAGGGAGCAATTTGCCTAGCAAAAGTACTAAAAATCATTTGAACTTCTCCAGATTTTGTTTAGTTTTTCCTCAAACCTGAGTTTATTAATATTTAATATGAGAGAACAATGTAAAGTGGGTCATAATTGTGAAAAACAAGGAAGGTGGTAGGTATGTTTCTTATGTTTTTAGACAAATGCAAATCTGAAAAGTGCAAGGTTCATTTAAATTATAGCCCCACCCCAAATCAATCTACTCCCTTCATTTCATTTCTTCTTTACCATCTTTGTGCTCCCATAGGGTGATTTTCTTCTTTGCAATTAAGCTCAAACTCAGTCAGATTGAATGTAGAGTGTCTGAAAACAATTTCCGGTTCTTGCCATAGATTATCATTAGGACTTTGACTATGCCTTCCATGGCTGATTTCTACCCTCAAATCCATCAAGTTTCCATTCATTGAAGTATCCAAACCAATTGATGTCCTGTCTTTTATTTATTCGAAACCACAAATCAAAACACATGTCCAAAATATGCTTCGTAATCATATCAAGGCCATATTTTCAATGAAAGCTAAAGGAAATGTGTGTTGGCAATTTAAATATAATATAGGGTGACCCTATTTTGATTTCCATAAAAGAGGAAACTTGGTCCAATTCTTAAACACATCAATCATATTTTGTTTACTTTTGACATACATATTTAATGTGGTCCTGCTCTATGTGGTTGGAGAGAAAAATTAAATAAACTTCAGATCATTGTTTACAAGTCTAACCGTTCCAGAAATGACTTTAAATTCTAAATAGAAACAATTAATCTTCTTTATTAGAAAAAAAAACCCAGTAACAATATTAGCTCCCTTTTTTAAGTCATACAGGAGAAAAATTGCACAAAAATCGGAAATTATATTCTGAGAAAATAAGTATTATTTTCTAATCAAAGTAATAGAAAATAAAAAGCAGCATTCTCCCAAAGACACTTAAAGTTTATACTCCAATCTTTGTTTTTTTACCGCTGTCAATTTAATACAGAACTGTAACTTTACAGCTTTCATAGTTCATCAGTTTGATGAATGGGATGTTTGCCACCTGTCACACACAGAAACTAATCTACCAGCTATGAGTACGCTGCTCTCCGCCACACATTAGTCGCCACCAGGATGGAATGAAGGACATTTCCTTCATGTTTCAGACTTAAAGCTCCACTTGGGCTGACGTCTGGTAAACATGAGCTGCAGCTCGGGGAGGACGCCCCGGACAGCACCGATAAAAGTGGAACATGTTGTTGCTAACATGATACACAACAACAAAGACGTTTCTTTTATAACTAAAGTGCAAAATATTTGCTGTATTTTGTAAATTTCGAGGTGCATGGCTGAAACACTTGCTGCAGCTATACTGTTTCCGCTCATCGTTCCCCTAAAAATGTCCGAGCGGCACGCCAGACTTTTATGTTTTACTCATTTAATTATAATGAAAAAGAATCGATTTTTCAAAAGTTTTGACCCGCTATCGATTTTGCACGTTTTACGTCGCAATTCATCGATTTATGGTGAATCGCACACCCCCAGGACAGACGTCACTAATCTGCATGCAAACGTTTGAACAAACATGGTGGATACTGGAGACGGAGCCAGTCACTGTACAGAAAGTGAGGTTTTGGACTTGATTAGTGAACATTTTGTCGGTTCCCACTGTGCAGGAATTGCCTAACCGCTCCACAAACACTAACACCTGTAGCCGCCATTTTTACCTCTGTAAACAGAGCTCCTTGTTTGTGACGTCTTGTCTTCTTCTGCGCATGCGGTCCGCTTTAGGGCTTTGAACCTTTCACATTAGGGTGTGTTTGCTGTTGCGTTTCAGATATAGTGTGAACAACCACACACACACAAAAAATCTGATTTAATTAAAAATTCTGAATTGAGCATTTAGACCTGCAGTTTGAATGTAGCCTAACACTGTAACGTAGCTCAGGCTGTATGTTAGGGTCGATGCTCTGCTGGAAGCTGAAGCTCCGCTCTAGACTCTAATCTTGCAAGATTGTCCATCTTCCCCCTTCCTGCTTGAAAAAGCAGAACATCTGGAATAAAAGATGGCTGTAAAATCATTAATCGTGATAATTTGTCGTCTGTTTATCGGATTGTTGTGAGGTCATGTATGCTGAACCAACACAGCCTCTTTTTTTAAAATTGAAAACTGGGTATATAAATGAATTTGAGAAGCATTTCCTGACCCTTCCTGATGCTTTTAGAGCAACAGCGTAATAATTTTGGCAAGACCGAGACTTAATCAGATTAGCTGCAATGATAGAAAGTGCTTAGCACAGGGAGAAAGCATGTCAGAGTGTGAGTGGCTGTAGAGGATATTTAATATTAGTCGAGCTTATCAGCAAACCCGAATCATCACGGTGATTGTCCTCTGAAGGACTCGAGAGGATAATTAACCCCAAAGGAGAGATTTGAGAGAATGAAGCTGGGGTTGTGAGGAGGAAGATAAGAAACAAAGGCAGAGAGGAGCAGAGGGATGACGCTGGAACAGGAGGAGGATGGGAGCTGCATGCGTGGGAGCTGCAGAAGAGGCTGTTAAACTCATCGTTCAGGATGGACTGATGGGATCAGACAGAGAGGTGTAACCTCAGCGGCTCTTTGGAACGAGGAGGCTGCTGTATGCCGGACACCTTTCTGCCCTGCACAGATCAGGTCATCTGATGATACAACAGCGTGACAGAAGAACAATGATCCTGTTTAGATGGAAATCACACCTGCAGATGGAGGATGGCAGGTTAAAGCATCCCAGCGCTTCAGTGGAAAGTGCTCCTCTGAAGCTGCATATCTGACTTTAATTAAATCAGAAGCACTTGAAAACAACATCCATCTTTATTTTCCTCTCGGTTTTGACTTCCTCCTGGCCTTCTGCAGCGCTCTCGCTGTGCTTCCTCCGGTTCTGTTTAAACCTCCTCTCTGACTTTCACTCAATACAGGTTTTTTTTTGCACATTTTCATAATCAGCGGTGACTTCTCATTTTCCCGTCAGACATACAGTTTTCTTTGTCAGAGATGTCAAACTTCTGATTCACGTCCTTTCAAGCTCCCCAGCGTGAATGCTCTTATAAGCAATAAGGTAATGGCTCCATAGAACATTAATGTCGAATGTGTTCAACGTGCTTCACTGGGCGGCGATTAGAGAAATAAGCCCAGGTTGCTGTGTTGCACCAAAGTACTAAGAGCCTGCTGAACAATCAGCCTTTTCCTTCAGTGGAGACTCTCCAGAAAGCAACTTCTAATGGCTCTCTGCTATGACAAAAGGCTTTTAAAAGACTTTTCTTAGACATTTTCTGCTGCAGTCTCAAACCTCGGCTGTGTTTTTCAAACTTTAGAGACCATGTAGACCCTCAAAAAATCTTTAGTACTCCAGGTACTTTTATTCTGACACATACTCATGTTAAAACACTCTTTCTGCTTCCAGAGGACAGGGAAAGCAGGAGCTGATCATCATCAGTGTGAGCAGCTGTATAAAAGGTGGATATTTGCTATACAGGGAGGAAAGACACCTGTGCCCTCAAAGAAGCAATTGCGGCTGCCCATCAATCTGGGAAGGGTTATAGAGGCATTCTAAACTAACTGAAGTCCATCATTCTGCAGAGGGAGAGATTTAAGACAGTGGCCAATTTCTTAAGGAGTAGACGTCCCAGCAAATTCACCCAACTACTAGACAATGCAAAGGTCAGAGGGAGGATAAAAAGAGCTCCACTTGAGTTAGTTAAATGATAAAGTTAATGCGAGGAAGTGTAGCTTGTTTAGAAGGGATTTCTCTCCAAAAATATATCCATTGGACTTCTGGAGTCATGTCCTGTGGACCGATGAGGCCGTAATGCAGAACCTTGGTACTCTGGGCTCCACTGTCCAGCCGAGCCTCAGGTACCTCGATGTTATTTTTGATTCTGCCTAGAGCAAAACTCCCAACAGATAATCAGGAACGGCTTTTTCTTCAATTTAGAAATATCTACAAACTGTGAACATTTGCAAACAGAGGTGGGTAGAGTAGCCAAAAATTGTACTCAAGTAGAAGTAGCACTACTTCAACATATCTTTACTCAAAAGTACAAAGTAGTCACTAACAAAATTACTCCAGTAAGAGTAAAAAGTATTTGGTAAAAAGGCTACTCTAGCATTGAGTACTTGAGTAATTGTTTTGAGATCATAACACATAATTTAATATTTAAAATGTAGGTAATCGGACAAAAATATAAAGTTATGTGCAAATTCTGAAGATTCAAATAAATAGAAATACATAACATAATTGTAAAAGAATACATTTGACAAGAAGAAACATTTCGCAACCCTGCATTAGGATGGATGGGTATAGAAAATGGATGGATGGATAAATTGCCCAGCCCTATACTGGAATATTCTAGAGTAAAGTATGAGGCCATCTGTCCAACAGATGACTCTTGGCCAGAACTGGGTCATCAACAGGAAAATGACCCGAAACGCAGGAGCTGATCCACAACAGAATGGCTGAGAAAGAAAAGAATCTGATGTGTACAATGGCCTAGTCAAAGTCTGCTGCTACAGGCCGTTGAATTGTATATTTCACACAGCTATTTCTGACCTTGGTTTAATCTTATATAAAGCCCTAAAACCGAAACAGGTCAAACGTTCTTTTAATTCTTTGTGCTTTAGTCTTTGGACTCAAAAGTTAATGTTTAACCAGAGTGTGACCAAAATAGAAGGGATGATGAGCAGCAAGCAGGAAGTTTAACCTCTTAAATGGAGAGCAAAGTGTTTGAAGCAGTGAGGAGATGTCTGTTATATCTGGGAGGATCTGTTAGTATGATCTCGGTTGAATATATTATCGTCCATTAGCAACATAGATCTAAAGATGAAAGCTAATGTATTATTTTTATTGAGTGGCAGCGCAGTTATTGGTGCAATCCCTTTAGAATAAATCGAAATAAAGATTTTTTTTTTAAAGCCAACTGAAAAAATGTAATCACTTGCTCTTTCTATGAGATAACAATCTAAAACACATACCCTAATAAACAGAAATGGTTTATCATCTCGTTCCAAATATCTAAATCACGTAGAAAACCTGTGAGGTGAGCTGAAGAGAAGAGAATATCTTGGACATGATGACCTACAACAGAAATATAAAACTTTTAGATTGTCCAACACACCTTGATTAAGTGGCTAAAAGGTTTCCAGGCTCTACAGAGTCCAGCAAATGACTTCGATATTTGATTCAGGTGTGTTAAAGCAGAGACACACCTAGGAAGGTGCAAGACACCAACCCTCGAGGACAGGAGTTAGACACCTATGCTCTGGAAGTAGCTGAAGATCCTTCACTACTCTCCAATTTGCTGAACTTTTATAAGCAAAGACTAAGTGCTGGCATCGGGATTTAGGTTTTGCAGTGGATACATAACCCTCACATAGTTTGTTTTGTGCTTTTAAATGTATGCATCTTAAACATGTTTTATCTAAATGTTGCAGCAGGAGGACTGGAAAGCCCTGAAGTTCACCTCCCCTCCACACTTTTAAGACTTTTAATCAACTCTGCTTTAATAATGTATTCTTAGTTTGCGGAAGCTACAGATTTTGTTGCCACAGGATCTTGGCATCATCAGACGGACCGTGGTGCAGAGCTAAATCTGCCAGCTTTAGCACAGACTGAAACGAACAGTGCAGAGAAAAAGAATTTACTCTCTTACAGATTTGTTTTTTTTATCTTTATGTTTCAGGTCACCAAACTAATATTAATTTCAGACAAAGATAACCCGAGTAAATATTAAAAGCCATTTTTAAATGGTAATTTCTTTTACTGATGGAAAAAATCTGTCCAAGCCAACCTGGCCTGATGTGAAAAGTAAGTACCCCCTAAACCCATCTGGTTGAGCAATTCTCTTCAGCAACCATTTTGATCCTCTCTGCTTTGCAGAATTGATTAAATTCAGCCACACTAGAGGGTTTTTCTACATGAATAGCCCATTTGATTATATCATTTTAGAGCTTCTCAATCAGATTTAAGACCAGACTTTGACTAGGCCACTATTTTCTATTCCAGTCGTTCAGATTCAATGCTTCTGCTGCACAGAGTGCTTTTAAATTTAATCTAATTACGCTCTGACTGTTGCACAAACTAATTAATGAATCTCATTAACCAGAGTTTGTGTTTTCTGGACGTCTTTTTGAAGCCGTATTGTTGCTAAAGAAGTCTTTATTTGTTGCTAATTGTCTGCATCTTTGTGTTTTGCAGAGAGAGGCAGTTCAAGATGAAAGCAATCGGCGCTGCGTTACTTAGCGCCGTGTTCTGCACCGGTAAGCACAAACAGAATCAGGAAACGGCTTTGGATAAATGAATGCTTGAAAGCAACTTCCTTCAAAATCTAACTTAATGAATTACGTAAAAAAAAAAAAAACTCACCAACAAAGCTCATTTATGTTGCGATGTGTTCCTCTTGTTTGCCTTCTTTTGTTATGAAACATTATAATCAGACTTTTTTTAGATAGCATTTACATTTCAAATATTTTCATGTTTTCAGAACAAAGCATCTGATTTTCTTTTTTTCCTTTCTTTCCTTTACAGTTGTGTCAGCATCTTCCAAAGGTAAAATGACTTCTTTGGATCATAACGTGTGAACATAATAAACTTTTTGAAAGTTAACAGCTTCCTGTTTGCACCAGCCAAGGAGGAGAAGAGGACGGCCTTCTTTGGCGAGGACGTCCACATCGAAGTGTTGTCCTGGAAAGACCCGGAGGTGGTGTTCAAATCCAGGACCAACAGCTCCTACGAGGTGCTTCTGCTCCAGGCGGGCCGGGTGATGAATCAGAACAAGACCGAGCTCAACTCCCTGGGTCACCTGGTGCTGAAGGACGTGCAGGAGGAGGACGAGGGCCTGTACATCATCAGAAACAGCGGAAACTCCAGCATTGCCAAATACCTCCTCCTCAACGTCAGGGGTAAGCTTCCCGCAGTCAGAGGGAGAAAGCTGAAACTCTGTGGCTCCTCCAAAGAACTGCACCTTCTCTATTAGTGTTTGACTTATTAGACGCAAAATTATAACCCAGACATTTCACCCTTTCTGATTTGGTAAAAACAACTTTCTCATAGATGAATCAGCTCACATCTGTTAAAAATAAGATTATTATTATTATTTAAGGTATTGATGTCTAAACTTGATTGCCAACTAATTTAACTTCTTCAGTTGTGTTTTTGGGCGCATTGAGAAAAGCTGACATATAAAATAAAGAAATGATTATAAATAACATGATCCACTAAATGATTAATAAAAGAAAAGTTATAAATACGGTCACTAAACTGTATCGTGTATATAAAAAATAATTATCTAAAAAATATTTAACAGTTTGTTGTATCTTAACAGGAATGTTACATTTAGACAAACAACTGATAAAGCTGAACCATATCTGGTTAGGGTTGTTTTATTCAGCTATAAGCCTTTAGTCCGGCTGACCTTCAGCACAATATGACTAATTTTCAGCCTTTTTTGACAATAAACATGTCTCTTTATCTTTAATCCTCTTGTGCTGACGATCAGACTGCGCTTCGGAGCAGGTTGTAAAATACGGAGAAACGTACATCATCCATCTGAAACACATCGAAGGTCCCATCACGCTGGAGTTCAGGTACGCTCAGCAGAACTCATCTGTAACAGACATGGAGTCAAGATATATGTATATATATATATATATATATATATATATATATATATATATTTTTTTTTTTTTTTTTTTTTTTTTTTTTTTACATACAAACATCTAAAATGGGTGATGTACATTTGTATTCAGCACCTATTGAGTTCATACTCTGCAGAACCATTTTTTGCTGCCACTGCTGCTACCAGTCTACCAGTTGTGCACATCTAAAGACTGATGCTTTTTGCCCATTTTCCTTTGCAAAACAGCTCAAGCTGAATCCGATGTAGAGCAGAGATTTGTGAACATCAGCTTTCAAGTTTTGCCACACGTTCTCAATTAAATTTAGATCTTTACTTTGACTGGGCCATTCTTACACATAAACATGTATTCATCTAAACCAGAGGGTCTGCAACTCCAGTCCTTGAGTCACACTATCCTGCAGCCATTGGATACATCCATGCTCCAAAGGTTACTTCCTTCCTTGCAACGTCAGCAAGTTTTTCTGGTAATTAACCATTCATCTGATTCAGGTGTGTTGGAGCAGGGATGGAGACAGGACAGTGGTGCTGGAGGAATGGAGTTGCAGACCTCTGATCTAAACCATTCCCTTGCAGCTCTGGCTCCACGTTTAGGAGCGTTTTGCAGCTTTTCTTTTACAGGTTTTCTTCCAGGATCGTCCTGTATTTAGCCCCACCCATCTTCCAGTCAACTCTCTCCAGCTTTCCTGGAACTGCTGAAGAAACAAGCTCACGATGTTAGCTTTTTCCCCAAAGCAGCCTCTTTTCACCACATGGCTTTTACTGCTTCGGGTGGCTGTCTACTTGCAACTCTTCCATCAAGGCCCAATTTTTGGAGTTTATGACTAATAATTGTCGCATCGACAGAGTTATTACAGGCCTCTTAGGGACTTTTCTGATTAATGTTCTCTATCCTGATTGAATTATAGACTCTCTTTACTAATTAGGTGGCTTGTGAGGGCATTTAGTTTTGCGGGGCTCTATTTAGTGGTATCAGAGTCAGGGTGGGTTTCATACAAATGCATGAAAATGTTTATTTTTAAACTGCTTTGCACTACTTTTTGATGGCCTACCACATATAATCCAAAACAAAATACAGTGAGGTTTGTGAAATAACGTAAAGTGTAAGGGGTGTAAAAACTTTTGCCAGCACCAATTAGGCTGAGGAAGAATTATGCTGACTGGTCTCTGCGCTGTTTAAATATCCAACCTCTGGTTTCTTGCTTGAAGGTCCAGTCTGGTCAGAGTCAACGAGACGTTTGTCGCTCACACCTCTGAGCCTCCTCCTGTGCTCCTCTACAACAAGACCACAGTGCTGGGAGAGAACTACGTGGGCCGCCTAAGGGTGTCGGAGAGGCAGGTGATGCTGCACTCGGTCAGTATGATGGACGAAGGCAGCTTCACGGTTCTGGACCGAGACGGTCACGCCAAGATGAGGAGCTGTCTGAACGTCAGAGGTGAGGAGACATCTGACCCAGGATCCCTCTGAAGCTTTGAAAGTTCAAATCTGATCCTTCTTGTCCAAAAATGGCTAATATTTAAATGTTAAAATTTGAGAATCAGGTGTGCTTTGTTCCTGACTTATTTAAAAAAAGAAATAATAAAATCAGTAAATATTTGTACTTGGGCTGTCAGACGATTAAATTTTTTAAATCTAATTAATCACAGGGTAGCTGTGAATTAATCACAAATAATTTAAATTCCTAAATATGACCGAAAAAGTAACATTTTCGGGGTAAATAAAGGACAAAACCGAAGCCTTTGCATGGTACTTTTGTTTTGAACTCCACTATCACATTTACATGTGGCTCTTTTAACCTATTTATCTTTTAGCCAGTTGCTAAGGGAAACTAGCTGGCTACCCTTTTCTGAATGTAAAGATGACAGTTTATTATTAATATCGGACAACCTTGACCATCCTCTTTATGGGACTATCCTACAATGACATAGTGTCTTCAGTCAGAGGCTTCTTCAGTTTTGCTGCTACACAGACTGCTACAGGAGATCCCCAGCCATCAGGATCTACAACAACTCTTTAAATAATTAAAAAGTATGAGCTACAACAACACTTAAAATCTCTCTGGGATAAATAAAGTATTTTTGAATTGAATTCTTCTGAACCAAAGAGGGATTATTTGTTTATCTACACCACCATGCGTGCGCAAATGGTGTGACACTGAACCTTTACATAACTCCCCCGTTCCCACTTGTGGTTATCTTGCAGCTGCAGTGTTGGTTAGCCATGTTAGCTTGCTTGATAGCCAAGGCTTACCTGCTGTGAAGTGATCCTGCAGATTGTTGCATTTTTAATCATCAGCTCGTTCCAATCGCCTTTTCTGTTAGCTTGTAACCAAAGATGTCTGAAAGAACAGAGGCGACGGAATAGAACTCGCACTTTTTGTTGTTTTTATCAAAGCGATTTGTGCAGCCAACAGCACAAGACATAATCACGTTATATGCGTTAAATGCATATAAAAAATTACTCGCGTTAATTCTTCAGATTAATCGACCTGCATTTACTTGTTAATTTTGACAGCCCAAATTTGTAAGTAAACAGACACTAAATCACCTGAACATCATTTTCCTGCTCTTAAACTCATGACAAAAAAACAAAACAAAAATGAGACAGATTTTACCAGAAGCAGGAAACAAATGTATTTGCAAGTATTAAAAAAATCTGCATCAGAAGACATGAACACACACAGAGAAAGAGAGGGAGTGGAAACAGATGATGTTAAACATTCCCGAGAGGACTGAGCAGGTGCTCCTAATGCTGAATATTCCCTTCTTACAGCCACCCAAGGCAGAGAGACAACAGAAGACTAAACGGCAAGATCAGAAAGGTCAAAAGGGCAACAAAAAGACGGAATGTCACAGTTTATCCCCATTACAGCTACATATCTGCTTCACTTGTTTGAGAAGATGTGGGCGTGTCTCATTGCTGTTAGCTGAATTATATTATTCTCATCTCCTGTGAAAACGGACCGAATTATGGGTGGAAGTAGCTGTTTCTTTTTTACATCGATGCTTTCTCCTCCTGATCTGAAATTTCCTAGTTTAGTAACTTCTGCTATATTATAAGCATACAAATATGTATGTGTCCCTTATGATGCATAAAATGAGTGTGTGGAGATATATTCAAACTTTTCCTTTAACTGTATAGATATTGTTTTGCAAGAATTCAGTCTTTATCATATATGCAACATTTTGCTACATGAACTTGCTGCAGCTTCTTTGCATATATTGTATGGGAGTCTCATTATGTAAATAACTGAGGGAGCAAAGTCCTGGATAAATACCCTCAATATGAAGGAATACGATTCTCTGTTGTTAAGAGACATTCTCTTACTGATGTATGTGGTTCCTTGATATCTTGGTGGGGGGGGGGGGGGAGACCAACTTTTAAGGAAAGAGATCCTGATTTTGATCCAGATTTAACACTCTTTTTTTCAGTTTTTGTTGCGTCAGCTATATGCTAATTGCTTTCCAGGTAGGTTTAGTAAAAAAAATAGTCACTGGGATGCCGTTTCTGTGAGTGCTGGGGAGCTTATTTGCAACAGAACCTGTCTGCATGACTCCTGCATGTATTTATGTCTAGCAGCTCTGAGTAGCTCCTAACTGAATAACCAGATACTGTGCAGTTTTCTGCCATATTTAAGCTGATTTAGAGTGAGCGGGAAGAATTTAGCAACGTTACACCACTTGGAAAAAAAAGATTCAGATCCAGTTCCTTTACATAAGTTATTTTTATTGTTCAACTTTTAGATTGTTAGTAAAACAGATTTAAAAAAAATAAAACTTTACAATTTAACAAAATTTCTTTGTTTTTGTTCTATTTATTTATTTTTTAGTAGTTTTAGTGATAAACCATACTGATAAACAGCAGTGTTTCTGTTATTTTGCGTAATGTCACAAAGCAACAATAAATTATCTTATAAGATTTTCTTGAGTCGAAAAAGAGAGACTAAACTAAAAGCAAACGTTTTGTAGTTATATGTAGAAAAAGAGTTTAAGAATGATAAATAGCTACAAACAGAATGTTGACTTGTATAGAATATGTTTCCTGAAAGTATAAAGTGGTCATTTATCCTGCTGGAAGCTGTGATGTTCAATCAATATCTCCACTGGATCAACATAAACAAACAGGGACTTACGGGTGTTTTCTTCCACACTTTTATTTTAACTGCTGGTAAAAAATGTAAAATTTTAGCTTAAAATGATAAAACCCTCTGAAAATTATGAAACAGTTTATAAATTCTCACTCTGAGCAATTAGATTTTTTTTTTTTTGCTAAGAGGCTAAGCAACTAAATTAATTCTCACTACTGCCATATTATTTATCAGTGCTGACTCACTGGGCTCTCCATGAAAGAAAATGTTGAAAAAAAAGAGATGTATGTGCATTGTTTTGCACCTATCATCATGTTTTCTGGAGAGCAGCTCTCTTCAGTGTGTCTGTACATTTCTGTTCTCCTCTCTGCTCCTCCAGATCATCAGAGCTTCCTGCATTTTTCCTATGGAGAAAACCTGAGGATGAGGCTCTTCCAGCAATACTCCAACCTCAACGTCGTCTACAGGTCCAAATCGGACAACCAGGACCATGTCATAGTGAACTGGGGGGTTCTGGTGACTCCGCTGGACCCTCGGCTGGAGGGACGGCTCACTGTGAATGGCTCGGAGCTCACCATGAAGAAGATCCACCCGACCGACACGGGGGTCTTCAAGGTCACGGACCTGGCTGGCTTTCCTGTGGCTCACGTTTACATAGATGTGGAAGGTAATAATGACATTTTAGCATGCATCAGGTTATATTTTCACTTGACGTTAACAGGAGTCCTAGATTATTATAGACAGATCTGAAAACATCAGCTGCTTGTCTCTTGCAGTAACACAGATCTTATAATCACGAACCTGACTGATTGTTCAGGTAAAACAATAATAAAAAGCCATTACACTTTTAAACTCATATTTAATTCTAGGACTGTAATTATGGTTCAGAAACAGATATATAAATAAATGTGAAAAAACTATTTAAAAACCAGATATGTTACCAAATACACTGAAAAAAACAGAAGAACTCAGATCCAAAAATAGAAATAAATACAGATATAGGAAATAAATACAAAATACTACAGTGACTAAAGCCCCACAAATAGGCATATTATCAGTGACATCGTACATCTGCATGTCTGAGCCCTCCTCACACAGCATCCTGATGCCGTCACAACACTCTTATGGGGACAGGAGGGTCTTGTGATCTTGTATGCCATCTGGGATCCAGATCTGCTGGATATGGATTCCAGCTTCAACATCTGTGAGCAGACTTGTCTTAAAATAAGGTTAAGCTGGTTGTTCCACACTGAGTTGCTGCTTGTTTCCAAGCTTGACATGGGAGCAGAGCTGTGTCCGCTCCACCAACTCTGTAATCCATCTGATTTTATCACATTCCCAGCAGTGCGGTCATATGAGCTTTCAGCACGTGCAGATTTAATAAATTTCCCCTGCTCCATCTTGGTGCTTACCTTCTTTTTGTCAGTAGCTGTAATCCTACTGGTGAGTCACAGCATCCTTCACGTTCAAGTATATTATATTCCTCTGCATTCAAGGACAATCCTCCCATAAATATGAAAGATTACTATATGGCTACAGAGGTTGTGTTGTATTGATTAAAATAAAAAAAAGAGGAAAAACATTTGTCTCACATCTGCGACGTAACTCCTCGTCATCTTATCCTTTCTTCTGCCTTACTGCCGCCCAAGAGGTGGGTAGTAACTTTACAATGACATTTACTTGAGTAGTTTTATTTTTATTACTTTTAGGAGTACTGTGGTTTTACTGCACCATACATACTTGTACTTGAGTAATGTTATTATAAAGAATCACTACCCCTACTTGAGTAAAACTTTTGAAAACTAAACACCACTGAATGAAGAACAAACATGTTTTAGCCAAAAATGCCCCAGAAACACACCTACAGTTTATCCTGAAGTGAGACCTTTTGTTTCTACACAAGCTTTGTGCCTCTCATCTTGTTTACTGTCTGCTGAGCCAGTTGTGCCAATTGGAGACAAAGATGTAAAATCTTTATATTGTCACTGAAAATATGTTCTACTATACAGAATATACATTACATACTGTATTAGTTTTAAAAGTTTTGTATGGAAAAAAAAGAATGATTTTAAATAAAATTATTTTCTTATTTTAGTTTGCTTCGCTTTGCTGACTCTGTGAAGGGGGTTAACATTTTTTTTAAACCATTTTATTCTCAGGCTTTTATGTCATGATTTTATTGTGCTTCTTATGCTTGTTTTTTCATATTTTGTATGATTTTATTGTGGCTTGTGTTGACTTTTGTTTTTGTGAAAAGCGTTTTATAAATAAACTTTACTTACTTTGTAAAATACCAGAATTTGCTCATAAAATTATATTTTTCTCCATCTGATGATGTCATCAGTTACTCAGTATTTAAGTAGCCTTTTTACAAAATTCTTTTTTAACTCTTATTTGAGTAATTGCTTGGATGACCATGTCTTACTTTTACTTGAGTAGAAATTTATTCAAGTAGTGCTACTCTCACTTGGGTAAATGTTTTGGCTACACCTGCCTCTGCTGCTTAACTTTTTTTGGTCATTAATTGTAATCCTACTGGTGAGTTACAGCATCCTTCGCGCTCGGGTATATTATATTACTCTGCTTTCAAGGACAATCCACCCATAAATATGAAATATTACTATATGGCTGTAGAGGTTGTGTTGTATTGATTAAAATAGAAAACAAAACAAAACAACAAAACATTTGTCTCACATGATCTGCTACGTAACTCCTCGTCATCTCATACTTTCCTCTGTCTTCGTGCCGGCCTTCATTTGAGCGGTCTCTTCTGTCTGCATTTATAGATATTTAGCAGCGCCATCTGCAAGGATATCTCCATCTGTAAGCTCTCAGTTGCTAACTGACCACCGCGGCTCCTCGTTAAATCCAAACAGTCCCTCGTAAATGCCAAAATCAATCTTGCGACAGATGCAACTAAATCTGGGGGCCTTGCATTAGAATTCATCTCCACATGCGTCTCAGATGACCTCATGATCAGATGTCACCTTCCTGCTCTACATGCAAATTGAATCAAATCTGATTTGTGACCTCAGCACTACCTCATGAGTCTTGTTATGCTTTGCTTCATGTTCTAAAGAACGACCTGGACGACTAACAAATACAGATGTAGCTGCCGCTTAGTTAAGTCATGACTGTTTCTATAGATCAGGGATGTCCAAAGTGCGTCCCAGGGGCCATTTACTGGGTTTTGATGAAAGTCCTCATTTTTGTTGCTGGGAATAAACTTAAAACATACAAAATATTCAACCCACAAATATCTGAGACCTTTTTTATTCCTAAAAATATGTGATCATATTCACAATTTAAGGTTTTGCAGAGCAGCTCAAAATAAAATAATTCATAATGACATGGTGTTTTTAATTGAAAACAAAAATTTAGTACTTTGAACTACAAGTACAAAAAAGTTTAGACACCACTGCTTTATACATTAAAGTGACAGTGTGTAGTTTTTACCATTCATCTCTGGAAATATCCATCGAAATGTTGTTGAACATGAAAAAAATGATGACCAATAATTGAAAAGTATTGGCGGCTTTGCAACACATAACCATAAAAATACATGGGCGAGGGTCCAAGTGTCTGGGGGACGCCATATTGGACGCCATGTTTCCTTCTATGTGTGCCTATGTGGACAAAACGCATTTAGACCAGGCTCTTCCTCTACCTCTACCTCTCCCTTCTTACTCTCCCAATCCCTCTTGAAAAAGGAATGCTGTCAATCTACGTAAGATGTTGACATGAAAAGAGAAACCTAAGAGAGCAAACTTAAGCAATGCTAGCAGCCAGATTCATGTACAAAAAAGAAATTCCAAGCCGCTATTCCAACATGTTAAGCTCAGCCTACAAAATAATGAAAACTTCCACCATTCATAAATATTGCTGTTTTACACATTTACCTCTTTGCTCGTTGCCAGTGATGAAAGAGAGTCTGATGTGTTTGTCATTTTGCTGCATATATGATTTCGCTGGAGGTTCAACGATTTGGTGATGCAGTAGACTTGTTCGAAAATTCCGCAACAACACTCCCAGGAATTTTTGGCCTTTATGGCCATTCGTTGTTAAGCACGTCACACGAAAACAAAAATACCGCTTGCTTGCAATGATTTAGGTATGAACTACCCCCTGTCGCCAGGGAAACTACACATTGTCACATTAAGAAATCAAGTTCTAGTTAAAACAAGACTCAAACAGGAGAAAACAGTTTCTCTTGTGTTTATTTCTAATTTGAGGAGGCATGCTTTTCGCTGCAGAAGGCTTATTATTCCCCCTCATCTCTCTCGTTTCCAGCCTACAAGCTGCCCCCTCTGGCTGTTGCCATCCTGTCCATGCTGGGCCTGATCGCCTTCATGCTGCTGGTGTGCCTGCTGTCCTGCCTCTATAAAATACATAAAAGAAACGAGAAGAACAAGAAGCTGATGCTCATTGCTCAGCAGGCCGGCAAGGGAGACGGAGAAACTTTCCGACAGGTAATATTCTGCAGCTCTGTTTTATTTTTTTCTGTATTTTAGTTTAGTTTTCAAGGAAGGAATGTGAGATGGTTTTGGAGGAGCTCTGTTTTTTTTTTTTATTAGTGCTGCTTGTTATCTAGAAAGAGTGACGAGTTTGAGAGGATTAAAGATAGAGAAAGGTTCTGTTCCTGCTGTGGGAGTCAAGATGGTTGGCTTCGTATCCCGCAGAGCTGGTCCTGATGACAGCCAAATTGAACAGAAAAAAACACCTGAAGAGAAACCAGGGAAGCATTATTATGCCGTCCACCCTCATACCTCCTCGGTCTCTGCAAAATGCACACTTTGGTTGCTGCACATAGGAAGGAGTATGCTCTGCATTAACACCCAAAGATGAGGAGAGATGTCTTGAAATCAGGCCTGGGTTCTTTGGTTCTGGTTGGAGAACAAGGAAGTGACGTTTTTATTTAGCTATCTACCAAAAAAAGGCCTACATTTAGAGTTGATGAAGATGAAATGAAAGTATGAACAGTTAAGCTATTGTTGAGTTGTTGAGTATCAGCTGCACCACCTAACCAACAACCACTTCAAACTGTTGGTGTGAAACTGAGTCGAGAGCAGGCTGGCATGCCATCAGCACATAAACAAGAATGGCCTTGAAAACTGGACACTGTGCTATGACCCTTGGGTGTTTGGGTTTTGGTTTTCATTTGTGTCTAAAGGCCCTGGAAATTCAGCCACAACACAGGAGTGAACATTTTAAAACTGATATTTTACTGAAACTTCGTTCAGAAACAAGATTTACTGCACAGGTTGTCACTCATGGCACTGTAGGATTGGGCAACAGAATGGTGACGTAATTAAGCCAAAGGAAGCAGGAGTCAGAAATGTGCAGCTTCGCTAGCCTGCGATTTGTTGTTTGGAAGCACAAATGCTATACAAATGATCATGTGGCGACAACCTGAGGGAGGATATATCTAATGCTCCTCTTCAGTCGGATACCGGTATATGCAATAGGAGGAGGAGGCAAAAGGTATTGGTCAGGATGTTGCTCAAGGTCCAGATATCGGATGAGACTGAGGCGAGCTTAAATAGCACAGAGCACATGTGTAAGCAGGAGGCTAATCAGGCAAGGCACAGGATGCAGAAGGAAAGTCTGGCAGAGGCACCGCAAGAACATGGCATGAAAATACATGAATCATTGCATCGTTTCTGTGTTTTGATCACTTCTCAATTCTTTATCATTGTTTAAAAGGTCTTGTCGTATTCAATTTCTCAGTGTTCATTATTACTAGAAAGGTGTTGCCATCTCTGATCAAAAAGTAGTAGACTCAAAGTTCATTTGATCAAGTATACTTTTTCGTACTAAATTGGAACATTTTAAGTTTATTCAACTCTTAGGTAGGCTATCTATAACTATATTTTAGGAACTTTAGATAAAATGAACTTCAAGTATGCTACTTTTTGCTGAGGGATTTTAGGTCATTCCTTTGCTTTTGGTTTCTTACTTCTTGTGTTCTGTTCTCTGTATATTTTAATTTATTCTCTCAGGTCAGTGTTATTTTTTTCCACCTTGGTTTGTAGTTCCATATTTCTTAGTGTCCTTCCCTCAGTCTCCGTGTTTTGCTCTCCTCTACAGCTGTTCCAAACTGCCCTGATTGGCCCACTCGCATCTAGTGTCATTCTCCACCCTGTCCTCTGTATATGAGCTCTCTGCTTCCCATTGTTCATTGCTGGTTTCTCCTATTACCCTGCCATGCTTCATGTGATCCTATTATTATATCTGATTGGTGTATATGCTATAGTAAAACATTTTGGAGTTTATGTAATAACTTTTTTTAAACCTAAAAACCTAAAGATGTTGTATTTTGCTATACTAACTAGAGTACATGCACTGCAGCTGGTGAATGCTAGCTGCAAATCTGAAGTGACTCACAGTTACCCTGGTCTAATTCAAAAATGGAGAGAACAGACAATAAAGGCCAGGATAGTTTCTCCTTTCCTGGGACGATAGGTATAGTATATGAATGAGTGAGAGCAGCACAGAGGAGGAACAGTTGGTTTGGGAATATGCAATTAGTATAGCAGATACTTGTTTTATTGTTATCATTCAGTCAAACCAGAAGGAACATTTTAGTTTGAGTGATTTATTATAGTTTTTTTAGCCTGGTAACTAGTATGAGATTCTGTGCCTCTCCAAACTAAAATTACTCTGATTGCTCTCCGCTGCAGGTAAGATACTGACTATTCATAAGTAATTCGTACAACCATACTTTAAAGGACCCAAACTATATTTCTACGCCCCAGAAGTCAGCTGAAGAAATTCTGTTATATCTACAGTTATGTTTATAGTTTAATTTTATATATTAGTTATTTTTGCGACAAGAAACCTCATGTTCTTAATCTATTAATGAGGTAGCAGCACATTTCTTTCTTTCTTTTCGCAGTTTCTGAGAAAATCAGCACCTTTCTCCCCTGAGCGCCATGATTGACAAACTCTTGTCAAAAATGAATAAATGCATGTTAATTTAACACCCACCAGGAAACATTTGATTTTTAGTTTGCTCAATTGTTCATGACTGATTGTAATTTTGTGCTACTAATCAGCCTTTTGAGCAGGTGTTTATTCTTTAAATGACAACCTACGTACTACAAAAGAGCCCTTTGAAGGTCATTACCATGTTTCTTTGAATGTTAATCTTGAATAAAAAGGAGTTATTATTTCTCCCTTTGTTGTCCTGCTTTATACTGGCTGATTAACTGATTTGGTAATTTGGAGTTGATGATGATCATTCACCAAAATAACATCTGAATTTCAAATAAAAGGCTCACCTGTTAAAGTCCACCTAAACTAATCATTATTCTGAACAATAGAGATATAATTCAAACATCATACTCTTAAAACAAAACAGTGCAGGTCCAAATCAGCTGTTGAATAAAAAGGAAAAAAGATTAATCTCAAGAATAAATCCATTTAAAATCTTAACACCAAAACTCAGCATTTTGACATAATTACCAATTAGTGGGAACTATTCTCCATAGTTTTTGTTTAATTTTGAGTGTCATTTGAAGTCGATGTTCCCTTCATTCCTCAAGCAGTCTTCGCAGCAAATGTTGCTTGAAAGTAATTGAATCTTCAGAGCAATTAAAAAGCCACTGCAGGCAGAAGACTCGCTCTTCGTAAACAACAGCAGCCGCAGAGACCGAGTGCTTCACAGGGACGATTAGGTTATGCCAAGTGTTTGCAATAATGATATGGCACATTACAAGCTGCGATTATTTATGTCACACTTCAGGTCACAATTGTTCCGGGATCCAAGTCAATAAATGTTTCAGACTTTACATATGTGAGGCCTGATGGCATTCTAACCAGTAGAACCCAACACATTTTGGCAGATTTAGTAACATCAGTGAACGCTATTTATTTCAGTTTTTTATTTATTTATTGTCTGCTTCCTGTCAACTTTAAGTCTGTATTTGTTTTTCTTATGACAGGTACAGCTTTGTGTTATTACAGCATCATCGTATCACAGCTGATTTAACACTCCTATTTCCCCCTTTATTCCATATGTGGTTATATTTGAGTAAAATAGCCACAACCCAATAGTCCTTCTTTTCATCGTTAAACTTTTATTAATGTTTGAGGTTGCATTGTATCAGATCAGAAGTTTTTATTTCTTCAGCTAACCAACATCTCACCTTCAGCTATCCATTCTGCTTCGGCTTCCTCAGCAGATTTCTGCGAGTTCATTCAGCTCTCAGCATTCACTTTGCATTTTAGCTGGAAATGTAATTTCTCTGGTGTCACAGTTGTTTATGTCCCATTTGTAAAGCCTCTCCTGCACAAACTTTTTCATGCTTTCTGCTGTAAAATCTTGCACTTTTGTGCGAACATTATAAACTAGCACCGTGATTTTATCAGATGTAGTGATGGTCTTCTGGGTTTGCATCATAGTTTAGGTATGAAATACTGTCAGTAATAATGTCTAGAATTGGCATGAGTGATTTGAAAACATACTTTTAAACTCATTCCCCCCTTGTTCACACATGCAGATCTACGTGTGCGTGGTATACGTTTTAAATGAATGTTTACATCTGCAAACATAATTCCAATGACATGATGAATGTGCTGATTTTGTCTTTAGAAAAGAGGCATTCTTGCATACAGATGGATGTTTCTGATTTCCAACCTAATGGTGTTCCATATTCATTACTTTCCCTCTCTAACATTAAGGAGCTTCAAACGGCGCCTCTTCTTGGTGAGAGATTTGTGTTCTGGCCTCCTCTGGTTTCTTCTCCTCCTCCTTCGTTTTGATATTCAGAGTCATGCTGCTTTTGTGCCAAACAAGTTCCTTAAATCAACTTTTTCTTTGACAAACTTTTTGGTGACGGTTTCAGAAATGTGTGTGTTCAGTATCTTTGAGCCTGTTTGCGATAACACGAGGCCATTAAAGATATTGAGCACTTAATGACTCCTGCAGAGACAAGAGAAACTGCAGTCATCAGACGTAATGATCGAGCAGATGTTGATTGAAGACCTAATTTGACAAAAAGTCAATGAATAACTTCAAGCAGATCTGGCACCGAGACTTGAAACAAAGTGTCTCTGTTATCCTTATAGACTTATAGTCAGGATTCATGTGACTGGGCTGCAGCAGGCATCATCTCTTATTTACAATATTACTGCATAATGTGGCATGGAAATTAGGATGTACACATAAGCAGCAGTGAGGGATAGAAAACAAAGTTGGAAATCAATACGGAATGAATTATTTGATATTTAATGATTTTGAGGAGTTTATGCATCTCTGTTTTAATGAGTGAAGACACGCAGGAAAATTGATTGGTTATTTACAAGAAAGCAGTTGCCTTCTCTGGTCCAACGATCTGTTTCAGTGGAGATGTTTAGGATTAAGTCACTTTTTATTCTGGTAGGACAGGATTGTTTTATTTTCAGTAAGAATAAAAATCGTTTAAAGTCAATACATCAGTTTTCTGTTCCAAAATAAGCAAAAACCATTACTAAGAAAAAATTAGATTTTGTTTTTAAATATACTCTGCTGACATGCTTGGTCAGTAGTTTGTTTACTGTATGCTAAATCTTTATTAAATACATCAATTAAAAGATTATAAAATGGCCAAAGTTGGAAATTTCTTAAAGTAATTTGAATTTTTATTTAACCTCGAAAAGCAAGAGAGACACATGCTAAACCATTCTAGCAAAATCTTGTATGTTTAGTTACAGTTTGTTGAAAACTAAGCTTGATAAGATATGAGCAATACATGGCAAAGATCTGTCAAAGAACGTAATAGGCTGTTGGAGACTGAGGAATTAAAAAACTTCTTTAGGGTTCCAGCATAGGATTGAGGGGAAATCAGAAAACAAAACGGCTTTTAAAGAAGAAACCCCGAAATGAATGTCAGTATAGAAGAGGTTAAATGTATTCTTTTGGAAAAGGTTTTACACCTAAATGGGATGAAGATCAACAGGAAAGGCATTACACCCTTTTCAATGCAGTGTCAAGGTGTGAAGAGAAGAAATAGTGCTTTCTAGGTTTAGGTTAGGGCCATGTGCATGAACCAAAAGCATAAGGGGTAAGGACTAGATAGGTTTGTGTGAAAAATGTCAGTGAAAAATGTTCCTATTAGTTTTTAGAAATGCAGAACCTTGAGGGAGAGGATGAGAAATAAGATGAAGGAGCTTGGGCTGCAGGAATTTACTCTGAAAGGGTTATAAAGTACGGCCATTAGAGCACAGGAGAGGGAACTGTTCAATTTTCTAATGCGACATCAGGGCTTTTAGGGAATATAATGGACAGCCAGGGCTGGGACTGAGGAAATTAACTGGAGTCTGTATATTTTAGTTTAGAAAATTATGCCTTTTAGATTTGAATATAGTTTATGACCCACAATGTGAACCAGAAGGTGCTGGTAATGATCCCATAAAGTTGTAGTTAAACTTTTCTAAGGACATTTATATTTCTTCCCCTTTCAAACAACTACTCAAGTCAAATATATTTTTACACATAGCAGACTGTGAAAACATCATGAAGTATAGCTTCAGCTGTAAAATAATGTTTAACACCTGTCAGTGGGACATTTATTTATTCCTTCACATTTTTCTTTCCCTCACTGCAACATTAAAAACCATCAATCTGCAGTTTTTCATAGTTATGACAGTTATGACAACTGTCAACAATTAAGCGTCAGTGCTAGAATTAACATCTCCTTCTGCTAATTTAGAGCTCATTTGCACACATTTCTATCTTCAGTGTGTTATTAAAGGTAAATCTTGATGTAAATATGTACATTTGCTGATTATTGTGGCGTGATTAAGCTCATTTAAGCTTGATGGCTTAACAGAGAATCTGTTTGTGCTGTTTGTCTTTTTATGTGTGTGTTTGTTCATATTGTACAGTTATTACATGTTAGGAAGTAATAAAGTAAAGCCTGCAGCTTTAAAACGTAGAACTACAAACTCTCTCTTCAAGGAAATTAAAGTTAACGAAGGGCATGTCAGGACTGTATTTCGCTTATATGGTTTAAAAGGTGATACTATAAAAAAGTAACACCATGTTAAAAAATAAATGCATATAATCCGTAGTTTATTATTTGAGAACACAAATATTTTTATTGTTTTTTTTACTGGTTTCATGTCCAAAACAAACCAAACAAACACTTCGAATCAGTATACATTTATACTGTTGTAGATTTCATGACCTCATAATTAAAGGGATGTCCAACTCCAGTCATCCAGAACTACTATCCTACAAGTTTTAGATCCATTCTTTTTCTAATACACCTGAATCAAATGGCTGAATTCCCTCATCAGCAGCTGTTGAGCTCTGCAGAGGCCTGGTAACGAGACATTCATTTGATTCAGGTGGTTTGGAGAAAGAAGGCGTGTGTCTAAAAGCTCCAGTCCTCGAGGGGCCGGTGTTCTGCTTCAACACTCTTGAATGATATTAGATCATTTGCAGGCCTACATGCCTGGGAATACATTCAGGCTTCTGATTCAGTTTTTTTTTTAAATAGGGACACACTGAAAAGTTGCAGGACTCCAGGCCTCGAGGGCTGGAGTTTGACAGCACTGCCTTGAAGCAGCGATTCTCAGTTCTAGTCCTCAGGGTTTATTGTCCTTAAGGTTTTTTAGGCAGGGAACACCTAAAACATACAGGACAGCATGCCTTGAGGACCAGTCTTGGGAAACCCTACCTTAAACTACCTCTAAACATTAAAAAAACTTTATATATTCAAAACGGTTTTATTCTGTTCATCATAATATGCATTACAATGAGATATACATTTCTTATAAAAGGTTGCTGTTAATTTTTGTAAATCTAAATAAGACAATTTTTATTTACCAATTCTGTCATGATGGTTGGAGATTCAACAGACGAAGGGCGCAGACAGCCGCTAAAGTCAGGCATTTTTGAAGATTTAATAATAAAAAAAGAAAACAGGAGCTGTGGCATGGAAAAGTGAAGCAGGCATGGGAACAAACATAGAACTGACAAACAGGTGTGGAAACGAAAGAAACTGAGAGGCAGGTGAAACAGGTGAGTGTGATGGGTAAAACATGTGGGGTGAATGAAAATAATTACTGAGCCAGGGTAGTAAAGTGACGTGAAAACAAAAAGACTAATTAGATGAAGTGTAGAACAGCTGTGGCAAGAAGAATAGCAGGGAGGGGGAGAGAGGAGACGAACACAGGAGCTGAAGTGAGACTGGAACCAAGAGGAAAAACAGGCCAGACAATAATCTAAGAAAAATACAAATAAACAAGGGACAGAACGGGAATAAACTGTAAAACTAAACATAAAGGAGTTAACTAATATGGCCACACCTTTTAACATAAATAACCCACAAGAAAAATGATCATAACCCAAACATTCATGGATGTGACAAATTCAATCATTTCAGGCTCTTTTCCTGATAGTTTCATGTTGTAATGTTAAAGCTGCAGGTTTTCCACTCTTTGTTTTTCATTGTGTGTCTGTGTGCAGTCTTTATGTGTGTTTGTGAACTCTTGTTGTCTTTGAATCTTGTAACCTTTGTTATTAAGGTAGCTTAATATCTGTTGGTATTTTGACAGTGGAGGCTGAGACGATCAACGCTGCTCTCGTTTATGATTTCTCAGCTTAGAACAGGAACAACACACACAGACGGACGTCAGCCACCCCCAGAGAGGGACATGAAAGTCCAACCAATCATATTCACTCTTTACAGAACTTTATGTCCACTTTGGTCTTTGTAGAAAATTTCTTTATAGATCTAGGAAATGTATGAATACTATTTATTTAAAAAATTCTGTTGAATTATTAACTAGATCACAATCAGATTCAATTCAATTCAATTCAGTTTATTTATATAGCGCCAATTCAAAACAGATGTCATCTCAAGGCACTTAACAAGAAGTCATTTCAATACATTTATACAAACATTCCAATCAGTTAAAAAGTTTCCTATTTAAGGAATCCCAGCAGATTGCGTCAGTCATTGGCGTGAGGTTGGGCCCCGTTGATGCAGACTTTCCAACCACAGCAATCCTTCAGCAATCCCTCATACTGAGCAAGCATGTAGCAACGGTGGAGAGGAAAAACTCCCCTTTAACAGGAAGAAACCTCCAACAGAACCAGGCTCAGTAGGAGCGGCCATCTGCCACGACCGTCTGGGGGTTTGAGAAGACAGAGCAGAAACACAGAAGGAACAGAAGATCTGATATAAGAGAACTTTCTATGTTACAGAAAGTAAAAGGTTGATAACAGGAGACAGTGGATGTTCAGTTACTGGGAGCACCATCCCAGTCGATGCCCCCCGTCCAACAGGGCATTGCAGCCAAGCAGGATACCAGACCAGGTATATCTTCTATGGAGAGAAAAACACTGAGAGAAAACAAAGTTAACAGTCGAAATAGCAGAATGTACTGTAATACAACTGGAGAGTAGTAGGAGAAAAGGAAGTAGCAGAGTGAAGAAAATTGGTAAGTCTGTCCTCCAGCAGTCTAAGCCTATAGCAGCATAACTACAGAGATAGCTCAGGATGACCTTAGCCACTCTAACTATAAGCTTTATCAAAAAGGAAAGTTTTAAGCATGGCCTTAAAAGTAAACAGAGTGTCTGCCTCACGGACTAAAGCTGGGAGCTGGTTCCACAGGAGAGGAGCCTGATAACTAAAAGATCTGCCTCTCATTCTACTTTTAGAGATCCTAGGAACTACAAGTAAACCTGCAGTCTGAGAGCGAAGGGCTCTGTTAGGAACATATGGAACAATTAGATCTCTGATGTATGATGGAGCTGATTATTAAGGGCTTTGTATGTAAGAAGAAGGATCTTAAATTCTATTCTGGATTTAACAGAGAGCCAATGAAGGGAAGCTAAAACAGGAGAAATGTGATCTCTCTTTTTAATATTCATCAGAACTCTTGCTGCAGCATTTTGGATCAACTGAAGGCTTTTAATGGCATTTTGTGGACTACCTCATAGTAAAGAATTACAGTAGTCCAGCCTTGAGGCAACAAATGCATGGACTAGTTTCTCAGCATCACTCCTGGACAGGATGTTTCTAATTTTAGCAATATTCCGGAGGTGAAAGAAGGAAATCCTAGAAACCTGTTTAATATGGGATTTAAATGTCAAGTCGAGGTTCTTTACGTTATTACTGGGGGCCAATTTAATGCCATCCAGATGAAGTGATTGACTAATCAGTTTCTGTTTTAGAACTTCTGGTCCAAAGACAGCAACTTCTGTCTTGTCAGAATTTAAAAGCAAAACGTTTAGGTTCATCCATGTTTTTATGTCTTCCAGACATGCCTGTAATCTGCCTAACTGACTGGGTTCATCAGGATTTATGGATAAATATAGTTGTGTATCATCGGCATAGCTGTGGAAATTTATCCCATGCTGTCTAATGATTCAACCAATTGGAAGCATATTTATGGTGAAAAGAATTGGTCCAAGCACAGAACCCTGTAGAACTCCACAAGTAACCCTTGAGAGTGAAGAAGATTTATCATTTATATGAACAAACTGGAATCTATCAGACAAATATGATTTAAACCAGCCTAGTGCTGTTCCTTTGATCTCTGCAACATGTTCAAGCCTTTCTAAGAGAATATTATGATCGACTGTGTCAAAAGCAGCACTGAGATCTAACAAAACCAGAACAGACACCAGTCCATTATCTGAGGCCATGAGAATATCATTAGTAACCTTCACCAGTGCTGTTTGAGTTCTATGATGAGCTCTAAAGCCTGACTGAAACTCTTCAAACAGCTCGTTACTATTTAGATGCTCACAGACTTGATTAGCAACAATTTTCTCAAGGATTTTGGATTAGAAAGGAAGGTTAGATATAGGTCTGTAATTCACTAAGTCATCTTGATCAAGGGAAGGTTTCTTGAGTAAAGGTTTAATTACAGCTATTTTAAATTCCTGGGGTACGTATCCGTTTACTAAGGATAGATTCATCATATCCAAAATGGGGCCAGGAACCAAATGGAACACTTCTTTAAATAATTTGGTTGGAATTGGGTCCAACATACAAGTTGAAGGTTTAAATGAGGCTAATAATTTTGATAATTGCGAAAGCTCGACTGAATCAAAACAGCCTAAGCACAAATGAGGTTCTACAGTTCTTTCCGATGCTGCCTCATTTACTGAGGAAGAAGTAATCATATCTGGGAGGATGCCAATGATTTTATTTTTAATAGAATTAATTTTATTTATGAAGAATCCCAAAAAATCATCACTGCTAAGAGCTGGGGGAATAGTTGGCTCAACAGAGCTATGACTCTGTGTAAGTTTGGCAACTGTACTAAAAAGAAACCTAGGATTGTTTTTATTCACCTCTATTAATGATAAAAATAGGAATCCTCTAGATGTGTAGAGCGCCATTTTCTCTCCAACTTCCTAGTATTCTGTTTTAAAGTACGCAACTCTGCGTTAAACCAAGGAGTCAGCCTCCTATGGCTAGCCACTTTCTTTTTTAAGGGGGCTACACTATCTAATGCCAAACACAATGAGGAAGTAACGCTGTGAACCAGACCATCATTTTCTGAAGGGTTAGAGATAGAATTGCTGCCATCCACTGTGTTACTCTGAGACACTGAGGGAAGTAAGAATGGAACAGATTATTTAAAAATTGTTACAGCATTGTCTGATAAAGCTCTACTATAATGAAATTTTCTTTCAGATTTAAGATGGTCAGTTAAAGTAAATTCAAAAGTTATGAAGAAGTGGTCAGACAGGACCGGGTTATGTGGGTGGACTGTTATTTCCTCACACTCAATACCGTATGTCAGTACAAGGTCCAAAGTGTGTTTACCCGAGTGGGTCGATCCCTGTACTTTTTGAGTAAAGCCAATTGAGTCTAAAATGGCATTAAAGGCTGCATTTAGGCTATCACTTTCAGTATCCACATGAATATTGAAGTCCCCCACTATAATAACCCTATAAGTATTTAATACTAAATCAGATAAAAAATGTGAGATCTGATCCAAGAATTGAGAGTAAGGGCCTGGTGGACGATACAAAACCACAAACAAAAATGGTCTTAATGTTTTGCAACTTGGATGAGGAAAGAAGGGATCCCAAATACATACAGATCTATTTTCTTAATGATATATCAGATTTAGTTATACATACCTGATTAAAAAACATGGGAACCTCTGCTCTCTTCAGCAATAATACCTAAACATTACTAGTTACTGTTTAACAGTTCGGTGCATAAAATCAGAGGGATTTTTAGCCTTTTTGTTTTTACAACTGCTCCTGCTCCAGGATACTGATTGGATGTTAGTCCCCATGTGAGGGTTTCATTTCAGGGTTAGTCTCAGCACCTCGGATTATGACTTGGTCTTTGAGTTGGACGTTCCAATTCCTAAAAAGCACTTCTAAGAACAGATCCAAACATTACGCTGTCAACACCATGTTTAATGTATTACATGTTTTATTCAGAATGCAGAGCTGTGAAAAAGTGTAAAAAAGATATATTTGGTTTTTAACACTTATGATTTACCACCTATGATTAAACAACTTTTAAAGCCACGTAGAAATAACCTGAGTAGATATAAAAGCAGTGATTTTGTTATTTAAATTACATTTCCTCCCATGTAAAGTCATGAGAGAAATTTAGAGATCACTTAAATAGAACCTGTCTGATGAAGTAGACTAAAAGATCTCAAACAGCACACCTTAATCCCTCGAGCTAAAGAAATTCTAGAATTGTTGAGAAACAAAGTCATCAACATACATCACCCTAGAATGGGTTCCAAAGTAATTTCTACGGTTTTGGGGCTCTAGAGAACCACAGTGAGAACCATTATCCACAAATGGAACAGTGGAAGAGCTTCTCAGGAGCTGTTGGCCTGTCAAAAGTTCTCCAAGAGTGCATCAACAACTCACCCAGGAGGTCACAGAAGAATCCAGAACAACACCTAAAGAACCACAGGTCCCACACTCGGTCAAGGTCGGAGCTCATGAGTCACAACAAGAAAGAGGCAGATCAAACATGGCCTCCATGGGAGGGTTCAGAGTCTAAAGGTTATGCTGACCAGAAAGGACCCAAAGGCTTGTCTAGGATTTGCCAAGAAAAGACTCAAGAGTTTTGGGACAATATCCGGTGGACCGACAAGACCAAATAATTGCACCAGGTTACTTGCTGACCATCATGCTGACAGTCAAGCATGGTGGTGGTAGTGTGATGGTCACGACTATGATCAGCTGCTGTAATTATTGAAACTATGCATTCTGCTCTGAAGGAGAATGTCTGGTCAGTTCATGACCTTAAGCTCCAGCATGCGTTGGCCCATATTTAACTTACTTAAAAAGATAAAAGTTCTGAAGTGGCCTAGTCAAAGTCTAAACTTAGATTCGATTGAAATGTTGTGGCTGAACCAACATTATTCCACACAAGTGGATCAAAGTTCCCTCAAAGATGTCATTGGCAGCTATAAAAAAACACTTGGTGGAGCAACCAGTTCTTAGGTTTAGGGGGTAATTATGTTTCCACATAGGGTAAGTTCAGTTAGAATAGCTTTTTTTTAAATCTTAGTAAGTGAAATTATTTGACAGCTGCTTTTTATATTTACACAGGTTGCCTTTAATATCTGTATTTTTGATGAGCTGAAACATTAAAGCGTGACAAAAATGCAGAAACAGAAGAAATATGAAAGGGTGCAAGGACTTTTTCACAGCACAGTGGTTTAACCTCTGCATGTGAGTGATTTTACAGTTGAAAGGACCATTCTGCTGCGTTGTACTGTATAATAAACCATTTTTTTAACTGTTCAACTCTGTTCAACTCTCACTTCTGTTCCAAACTTATTTTAATGTTTCAGAACAAAAATATCTCAGTTTAGCTACGCTGTGTTTTATTTATTTTTCCTCATTTTCTCTTGGAGAGAACAAAGATTTCTGAAACACTGTGGTCTCCTCTCAGCCTCCACTCCATCCCTGCAAACAACATCACCTGTTTTAAATCTGTATGTGGGAGTTAAATGTGATCCGTGTGTGGGTGTCCAGATGTTCTCTGATATTTTTGATGACTAAGCTTTGATCTGAACCTCGACTGCTGGGATGTTATGCTGCTGTGGGGTAGATCTGCTCATTCTGTGTTGATGTGTGTATTTTGGTTTACAGGTGGTCCATGAAGCTTACAGCAGGTTCACTGAGGAGTCTCTGATGCAGTCAGTGTGTGATAAGCCCACAGAGACCACTGAGGTCACCATCAAGGTAAAATCAATAATACAAGCTAGAGAAAAATGGAAATTTATGTATTTTAAGGGGTTTGCAAAAGCAGCAACAACAAATGGCTCAACAGCGCCCCCTGGAATGCTTTAAAACAACCTTCCCCATTTATCTTATTTCAACGTGGAGGTATGAAATTTGAAACACTTGTAGAACCTTCCAAGATCTACCTAAAAGTCCTAAAACGTCAGTCCAAAATGAACAGGAAATTTGCAATTTTGCCTGCTTTTGCCTTCTTTTGCCCCTACATTTGATAGAACTCCTACACGTTTTGATTAATTCAATTGAAAATTGGTGAGTTTGCTCAAGAGGCATAGGGGATCTAAAGTTATCAAAATACAGATTTTTTTGTGCATGATGAAGGGGCGGGGCCTGGCCTCAAACATTTTCCACATGCCAAAAAAATGTAACAATAATATAACTCCTAGAAAAAAAGTCACACAGAAACCAAACCGGCTGTGATTGGTCACCATCGTGTCCCTAACGAAACTCATAGGTCAAATGCGGACATCACCTGTGTGGAAGTGTAATGTTTTTCTCTGAAGGGTCCATATTTTCCCCCCTTGACCTAATCAACACCAAACTGTGTCTAGTGACAGTAAACACCTGGGGGTAACTTGCTATCCAGTACTGAAAGTTTTCGAAAGAGGGTGGGGCTGTGGTGGCATGGCGAAGTCCATAGTCACGAGGTGGCCATCCGTTTTGGCTTTAATTTCGTCAAAAGTTATTTGATCAGTACCATATTACATTGGATGGTAATTATTCTAAACCCTGAGAGAAATTTATGCAAATTTATGGTGGGCGTGCCCTAATTCTAACAGCGCCCCCTAGAAGCATTGAAAACATCCGTCCCAAGCCATACTTTAGCCAAGGAAGATGAAATTCGGTACACATATGTAGTGTCTCAGGACTAGGCACGGGCCGGTTACCGGTTTCAAGGTATACTGTGGTATGAAAAAGTCAAGGTTTCAAAACCACTAAAATTTTCCGTAATACCGTCCCTGCGGTATAAGCGTTTATTTTTATTTTTATGTGACGTCTCGTCATGGAGCTGCAGCTCCATCTCTCATGAAGCTGCAGCGTAAAGCGCAACCCCCCCCCCGCACACTTGCGTTTGTTGTGAGCGCCAGCGCTGCAGGCTGTGTGATGACTGAACTTTTTCCACCGTCTCTAAGCGGATGTTTGGGAATACTACAGCTACCATAAAAAGCCAGACGCTCATGGCTTGGAAGAAGAAGGTCGCCCGATGTGCAAAACGTGCTTGGGAACAGTGGCAGCCCGAGGAGACAATACATCGCATATGATTGCGCATGTTCGGGAGCAGCACCCATCGTTGCATGCTAAATTCAAGGTAAAATTAATGCTGTCTTGAAATGAACGAGCGTAATAGCGACTTACATTAGTGAAAAGAGCTTGTTACCTTGGCAGATATCGTAACTACCTTGTCTTCATCTCTATCCTTAGTAACTTTTTTTTAAACTGAGGCAGATAATGGTAACTAGCATGCTAATGATGATTTATCTTAGCATGCTAGTTAGTTACCATATCTGCCTCACTAAAAAGTGTTTTTTCCTTAAAAAAAATACAGACATTCAAAATACCCATTTTAGAGCTGTAATCATAATACCGTGATACCGTGATATTTTTGCCCATGGTTATCATACCGTCAGAATCTCATACCGGCCCATGCCTACTCCGGACCTACCAAAAGGTCTCTTGGAGCCATGGTCCAAACCCCACAGGAAGTTGGCCATTTTGGGTCAAAGCCACCATTTTGTGCCATTTACACACTTCATATTCGAACAAACTCCTCCTAGAAATTTTTATTTACAGACTTCAAAATGAGTGATGATAGTCTTAAGGCATTGGGTATTAAAAGTTGTTCAAAGGTTTTTGCTCCATCAAAGCATGTGGGCGTGGCTAAACCGCAAAGTATGGCTTCTCGTCATAAAAGTAGTTGTATTACCTTCCACACACAAGGTCACAGTTGTACAAAACTTTGTTTCATCACATACCAACACTCAACACATTCGTAGAGTCATTTGCTCAGGTCACCTAAGCCCCGCCCCGCCCCGCCCCCTGGGAACAGGAAGTGTAATGTTTTACTTAGAAAGGTCCAGATTTGACTCCTTTTACCTAATCAACAACTAGCTGCGGTCAGTGACTGAAAACAAGTTGGTGTAACTTGTTGTCCAGTACTGAGAGTTTTTGAACGAGGGTATGGCTGTGGTGGCATGGCGAAGCATGGCTTCACGCCATAGAAATACGTTTGGCTCTAAACTCCACATACATCATCTGATCTACACCAAATTCAACAAAATGAATATGAGTCTAGCACAGTGGTAAAGTTGGTAGCACTGTTGCCTTGCAGCACATAGGTCCTGGGTTCGAATCCCGGCCTGGAGTTTGGATGTTCTCCCTGTACATGTGTGGGTTCCCTCTGGGTACTCCGGCTTCCTAACATGACTGATTTGTTAACTTGTCTTTCTAAATTGCCCTTAGGCATGAGCGTGTGCGTGCATGGTTGTTTGTCCTGTTGCTCTGCGATGGACTGGCGGCCTCTCGCACGCTGATTGCTGGAGATAAGCACCAGCCCCCCCACAATGCTGCATAGGATAGACAGTATACTAATTATATTATATTTTGTGGGCGTGGCCTAATTCATACATAGCACCCCCTAGAAGCATTAATATAATCAGCCATAAGGAGTGGTTTCAACCAGGACTGTGACATTCAGTAGATATATGTAGTTTCTGGAGACCTATAAAAATTCTGTTGAAGCCACGTTGAGGAGGCGGTGCGTGAGTCCCTCGGTAGCAGCACAGGCTCGAGCGGCGCCAAGCTGCGAGGGCCGTTCAAGGCTGCTTGCAGCTTTAATTGTTTTTACATTTTGCTGTTTAAAATGGAGCTGGATGTCTATTCAAATTTCAAGAATGGATTATAAATGGCACAGAGCCGGTGCCTTCAAAGCCGGCGCTAGGCTAATGTTGCCGCTAATGTCCGACGCCATGTTTTTTTACATTTCTTTACATCTAGCGCACAAGCCTAAATTCAATGATGTGACATTGGCTGGGGTTAAAGTTCACCGGGGGAAACTATATCCACCCTTTGATAATAGTAATAATGGATTGCATTTACATAGCGCTTTTCGAGACCCCCAAAGCACTTTACAACTCCATTATTCATTCACTCTCACATTTACACACTGTGTGGAAGCCATTGTAGCCACAGAAGCGAGGCTGCCATCGGCCCCTCTGGCAAGTAGGTGACGTGTCTTGCCCACAAAATGGCATGTGGCAGGCAGAAGCAGGAATAGATCCCAAAATTTCAAGGTCGCAGGCAAGCAACTTTACCACTGATCCATGGCCGCCCCAACAGCTTTAACAGCTAAGCCTCAAAATACCGTCTGGACTTTTTCTACGTAGGCTGTAAAAAGGACAGACAAGGTTAAAGGGTTAAATCTATCATTTTGTCTTTTTTAACATCTCATTTAGTACAATTTGACCAGATTTAAGCTGAAATAAAGCAGGTTGTTTTTATATTTCTGAGGGGGAATGTTGGTCCTGCATTGTGAAGCAGGTTTATTACACCCATTTTATGGTTTCACAAACTTTACATTGCCTTTTTATAAACAACAATATATCCTGAATAGGATATTTCTCACATAAAACTTTAATCCTTATGGCTACAAGAATAGGCAGAAAATGTGGCTGTAAGGGACTCTTAACCACATAATGAGATGATCTGATTATAAATTACTGTTATGTGTGTCATTATAATAATGTGTTGCAGGTGTTTTGTTTCAGTCTACTCTTTAAGCTTAACAATGTGAGAACAATCCTGAATGGTCAATTAAAAGCAGCTAATAGTCCATACTCAACATATTTCTAAATTTAACTGTCCATGACATGAAGGCAGTAAAATGTATTAAAAAATGGCAGATATGTTATTAATGATGCAATTAAATTATATAAAAAATGTTTCTTACTTTTTATGGTATAGATAGATGTTTTAGACAATTAAAAAGCTAACTAACAGGTCCCTATTCTGTTTAAATATCCTCTTCCAGCTGAAGTTGTAGAAAAAGCTTGAAACTCCCATTAAAACAAATAACACAAGAGGTTGAGCTAATAGAGCAATAATTATTATGAATAACTTATAGTATGCGGAAGTAAAAATATATTTTTAAATAAGATAAAGACATTGTTAATTTTATTGAGTAAGTTGTCATTATGCGAAGCTGGCTGCTGCTGAGTTCTGTTTCCTGAGTTTCTCAGAGATGCTTCCTCCTGAAATATATCAATTAAAATCCAATAAAAAGGCCGAGCCATCATGAATCATCCCCGGGATTAGTCAGCAGAAACCACCTGCAATAAAATGCCACCAAAGTGCAGAGCGTAATTAAAAAGCAATCAACCTTAGAAGCCGCTCTCAGCAGTGAAGTGGATTAAAGTTTAAAGGAAGGACCTTCTGTCAGACCGAACGAGGAGCAGAGAAAGCGAAGTGGTCAAGGTTCAGGGAGCTTTTCGAGTCGGTTGATTGGAGTCACGGTGCTCCATCTTTGAGGATCAGGATAAAACTACAGGTTTTTTATTCTGGTTCAGTTATTAATCATAAAACACCTCAGTAACAGTTTTATGCTTAAAACTATTTATATTTACATTCAGTAAGACGTATCAAAGGCAAAATACTTCCTGAAACCTGAAAATTAAAAAAAAAAAAAATACTGATTCAATGTTTTTCCATATACATTTTGTATGACTCCATTTTCCCTGATAGTATGCTTTTTCTCTGCTCCTTTGAACCTAATCTGACACTATGATTAGGGTCACTGTCCATTTAGAAGACCCATTTATGCTCAAGCTTTAACTTCCCGGCTGATGTCTTGAGATATTACAGCAAGATTTCCACATTATGTCCTTTCCTCGTGATTTCATCTATATTGTGAAATGTTCCAGTCCCTTCTGCAGCAAAACATCCACAGGACATGATGCTGCCACTCATACCTCTCAGTTAGGCTTCCAAGCTTCATCCTTTTGTCCCTCCAAACGTTGAGATGGTCAGCAAGGTCAAACACTTCCGTTTTCAGCTCACCACATGACATGTCTTCAAAGGTAAAGGTGTTTGTGCCTGAGTGCATTTATGTGGCTTTTTATGTTGTTTTTGGAGTAATGGTTTCTTCTTCTCTGAGTGGCCTTTCAGCCCACGTCTGTACAGGGCTTGTTTGGCTGTTGATAGTGACACTGATTAATGTCAAATGCTGTGAATGAACCTATCAGGAGCCTACTAAGCCATGGCATTATCATCTAGGCTTTGACAAATCACTTAAAAGCACATTAGACATAAGTGTAACGACACATGTATCTGTATTCAGATTTTTCGGTACAGCACAGAGACGTACCAAGTTCCCACAGCAAGGCATAACTGTGTTGCACTTTAGCCAGCAACAGATGCACATCTGTAAACAAATAGCACAGCCTAGCCTTCTGCTAGCGGCCGTTAGGACCAGCGACTCTTTTAATTGAGAGTAGGAGCTTGAGTGTCCGCATCCGTTGTCAAAGCCCCACGTTTGGGAATACATCGGCTTCCCGATGTTACAGAACAACGCATTTAACTGGTTGCTAACTTCCTGTAGCATCGGTGGTTGCTATTATCTACCACCGATGCTACTGATCCGAAGGACACTTCTTAGCTGCCCTCGTTTGTGCTGTTCTCTTAACCTATCAATAAAGTAAAGGCAGACCGGACATCTGACATTAATAATGTGTGTTAAAAAGGTTTTGTTCAGGAATTAGTCAATGACGTTCATGTTTTGCAACAGCAGCTGGAAGCTGAATGGAAGGAGGACTGCCCCCACAACAGTGCCCCAGATAAAACCTAAAAAAAAGTTCTTTACTTAATGTCATCTTCTGTTTTCACGCATGTAAAAGGCATAAAAGGCCAAATAAAAATATAACCCATGAAACAAAGACATATTCCAGGGTTAGAAAGCGCTGCTCCTCGGGAAGAAGGAAGTCTACAGCGGTGATTAAACCATCGGACTAGCAGTGCACCGTAATTCCGTAAGATTTTTGGCGTACCATTACACACCTAGTATTTAACCATCTCTATATGAAGTAAATTAATTCAAATAAATTCTCCCAAAAATCTTCATTCTGTTATTTCACAAAATATTTTAGTATTTCTAACTGATCACCTAAAACAAATCTATTCCCTTTTAATTCCTTTTTCCTTTTTCCCGTAGGGCCTCGAGGTGTCCAAACCAGGCCGTTACCAGACTCTCCCCTCAGACAACTTTCTAGAAATGAGTGACTCTGGAGTCGAGTTCACCCTCTCTGGAAACCCTCTGGACAGTGACACTGAGGCCATGATGACTTACGCCTCCCACAAGCCCCTCCTGAACGCCGCCTCCCCTCCAGCCGTGATGGAAGGAATGCACCCCGACAGCCTGGAAGCCACCGTGGCCCTCGACGCAGACCTCAGCGCCCTCCGAACCCCTGACTCTGTCATGAGCGCCAGCCCCGCCTCCAACCCTCGCTCAGCCTCAGCCGCCACCCCTGACGGCAGCCTGCAAGGTGCTGCGTCCCCGGCGACGGCCTCCAGGGGCACCGCGGAGTCCGACTCGGCCAAGACAGAGGGCGGGGCTGAGGGAGAAGAAGATGGTCAGAAGGAGTAATGAGGAAGTACCAGGGTGTTTCTGGAACTTTTATTACCTAAACACAGACAGATCCTTAATCCCTGCATCTGAAACATCACAGATAAAATTGAGCGTGGCTGGATGCAAACTAAATGCACAACATAGAGTTAAATTCATTCTGCACAGAAAAAAAATTATCATCATGTCAAAAGAACAAAGCAATCCAGTGCATAACAATGCATGCAGTTCAGGAAAACATAGACAAAGATATCTTAGATCAGATGTAGATGTTAGGGTAGGCTACATGCATGGTTTAACAAATGAAACACCCCCTGCACTTAAATCATATCAAATCATTTAAATACCTGTCTAACCGATTCAATAGTAACAAAATGACAAAGGTTTGAGGTTAATGACCGACAGGCGGTGTGTTTCAAACAGTGAAGAGCATCTCGCCTTCGAGCTGAATCCCAGTGTGTTTCCTCATGACGCCGCGTTTGTCTGCTTTCTCAGAAAACCACGGCGATGATTGCATTTCAATCCTCTCCCACTCGCTCTGTTATTAACAGTACAAGCATGTCAGGAAACGTCCCCGCATCTCAGACGAAACTGCTTGCTTCAGCATTCGCTCACCGGGATGAGCTACTCGAGGTGTTAAATCTCAAAAAAACAACAAGAACAAAACAAAAAAAAGAAACATCCTGCAAGATGAAACTGGTTCAAGTCGACTGAGCGGCAACACCTTTCTGAGACTGCTGCTGGTTGTTTCAAATATTAGGTGTCAAATCTGCAACATTTGAAAGATTTGTCTGAGGAAACAAAAATCTCACTCAACACCCTGTCAAAAATATCCTCGTGTCTGTTTTTGTTTTCTGCCTCTAGTGGAGTTATCACTCACTCGGCTCCAGGAAAGGAAAAAAGAATTTCAGGGGAAACTGAGTGGCATTTGTGTGACTTTCTGAGAAGCTCTTGAGAGCATAATTGGATTCCTGGTCTCTTTTCAGACGGACCAATTCACCCTGTAAAGCGAGGACCGGTGATGAAAGAGCTGAGAGAGACGGGAAAAGGGTCTGATTCTGGGGAACAGATGAATGACATCCATGATTCAAAGCTTATTTTTATCTCAGCCCAAAACCCACCTCACAGAGGTCTCATTATTGTATCCCAGTTGTTTGGTAAAATGAAGTGACTGGAAAGATAAAGTTGGATCAGGGTGATAATGATCCAGCCTTCAGCCTCAGTAAAATGAGCGGCTATCAGAGACGTTTGTGTGGAGGAGAGGGGAGCTGGAGTTTCATACAATTCAGCCAACACTAGCAGACAGATAGAGACAGGAGTCAGTCTGCCAGACTGTCTCCTTACGCAAAAACCTTGAATTAATGGTCAAGTTATTATCAGTAGCATTGGTAGCAAGAAATGAAAGAGGAGATTTGAAACATGAGAAGACTTTTATAGATATTTAAAAAGAAAAAACTGTTCAGTGACCAAAATTTCAAAGAACAAATGTTGGGGTTTTTTGTCTAACAAAAATGTAGTTGAAAGTGAAAGGTAAAAGACATCTATAGAAAGATGTCTAGTGATCTGTTGAAAAATTGAAAATGTAAAACAACTTTCAACTTCCAACAGCTCTGTTAAGGCTGAAATTTGAAAGGACGAATAAGCCAAAAAAAAAATCACATTTTTAAATATATTTTTGGGACAAAAAAATAGCCATTAAAAATACATCTATGGATATCCAGTGTTTGAATGGTAAGTTCCAATTATTGTGAGAATTTGGAAATTTGTTAACACTAAGTCCCATTTATGTCTAAAATTCAACTCTAAATGTATGAGATTACTTACCAACAACAACAACAAAAACATTGGGAAAAAAATAATCTGTTAATCTTTACTTATATCACAATAACTCAGTTACTCATGCATGCTCCTGTGGACCCCTGCCTATTCCTGGATCAGAACGTAACTCCAAATTATTTTCAGGACATTCTACTGCAGATTTTTTTTTTGCGAGGCATTTTTAAAATATTTGAAAAAAAGTGCGGCTTGGGAAGCTGAAATACCTTGGTGCAATGCTGCTTAACACGCTATTAGCTGCCGTTTGCAAAGCAGCCTGTGCAGGAGCACCGATCATTTTAATTGATGTTAATTGGCTGAACCACAAGGGCGGAGATAAGGAAGACCGTAGAAATTTGCCTTTTCAGTCGTGCCAAGATTTTTTATCAATCTTCAATTTTCAATCCAAGGTTTTCAATGTGCATATAACGCATGTTAAGGTATGTTTGGTGTTTGAACTATTAAAATAAGCAGTTGTAAGCGTTTTTAGAGAGGATCTCAAGTATTTGGAGATTTTAGCTATTTGGCGGTGGTTGTGGTCAGTAACCCCCACGGATACCAAGGGGTCCACTGTACTGTGCAACATCTGTCTGTAAAAATGAGTTTTTAGGATTTAAATACATAAAATGCTAAAAGAAATTGGTATTTGCATGTATCGCATTAATAGTACTTAGCATAATCACTGAGCTCAACCATTAGCTGATCACTTGCAATTGGAGCTTGGCTAAGTTTAGTGCTATGTCATTCACAGATTTAATAGTTTGTTTTATCAAAACCAGCGATTCAAAGTCTGATTTCCATCTTAAAAAGTTGGAGGTTGACGACTAAACCCCTGTTTAAATTCAATATGGCTGCCGTGCAAGTAAAACTCAGTGATACCTAAAGTTATAAATCGTTTGTTTGCCCTTCTTATGTCTTGTATGTTGTTAAGTAGCATACAGTATATAGTATAGCTTTTGTGAAAATCTTCTTTTGGTGTTTAAATTGATAAAGTCTGACATGTATATTATTAGCACAATTTTTGAGCCTAATAGTGCACTAATTATTTGCAGCCACAGCTAGCTGGATGTGACGTCATTCCCAGATTTTATGGTACGTTCCTGCTTTAATTAAATCACGGAATTTCTAGCTGTCCAGGTTTGAAACAGTGAACAGATATTTGAGATCAAACTTGAAATGTTGGAGATCCCTGGCAATTTCAATATGACTGCCACGTAAAAAATAGCGTTAGCTGTAGTAATAAATGGTTAAGCACTGCATCTTTGTTACTTTGGTGGTTAAACATGTATATGTATGTATGTATATGTTTTGGATTGTATTGCTCATAGTAATTACCCTTCTTACCGACGATGACAATTAGCAAATTCCTCTGGTTCTTAACTTGCAACTAGAAAACACTAAGCTTGGAAGTGGCTTGTACCCAGATCCAAATTCCAACATCTAAGCAAAATAGAAAGCAGTACAAGCTCTCACAGACATAGCTACTGCTTTTGACTAATTAACTTTCCTTTCTTGCTGTGAAAGAAGCTAATTCAGGTCACAGGAAGCTAATTTCCACCTCTAAATGAGAGCAAGATATCCCACACTGCTACAGAAACTCCATCCTGGTACATCCTCTCCTCCACAAGTCCAGTCTCTGAGCACTTTTGCTTGCAAGGAAGCATCGTGGCAGCATCGATCACATCTGCTGACACACACAGGCCACAACAAGGCCTTCGGGTCCCAACAGTCTCATTTATACATCAGTGTTACTGTTACCATTGCCATCTGTTAGCAGTATGGCTACCTCACGCTGTCACTGAACTGATGTCAGCCTAGATAGACTGCACGATTTGCCTGAAAGCAGCAAAACAGGCATAAAAGTTTTATTTTCAGAAGAGAAAAGCACAAATTAGCATTTGATTCTTCTTAAAAAAAACTTTTACATTTTTATTCCTTAGAGTTCCTAAAGTACAAAGCAGCTGTTGTAAATAGAGTTTAATGATCTGCAAAAAATGACTAGTTCCCTTCTTATTCAGGAAATTGTAATAGAATCGTACAGCATTGTGTGTTAAACTGCCTGCATATCCAAATCAAATGGGAAAATTATCCATTTGAAAGCAGTTTTATGGGGAATGCTTAAAACTCACAAGGGTGACTGGAAAGCTTCTGAAATGAACTCTGTAGATGTGTAAATATCAGCTTGATGTAAATGAGCTATGATAGATCTTTTGGTGGACTAATAACAGGGTACCCACTGAATATTTAATATAATCTAATGCAATATTAAGGAAGCCCCACAAACACTCATTAGAACACAAGTCCACTGTTAGTCGCCTGTTTTCACTGGTGTAAATATGAAAATATGTGATCTGCATGTGGATTATCTTAGAATATGTACACGTTTCTTACTACAAGGCTTATGCAAGATTTTCTACTGCATCGATCCTTAAACCACATATCCACAGTAGGTAGAGAACTGCCTTCAGCTGGGAAATCTCTCGTGTTTACATGTTTGAGTCTCAATGATGCATCATGAAATCCTTTCATTAAAGCTGGCCCCAGCAGGAGGTGAGCTGTCTGTAACTGCAGGGCATGCTGGCGCATCACAAGTGCTGATGGTTTAGGCAGGTAGAGTCAGATTCAGGCTCTGCCTCAAAGGGAAAGGCGGACAAACAGAATCTGGAGTCTGAAGCACCGAGCCAATATGTGGGAAAAATAACACTTTCACAGTATCTGCATCTCTGGGGGATTTAATCTGAGGCTAAAGATAGATAGAGTAAGAAATCTATTTTAGAAGAAAAATGTCTTCTTTAACGTGGTTCTGTCGTTGTAAGCAAGCAAAGAGTTGATCTTGTCATGTTAACGCACACAAACTGCACCACACACCAACATCTTCGTTTAGAGTTAATGTGATTTCTCTACACTTACCTATTTGGTCTTTTTTACCACAAAAATCATGATGCATTAACCTAAAAAACCCCGGCAAATGAGTTTTATGTCCCTGAATTTAATCTGCTGGCCACATCTAAGGTTTTAATCTCATGTCCCGCCATAAAAATAATGAGTTTTTCACAGAACGGCATAAGAAGCTGTGTTTAAATCATTTGGACACTGCCTTTAACAGCCAACCACACTTCAAAAGTATAAAACCTAGACAAATATTAAATACAAAATGAAACATCAGTAAAGTTCCTCTTCAGTAAAAGGATTTTATGTCCAATTTTTATTTGATCATCTGTGTCAGTCTGCAGGATTCCTCTGGATTCCTCAGGCCAACTGCAGGCAGCCAAAGATTTTTGCAACCACGCCTACTGTGCATGAGCAGATGGTGGAATAGCATGAACCAAAATGGCATTTTCCTTACGTGGATTTGAAAATTATTATATGGAAGCCAAAAAGCTCAGAACACTTTTAGGTTGGATGACATTTTACCACTAGAGGGAGCTCTTAGAAGGTCAAGTTTACTCTAATTTATGTTTAAAGTAGGTCTTTCTAACATCTAAATAGACAAATTCTCATTACAATAGCTATGCATAGATCAGGCATAACATTATGACCTCTGATTGTCTCTTCAACATGGCATAAGCTAGTGTTTAGGATCTATAGTCTCTAAGTAGAAGCAAAGAAAATAGGCAAGCCGTAGGATCTGAGTTTGATAAGAGCCAAACTATGATGGACAGATGATTCTGGGGTGTTTCTGGTCTGCAGTGGTGTTATTTACAGAGGTGGTCCATAGAATTATCAGTGGGGTAGTAGGTGACTACAGTCTTTGATCCTGGACCCTGTCCACTGCGAAAAGAACCAACAATGGCCATGTGAGCATCAGAACTGGACTACAGAACAATGGAAGAAGGTGGTCTGATTTCATGAATCTGTTAAACTGGGGAACACATGGCACCAGGATGCACTATGGGAAGAAGGGAAGCTGGCAGAGGTAGTCTGATAGTTTGGTTAAGGGACATTTTGAAGAGTAAACAAAAAGTTTAAGGAGGCTCACTTGGCATCTGTAAGATCTGCTGGACAAGCAAGTCCAAACCACAGACTTTCACAACTTAAAGGATCTGCTGCAAGCATCTTGGTGACAAATACCAAAGCCCACATTCAGAGGTCTAGTAGAGACTATGCATCGATTTGCTAGAGCTGTCTTGGCAACAAAAGGAGAATCAACAAACTACTAAGTCATAATGTTAAGACTGATTTGTTTTTAATACTTTATTCCTGGGAAATTCTCCTTTTCTGTAGCTTACATTTGAGTGCTTTTAAGTTGTTAAAAAGGTAAAGGGATTGGAGCAGAGTCAGATCTTTATGGCACACAAGCATGAAAAATGCCCAGTAACTGTAACATGGGAGCGATTAAGCTACATCGTAAAACTTTTATTTTACCTGATGAAGGTCCGATAAAGAGCTGATGGCTTGAAACGGCGCCTTGGTGCAATAAATTGGCCACAAGCAGAATCCTTTATCGTGCAGAACTCCACATTTTGCTTTGTTGTCAGTGCAACTCTTTGTTATGGGGCACAGCACCACCTTTCTAGACATGGACATGCACGTTTTCATTGCAGTGCTGATAATTTGCAAACATTTGTTTTACAGAACGCTTTCGGACCATCCAGTTTCTTCTAGAGTATCTTGGTTTGGCTAAAAACTGGGCACATACCTCCAGAACATAAATGTAAAATTAATATTAGCACATAGTAAAAGTCACATAAAAATATGACTGTAATTGGATTTTCTCCAACCCCCAAAAAAACTAAATCAGGGACAACAGGAATTAGTTATCTGGAGACGTATGGCTTAAAGAATGGAGGTATTTTCCTCTACTTTCTTTCAGTCTGCCTCTGTGTGACATGCATCTCCTTAAATCCCTCATGTGTGCAGATACGCTGTCTGCACGTACTGGCAGATGGAGTTGAATGAAAGTTGTTTGGAAACTGAAACTGTATTTAAAGCCGGTTTTAGGTTTTCCATTCTCTTCATATTTCAAAGGCTGCTAGAGCTCTTGAAAACATGTCCTTCTTTTTGAAGTGAACATGAAACATTTAATCCAGATTCCGATTCTCAAGTCGCCTTGATGCTGTATGAGGTGAAAGGACACAATCTTCATCCTGCAATAATGACTGTAAATTCAGGCAATCACAGCTGATGGTGGCTTTATGAAAGAATTTCATTTTGTGTCATTCACCCTCGCTCTCGTGTTTTCTGTTTCATTACACGTCTGAGCTGCACTTCAGAAAGCTCCTCGGAGCAGAAGTGCTCATCCATGCTCCGGCAGAGGGAGATTTAATAAAATGGTCTTTCAGCCATGATTCCCTCTAATGTTAATGTATTATTATCTGAAATTCCAAAGGAAATAATGGAGAAAAAAAATGAATCGATGTCTGCAGCATGTGGCAGTTTGCTAATACCTTTGATCCAAACAGGAAATACCTCTGAGATCAGTTACCTTTCCTTCACTCGAGCTTGAATCAACAGCTCTTTTGATTCATGACAGATAATTGGAGAAACTAATTGCGAGCCGCTTATCTTTGTGACAGTAAGCTTAATCTGGTGCAAAGTGTTTTATAGTAATTACCTTTTCCGAGTAATGAACACATGAAGCGACGAAACGCCTCCTCCTGATTGATCCCTCGGCTTGAAACTCATTTCTAACCTCACCTTCATCCTTCCAGCACCAGAGAATGATTTTATACTACAAGACAAAAAAATATCTGAAATTATTTTAATATAATTTGTGTTTAAAACAATGATGTCATCCCAGTATTTTTTTTAAATCTCCACACGATTTAAAGAATGAGCATTTCAGTGTTTTTGTGGCATTGCATTTAGACTCTAGCTGTGTTTAATATTCCTTCTTACTCTAATATTATAGCCTAAACCTGCTGCCCTGTGTGTTCGTAAGAGTTAGAGTAGCTGCAGCATGCCGGCCTGTGGATTGCTTGTTGGACGACGGGCCTGAAAGCAAATAATGATCACATGAAATTGACCTTTTTTTTTTTTTTTTTGACTCATCCTGATCTCTGGTTTCCCATCAGCCTCCTGAGGCTGAGAATCACCTGATCACTGCTGAGACTCATCAGCTCTAAAGATGAAACTGGGGGATTTTATTTCTCATTTTACATAAAGTAGTTATTAAAATGCTTTTTTTTTTTTTTTCAATCACTGCTGTGCAAGCTGAAATGAATGATAATTATATGGAATCTGAAATCAGAACACCTCCTGTCATCTTTGTTTTTCTGCTTTTTAAATGTTGTTTTGTTGTCTCGGTTAAAAATACTCGTATAAGAGGATAACATTCAGAAAACACGACCCTGGTTCCCTTTCACTGATGATTTTATCTATTTTTATTGCACTCAGTTAATGTGCTTTCTGTTTTTTCTGCTTCAAATGGAATGTTGTTATTCTCTTGTGTTATGCAGCCATTTGGGTTAACTCGCACTGTTTTCATTAAATCAGAACCATGTCAGTTTTGACCTTCACAGGGAAACTAAAAGCTTTTCTTTAGAAACATCAACAGCTCCTGCTAACAGTTACAAAAATACCGTTTAATGTTTTTTATTTCAGATTGCAAACCAGTGGTGGTTTTGTGTCGTGTACCATTTGGGTTGCTGCCCAGGGCAGCTTTAGAAAGAGGATGCGAGTGCACCAGATGAAAAAATAGAACTGATAGAAGTCTATCAGTTGCACCTTGGACGAGGTTTCTATTGCTTTTATGAAAGTACAGTCAATGGGGAGTGTGTTGAGAAGGCTCCCCCTGCTTGCTGCTGAGAATGGAGTTAATAGGTTAGGTGCTTTGAGTGGGCCTGTTTTGCTTTTTCCCTCTCCATAATCAATCATTTTGATTGGTTGGTAGTGGCACATGGAAAGGCACGGCCTGAGGTTCATTCATGGAAGAATTGCCTCAAGTGCAAACACACCTCTTAAGATCCATGAAATGCAACTGTACGAATGGTTTTCTTGTGAATCACAGAAAGATGCCACAAATTAGACAGATAAAATATATTTCGCAATTTACTTTGAAGCATTATTATTGTTAACACTCAGACACAACCACCCAAACACTGGAAACCTGTATGAATCTTTGAGTTTGCAAATCTGTACTTCCCCCCTCCCGCCAAAATTTCACATTTGCTTTGAATTATTTTCTTAAAGTTTTGATTACGTAACTGAGATGTCAAAAGAGGGAGTAAAATGTTTAGAGATGATCAGAGAATCACTGAATATGAACATGCATAAAGGGTCTTTTTTATTCCTTTGAATTGAGCAATTCTGGGCAACAAATTGAAACCTTCCTTACAATGAAAGGTGCATTTCAGTCTTTTAAAATCTGTTAATTTAACTAATAACTGTTTCAACATAAGAATGTTGCATGCATACATCCAGTTGATTTTCATGAAATTGATATAAAGCAGCTTTACAGTTATGGAACATCAAGACACAACCTTTATAGCTAATTATCAGGACATTCAGTGTTTGCATAATGCATATGAAAAACATTTGTTAAAGTTATGTAAAACAAGATAAGAATCATTTATTTTATTGCATTATTTTTTGGTCGTGTTGCTTCGTTTTTTATATGCAAGTCTTGTTCCATCCTTTTATTTTTATTCTTGATTAAAACAAATGATTAAATCCAAGAGTTTATTTCTCTTTTATCTTTCCACAGATGGTATTTATAAGAATAAATCACTGCCTATTTATGTACAGTATTAGATTTTTCTGAATCCTGCAAAGATTTTTAGAAAGCTTCTCAGTTTGTTTTTTGCAATGTATAAATAAAACCAATCAAATTCATTTCTAACCAAGATCAAATCAAAAGCTTTATTTTTTTGTCACTGCTTATTTGGGATACAGTTTTCTGTTAGAATGTTCTACCCCAAATAGTTTCCAATTAGGATCAGCCCCCTCTCTCCTAAATGTTCAGCTCCATGAATTAATCTAAAAAACAAAGAGAATCCAGAAAGAAAAGTAAAAAGGTTTGCACAACTTTTGCACATGCAAAACGCGAGCAAACTACTGTAGAGTTTCCACATCTGGAATAATTTATGGAATAATTACTTTGTCCTAAAAACTGTCCCTCTTTTTGTAAAAAATAGGTTAAAGGTGTTTTAAATTTGGCATGGTTTGATTTGTGCCGATGTTAGGGTTAGGGTTAGAAGCTAGGATCTGCTAACCCTAACCCTAACCCTATACACTTAATTCCTAATTGCATAACAATTTTCCACCACACTGATATAAAGAGATGGTTGCTGTGAGTCATTTAAAGGGATGAATCATTTCTCTGTCTTTATTATGTCTTGTACAATCAAAAACTAAAAATATCATTAATGTTTCTATGCTTTCAGAGTGTCTCAGCAAAAATGTGCAATTTTTTCCCCTGTCATCTTTTTCAAGTGAGGTGTCCTTTTGTGTTAACGCTTCAAAGTTGGTCAAGAGATCCAGGAAACTTTTTGGGAGAAGGACATTGAGGCTTGCGTTTGTGTTGACCTTTCCAAGCCTCAGGAGCCGGCAGCACCATCAGAGTGATTCAGGAAGTGATTTGCAGGGTCAAAATAAAGTGCTCTGACAAAGTATGTCCACCCTCACAGATTGTCATTTTTACTTTTTTCCCCACAAACATTGGGGGAAAAAAATTGATGATCAAATAGAAAATGTAGCTTTCAAACCATGATTGCATTTATAAAGGGCAGAAAATCTGTCCAAACTAACCTGACAGTGTCTGAAAGAGTAACCAGAACCTAATAACAGGCTGTGCCATCCTGTTTTTGATAACTAATAATACATCTTTCACATCACAGTGGATGAATTTTAACCCACTCTGAATTCTGTTCATTCAGCCACCCTGGCATATTTTAAGGCGTAAACAGTCCGTCACAGTCACACCATCTCTATCAGGTCTAAATCTGAACTTTGACTAGGCCACTCAAATTCCTTCATGGGAATGATGATGAGTGGAGAGTTTACCTTTTTAACCAAAATCTGCTTTATTTGCCAAGTTTGTACACACGCGCACACCCACACACACGCACAGGGAATTTGACGTTGGTTCCACTTTGTTCTCAATGAAGACACAAAAAATATAAATAAAATCTAAAATAGACGTTTTTTCTTTCTTGTAGATCTGTGTATAACCAGTTTAAACATACATGGTATCAGTCTGGGCACTCATTACCACTAACTGTTCATAAGAGTGATGATGGGGTAAAAACTGTCTCTGTGGCGCCGCCCTGAAGGCAAAATTCTAAACAGTTTGTGTCCAGGATATGTGTAATATGCAGAGATGTTAGCTGCCCTTTTCCTGACCCAAGACCTCTGCAAGTCCTGGATGGAGGGAAGGTTGGACCTGATGGGCCTCTCTGCAGACTTGATTGTTCCCTGCAGTCTGTACCTGTCCTGTTTTGGAGATGAGCCAAACCACTGATGGACGGATGCAGGACAGACTGCAGGAGATGACTGCAGGAGATGACCTGTAGTTCCCATGGGAGGTTGTACTTCTTGAGTTGCCGCAGGAAGTGCAGCGTCTGCCGGGTCTTCTTTGGAGCAGTGTGTGTGTGAGGACCAAGTCCTGAGGAAGAGTGGCTCCTAGGAACCAGAGGTGAGCCACAATTTGGCTCCTACTGTCGTCTATGGAGTCCTGAGTGCGTAGAAAAGGCTTTGTAAACATTTGCAGACAGATAGATGTCATCTGTCTTTAGATTTTGTCCTTATGTCTTGTTTTTTAGGATTCTCGGTTTTCTTGATTCCACAAGTTTGGCAATAATCAACCCTAGTTAAGTCATGATTTAACAAGGGGGAGGGGGAATACTTTTTCACATAGTGACAGATTGTTCTGGATTACATTTTCCCTTAATAAATAAAAATTCTCATTGGAAAACTTCTTTTTATACTGAGTCAAATCCTTTCCGTCTGGTATTAAAATGTGTTTAATGATCAGAAAGATGATAAAAATGTACAACAGAAGAAATCTGTAAGGCGGTCTGTAAGCACTTCTTCACAGTATTGTACTTTAATTTTCCAGAGAATTAAATATCTCCCGCTGACGGTGTCTACCTCTACAGAGTCCACTATTTCAAACGGCTCCAGTTAAAAGCTTAAAGAGTTTCTTGTTACAATAATGAATAAATTTGTACATCAGTATTTACAGTATGCTGACTTTGCTTTTTCCCCCTTAGGCAATTTCAAACTAAGTGTTTTCACTTCATTGTGAATGTTTTAACTATTCATTGATCTAGCCCCTCTCACACCTTCTGAACATTTTAATGCATTTAAAGTGAATGAGGTTTTATTCTTGGCGATGCATTTGTTAAAAAGCTTCCATGCACCGATAACTCTGAGCTCAATATACGTTTGAACTTTACTGGACTTTAAATTATTCCCTGATCTTATTATTCGTAAGAATTTGTCAGGAAGCAGAAAAACCGTAAAGCTGCTTTATGAGAAACAGAAACAGGAGCCTCTAAAAAGCTCCTTTTACAGCTCCACTTTATGACCGCCATAACCACACAGGCTCTCCTGTCCCTGAGAAGTCTTTGTCACCATCTGCCACTCCAGCAGGGCTGTGTCCTTTTAGCTGAATGTGACAAACTGTGGATGCAGAAATGAGCTCTGAAGCATCACCTCCAGACGGTGAATCATATCAGCACGTCTATCTCTTCTGTGCGGGAGACGAAGCAGAGCTGTTCAGGAGGTCAGAGTGAGAGATGACACAATGTCCAGATCATGAAGATGTGCTCCTGCTGATAATGCAAAGAACTGTGAATATGACAGAGATCGACTGCAGAGGAGACAAACTGAGAGCAGGAAAAGAATGAGCTTTAGAAATGTTTTTGAAAATGCTTTATTTGTTCTTTTTTTACAAATGTACAGCTATAATACAGCTGCCGTCTATACATCGATGCATTGTTTATTATAATCTATGTTCTGTGTAAGACTTAAATAATCACAATCAAAACTAAATCTGGAAATGCAATGAAATATCCATCCATTATCTATACCGACTATCCTATGCAGGGCTGGTGCAATCATTGGGCGAGAGGCAGGGTACACCCTGGGCAGGTTAATTAAAAGTAAATGGGGAAGAAATTAGGAAATACTTTGTAACTTTTGCTCAGTGTTGTATATTGTGCTATATCTAAGTGAAAGGAATCTGTAAATACCACATCTAGCTTCTAACCACTCTTTTGCATCCTTTTATTTTCCCTTTATGAAGGCAACATTACAGTAGGTTGCTCTAAGGTTGAGGTGATTCTGAACGTCTTCATGCTTTTATAACATTTTTCCATTCATTGCGTTACAACCACAGCCTACTAGTTTATTATGCCTTCATGTTATATAGGCAAGGCAAGGCAAGGCAAGGCAATTTTATTTGTACAGCACACTTTCAACAGCAGGGTAATTCACGGTGCTTTACATGATTTGGTGATTTAAAAGAAACACATAAAAGAAACACACATTATACATGATACACAATAAAGCAAGAGAAAAATAAAAAAAAGCAAGAGAGCATGAACACATTTCATACATATGACATCAAGCATTTACTCAAAGGCAATTCTAAACAGATGGGTTTTTAGTCTCGATTTAAAGCAGTTCAGAGTTTCAGCAGCTCTACACTCGTCAGGAAGTCTGTTCCAGATAAGGGGAGCATAGAAACTGAAAGCTGCTTCTCCATGTTTAGTTCTGAGTCTAGGGATGTTTAGTAGGCTAGAGTTGGAGGACCTGAGTGGTCTTGGTGGTTGGTACCATGACAACAGGTCTTCAACATATTTTGGTGCTAAGCCATGTAATGATTTATAAACTAGTAAAAGTATTTAGAAGTCTATTCTCTGAGCTACAGGGAGCCAGTGTAAGGACTTTAGAACTGGGGTGATGTGCTCTACTTTCCTGGTTCTAGTGAGGACGCGAGCGGCAGCGTTCTGGATCAGCTGCAGCTGTCTGATTGACTTTTTAGGCAGACCTGTCAAGATGCTGTTGCAGTAATCAATCCGACTAAAGATAAACGCATGGATGAGTTTTTCTAGGTCGTGTTGCAAAATCAGTCCTTTAATCCTAGAAATGTTCTTCAGGTGATAGAACGCTGACCTTGTTATTGCCTTTATGTGACCCTGGAGGTTCAGGTCTGAGTCCATTACTACACCTAGGTTTCGAGCCTGATCAGTAGTTTCTAGCTGTATTAATTGAAGCTGTGTGCTGACTCTTGATCGTTCCTCCTTGCGTCCAAAAATAATCACTTCAGTTTTGTTTCTATTCAGCTGGAGAAAGTTATGGCACATCCATCCATTTATTTGGTCAATGCATTGATTTAGGGTTTGAATGGGTTCAGAGTCAACTGGTGACATTGTAATGTAGAGCTGAGTGTCATCCGCGTAGTTATGGTAGCTAATGTTATTGGTCGCTATAATCTTGCCTAGTGGGAGCATGTAGATATTAAATAAGAGGGGCCCCAGGATGGAGCCCTGGGGCACCCCACATGTGATTTCTGTTCGTTCTGATGAAAAGTTTCCTATTGAAACATAGAAGTCCCTGTTCTTTAGGTAAGACTCGAACCAGCCAAGTACTGTACCAGAGAGTCCGACCCAGCTCTCCAGTCGTTCCAATAAAATATCATGATCAACAGTGTCAAATGCTGCACTGAGGTCCAACAGAACCAGCACTGTGGTTCTTCCACAGTCTGTATTTATGCGGATGTCATTAAATACTTTGACGAGGACAGTCTCGGTGCTGTGGTGAGCGCGGAAACCAGACTGAAAAGCATCAAAACGGTTTGTCGTTGTTATGAAGCCATTTAACTGCTGAAACACAGCTTTTCCAATAATCTTACTGATGAATGGGAGATTAGAGATTGGCCTGTAGTTCTGCATTAACGTGTTGTCCAGATTTTTCTTCTTTAGCAGTGGTTTAATAACTGCTGTTTTTAAATAGAACAATAGAACATCAAAGTGCACAATCATGAAGAGGATTAAAAGTCATGGTTTCTTAACTGTTTTTGTCTTTTTTACAAATAAATATCTAAAAATTGTGGCATAAAGTTGGATTGAAACCACAAAATTAAATCTATGCAAACTAATATCTAAAGTAATATCCTAAGCTTTGAACATCTCATGGAGCTCTGGACCAACAGCACACCTACAAAGACATGGACATCCACCTAAACTGACAGGCTGGGCAAGGGGAGCATTAATCGGGGAAGCAGCCAAGATTCCCATGGTAACTCTTGGGCAGCTGCAGAAATTCAAAGCTCAGGTGGAAGAATCTGTCAAAGGGGTGAGAAGAAAATCTTAAAAAAATTTTTTTTTTTACTTTTCTGCCTAAATGCATGTTGGTAGTAGCATAATGGTCTGGGGGTGCTGCTCAGTTAATGTTAGGATGGGTGAGCCGAAATACAGGTCAATCATGAAAAAAAACACATTTGCAAGCTTTAAAAGACTTGAGTTTCCTCTCTGACAGGATGATAATCCCAAACCAAAGGTCGGCAACCTGCGTGGATCACTTTGGACCTTTCACAGTACCATCTAATGTTTTCAAACATAGATATAACAACAAATGCAGGTTTTAGCTAGTTTTCTTTTTTTTCATTAACTGCATTCAATTTCCACCAGGGGGATGACAATAAAAGGACCTGTAATGTTTTAGAGACATATTTTCTTGCCTTCAGGTTTGAAACTATGATTTTTTTACATAACTACCAACATCGAGAGTAAACAGTATCCATCCTCTTTTTACAGAAGTTTTTATGTTTAACTAGAAAGGCACTCGGAGAGCGCAGACCTCTGCCAAGGCAGCTCAGTCATAGTTGGTTGTACTTCTTATAATCATCGTTTTAAACTACCTTCCATATGCAAACACCACTTTTATTTTGTTAAGTTTACAGTTGTAGGCTCTATATGTAAGGTAGATTTTAGATGCATTCTTACAAGTGTCTTGTAAAATAAACATGTTTCCACCACAGCTACTATTGTTGATGGGGGGGCGGCCATATTGGAAGTCAAAGTCAGAGCAAGAAAAAAATCTCAGACTTTCTGAGTGTGAAGTCCAACTTTGAGGGGCGAACCGGGGCGTCAGGGTTGTGCAGGTGCCCCATGTGCAGAGGCCTCAGCCTTCGACGCGGTCATCCCGAGTTCGAGTCCAGTCCTCTTTATTGCATGTCATCCCCCGCTTCTCGCCCCCTTTCTACACCATCCACTGTCAGATTATGGCCACAAAACCTTAAAAAAAAAAAAGACCTCGAGGGTTGTTCCAGTTGATTTTTTCCCCACTCAAAGGTCAGATTACAAATGAAACGCACCATATGAAACACTGGCCAATCGGAGGAAGCTTGAGCTGTTAGCAAAAAAGAATGGGTAGAAAATTCTGTCTCTAGATATAGCCTACAACTCTGGCAGAGACATATTTTAAGGTGTATTCAGACCAGAAAAGTCCTTTGGTCCGCTTTTTTGGTCTGGACCAAAAGCGGACATAATTTTTTTCTCGTTTGGTGCGGTTCGCAGTCACACTGTACATTTTGCAAGTGAACAACATTTTGTAAACACATCCATGCGTGTGACGATCGTTGCTGCCATTGGACTGCAATGACTAGGACGGCACACAGATGAGAGACCCGGAAATAGAGGAAAACATGGAAGTCCTACATGCTGCATTCCTGCTCTGCATATTGGAGCTGTTATTGGAGCTGCAAAATCATATTGAGTGTCAAGAGCAGCTCATTCAACGCAGGTTTCGCGACGCTTTGTTTCAACTTTTGGAACAGCATCGGCGAATGCCTGCAGTAACCCGAAGGAGACGATGTGCTCTGCATATCCTGACCCACAACATGCTGACAACAGCGTGGCTAAACAGAAGATGGAGGATCAGGTATGAACCTACCTTGCTACGGTGGCTTGTTAAGCCCAAAAAGGCACATGTATAGGCTACTGGAGTTGGTTCGGATCAACTCTGGTTTGTATTCACACCTGAAGCGAACCGCACCAGAGTCAGTTTGGAAGCGGGCCGAGACCACCTAAAAAAGTGGGTCTCGGTCCGGTTCTCTGATCCGCACCAGGATTCGTTTGTGTGCATTCACACCTGCATAAAAGGTCCGGACCAGGGTTCGAAACCGTTTAAAGTGGACCAAACAGTGCAGGTCTGAATACACCCATAGACCTGCAGCAGTGAAAATGTTTCAACAAAGCATTACCTTAGGAGTGCTGAATACAAATGCACACCACACTTTTCAGATATTTATTTCTCAAAGGTTTATTAAAAGAATTTCCATTTAAAATCTATGCTCTACATTAAGTTTTTACTTCTTCTAAAATTTCACATGCAAAAAAACAACCCATTAAAGCTTGTGGCTCTAATGTGACAAAATATCAAACAGTTGAACAGTTTAAACAGCGGACTTCAGGACTGTTTCCAGCCGTCAGCACAAACACACAAAGAAAGAAAGCAGGTCTGGCTCCGGTCCCAGCAGGACAAACCGGTCCTCCTTCTCCCGCTAAAGCCGCCATGGCTCTCCGCCAACCGGGGAGAGCCAGGAAGTGACGCCGCTCGTAGCGCACGGAAGACCCCAGACTGGCGCGCCAAATTTCAAAGCACTTCCTCCCGGACGAAGGCGTCAAGGCGACAGGCAGCCCGCACCGAAGCCTCCGGGGAACAACGGAGAAAAGACGTGGAAAAAGTAATCCAGGAAAGTTGAAGGCAGCCGCGGTGGGAGCGTGGAGGAGCGGATGGAGGGATTTATGCTGCGGGTCGCGGAGGGAGACGCCGCGCCGCTCTGTCATTGTTGTAAGTGGAGCCTCGGAGTTTCATCCTAACAAGGAACTAACGACAGCCTCCCTGCTGCTCTTAAATTCACTTTAATCGATCTGATCCGAGGCAAGATTGTTTGATACCGAAGGATTAAGGCAGCTTGTATTGAAACATGTTAATTTAAAGTTTATATTTAGATAATAATTCCGGTTATTGCGTCCTGCTTTGTGTTATGATCCCGTGATTTGGCAGCTGAAACACGATGCACACTTCTGCTTCTTAGAGCTGCATATTCTGCCCATTCAGATGCAAATCGATAAACTAGAATAGAGTCGTTAAGGTCATTTATGTCACCGATTAAACTACATTGACACATTATGTACAGTTTAGTTTCGTTAGTTTTAATAAATACAGCTTTAATAAAATGTTAATGCCACTTTCATTGGGAGGACTGCTGGCTTGACAGTCGTAAAACGGTCATCGACATCCTCCACAAGAAGAAAAAGTCACAAAAAGTTATTTGTTGAAGTGCTGTGTTAAAATATATTGATGGAAAGTTAAGTGGAAGAAAGAAGTGGTATAAATTGGTGCAAAATCATTAGGAAAAAACTGCAGGATTCAAAATATTGTCAAAAGGGGAATATTCACTGGGCAGAGCCTCAGGAGGCACCAGCTACAGCTGTTATTTTCATCGTGTTAAACCACATGTGACAAAGAATCAACATCAGAAGCATCTTACCGTGTCCAAAGTCCTCTTTTTAGATTAACTTACGTTTTGCATTTCATCTGGAAATGAAGACTACTGTTAAAGCAACCTGTCCGTGGCTATGCCTGTTGTTTTTGCAAGTTTTTCTACCACATGTTTTCCTTCCACTCAACTTCCCATTAATATGGTTGCAGCATTTAGTGAAAAGGCTGCTTATGTTATTGCTCGCTGCTCGTGTTCAGGGCGTCAGTGACTGTTGACCTCATGATTATGTTGGGTATAACATTCCTGTGTTATAAACCATTTTTACTGGTCTTAGTATTTAACAATATTGTAATTTTCTTTGAAAAAACTGGAATGTGGGATCTCACAGGTAAAAGCCATATTCTTCAGTATTAATACAAATAAATGCTTGAATATTTCCCAAACTTTTCAAATGGGTTTTTTGCAGTAGATGAACCTTTTTATGATATTCTAATTTATTGAGATGCACCTAAACATGTTTATGTCTCTGCTGCAGTTTTTTTTTGATGGCTCATCCTATTTTAAACATATTTTTAATTGAATGGGTTTTTTTTTCTTGCAGAACGATCATCTGTTTCACCCTCTCAGGCTTGAATCGTCTCACGTCCGGCATTTTCCATTCCCCCCCCCATCTTTTTAAAGCCTGAAAGTCGTTCATTTCAAAGTAAAAGCCCCAGCTGCAGAGTTTTGGAGCAGGTTTTACGTTTCACCGCTGTAATCCGTCGAGCTTCCCTTTGCATTAGTGATGCTGTGACACACCTGTCGTCCACGTTCACGCGCCTCTTTACGTTTGAACTCGCAGCTTTATAGTCCCCTCTCCGCTGGGGGATTTGGACTGTTTGAGCCGGGGCTCATAAAAGAGAGCAGCAGCTCATTTTCACCATCTTATACTGTGCTCCAAATCCTCATTATTCATTCATTTATGCACAGCATGACAGCAGCTCTGCATGCTAATGGAAACACCTGTTGCTGAGAGCTGCTCCACCTGCCTGTGACCTTCACGCTGACGTTTTTATCTGGCAGCGTGGCTTTATGCTGGCTGTCATCCCTCCCTGTTCCAACACTTTCATTTTGGCTGCTCTCCACTAGCTCAGAGGTGTATCTGGAAATGGATCGCGGCCTGCTGTAACTCAGGGCCGGTCACAGATCAGGGGTGGCCTCGGTGCGTTGTGAAGGTGGCCGACAATCTGCGGCTTCAGCCATGCTGTCCGGGGCGCAGCCTTGCTTCCAGCTGCTTCGGATCGGCCTGTCCACGGGCGACTCAGCGCGGGATCTGTACACGTTCCGGCCGGCGCTGACCCACTCCGTGTTCCGTCTGGGCCGGGCTGCGGAGCTGTGCGACGTCACCCTGGAATCGACTTCGGTGTCGCGCATCCACGCCGAGCTGCACGCAGAGAAGGAGGCGAGCGGAGGCGACGGAGAGCCGCCGCCGCTGCAGGAGGAGGAGGAGGGATGGAGGGTCCACATCCAAGACAGGAGTAGCCACGGTGAGACGACAGAAACTAAAACACACTGCAGAGAAAGAGAGCACCCAGAGCCTCACAAAAGTATTCACACCACCAAACTCAAACCTCCATGGATTTCACTGGAATTTAATGTGACCATCCAACAAAAAGTGGTGCATAATACATCTACACATGCATGATCTTCACAATCCTTCCCAAATAAAAACAGAAAAGTTTGGTATGCATTTAAATACAACCCTCTTTTTTTTTTTCTTCTGACACCCCTAAATAAACGCCTGTGGAATCAGAACCTCAGAAGTCACCTAATTACACCAATATAAGTCCATCTGTTCCGTTTCTGTTCTCAGAGGTTTGATGGAGTTCATTACTGATGAACCAGCACCATGGAGACCAAAGAACACAGCAGGCTGGTCAGGGAGAACGTGGAGAAGTTTAGATCCGAGTTAGGTTCCACAACAATGTCTTAAGCTTGGACCCTCTCGCTTTATGGAAGAGTGGCAAGAAGAAAGTATCATAAAAATCAATGTTAAGTTTGTCACTTTTTGATTAAAATGCAAAACTGACAGAAAAGACAAAAAGACTGACAGATAGCACTGTGAATTATCTCGAACGCTTGTTGAAACACGGTGGTGGCAGCATCATGCAGGGACAGCTTAGTCAGAGTTGATTAATCTAAATGCAGGACAATCCTTAGACTGAGGAGTAGGTTCCCCTTCCAGTAGGTGCCGACCCGAAACAGCGAACCATAGAGCTATAACACGATGCTTTAAGTTCTTGTTAGAATGGCCCAGTCAAAGTCCAGACCATCTGAGAATCTGTAGCAACTTGAAAATGGATCTCCATCCGGTCTGACTGAGCTCGAGCTTTTATGCAAACACATCTGGGCAAAAGTTTTAGTTTCTTTATGTACAAAGCTGGTAGAATATAAATGCACTCCACACTTTGTCAAAAAGATTTGAAAATCCTTTATAGTTTTCCTTTCGCTTCAAAATAATCCTTTATTTTCTGTTGGGTGTCACATTGAACTCTAATAAAACACAGACGTTTATGACTGTAATGAGATAAAGGTAAACAAGTTAAAAGGGTGGGAATACTTTTACTCTGCAGCTCACTGACACCTGGATCCTTTATATAATATCTGCTTTTAATAAATCCCTTTCATTTTATTACCAGGATATCTGACTTCACAATTATGACCTTTTTGGTATTAAAATGTCAGAATATATGAATATCTCCTGGAATGTTATCAGATGGTTCTAAGTTGGATCCAGATGAATACAGTCGGACTGAGAAACAATCTGTGAGCAGGAGCAGGTAGACCTGGAGAAAGCTGTTGGTTAATTTATGCTTTAAAAACAAAGAGCTGGTAAAAATAATTCATCAATAAAATCTTATTATAGGCAGATGTGCAGCTGTTTTGGAAATGCCTAAATTAAATCTATTATTCTTGATGCAAAGAAAACAGTTTTTGATTCCAGCACTTAAAACATTAGCTAAGAAAATAAATATATTCTCTTCAGTATATTTCAAGGTTTTAATTAAAATTTATATAGAATTGTATTTTCTAAAAATATGTATCTTGTATCTTCTAAAATATGCTAAATTATAATCTTTTTGTCCAATGTAACTTCACAGAAAACAGTTAGAACCTTTTAAAATAAAATAAAATAAAAATGGAAGAAATTCTTAAAATAAAAAAATATCTAAATATTTTTTAAACGGTATATAAAACACTTTAAAATTATTAGATTTTTACTTCAAATATTAAGATTATAAAAAAATCAATATCGTAATAATTTATAATTATTATCCAATGTTTTTATTTATTTTTTCAGTTAATGACAGAAAACCCAGAGAAATGTTTTGCTTTTGGCTGTTGGTTTTTTGGTGCCGGATGCTTGGATCAGGGTTCTAAGATGGAACCGTTGGGTCTTAAACTGGGTCTGGATTTAATACCAAACAAACAAATAATCCTGTTTATTTATCTTTTAAAAAATATACTAAATTATTGAATAATTTTTTTCCAACCTGTTGTGTAAGAAAATATAGTTTTAGTTAGAAAGAAAAAAGCTAGAATTGTAGTTATTCAAAAAATTAGAGGTTTGAGCAACAACGAACAATGGGTTGGTTTGTTACAGGGAAGAAAACAAGACATTTTTCTGTTTGATTGAAACATCAGTGGATGCAAAGCTGAATCTAAAAAAAAACAGCAAATACAATAAATTGAAACGTACATTTTATTAAATGTAGGAAAAATAATAGGTTTTCAGTTGAGCTGATCGCTGGCCTGAGCAGAGGAAAAGCTCCTGTTTAGATCAGTGTTCAGATGGTTTTCCTGCTGTCTCAGGTGTTTAAGATCTAAAGAAAAATCTCGAATCAAAGATTGGCCCTAGGCCCGACGGACTGTGATTGATGGACTCTGCATCTAAACTGCACCTTTATTGTCTAATTTTTCAGGTAATTTCACAGTCCGTTTCCCCAGATTTCTAGTTTTCGCCGTCAGCCTGGTGTTTCAGTATTCCCGCCACATTTCTCCTGCTGTCATGGCCGTTTGATTGGCTTGTAGCCTTCCAGCTTTTCAATTCTGCTTCCATTTCACAGCCTGTTTTACATTTTCCCTCAAAGTCTCAGAGCTGTAAACACATCCAGTCAACAAACGGCTTCATTTTCTGGGCTCTGCGCGTTCCGGTTATTTCTTCCTTTGTCAGATGCTGGAATATTAAAAAGTGGTGTGGGTTTCTGGCCCCAGGTGATGTTCTCTCTGAAAACTGCGTAACTGTTGCTTATTTAGTTTGACTTCAAACAGTTTCCTTATCAGTGCAACAACCTCTGTGAACATTTAAAATTCAGCAGCGAAACATTTTCCCTCTCGTTATCAGGAACGTGGGTGAACGACGTGCGCCTCCAGCCGGGCGTCCTGTGGGAGCTCTCAGACGGCGACACGCTGACCTTCGGGGGTCATTCACCTCCGGGAAGCCCCGAGTTCTACTTCCTCTTCCAGAAGGTCAAAGTTCGGCCGCTGGACTTCGATGCCATCACAATTCCAAAGGTAACGACTGATGCTTTCAAGGGAGTCGGAGGAGGCAGAAACTCGAGGAACTTTTTTTGACCCATGGGACACCTAGGCTCTGTATGTATGTGGGCATTAACATAAAAAGTTTTATGAAGATTTATAAATTATCAAAGTTAATAATTTTCTTATTTAGATCCCAGTTTTTCAGTCTACTAACTCACCTGAGCAGCAGAGCGTTATACATTGTTCCTACTTTCAATCAATCTTCTATATGAACAAGGTATAATATTCATCAGTCTCTGTTTTGTCATCCTTTATTCCCTTTATACTTAATTGTATCCTTTTTCCCTCTTTTTTTTCATCTGCCACATTCCAGATAAAATATCTTGCGGATGATTTTTCAACAGTAACCCTAGAAACCAGTTTCTTTGCTCATTTTCTAATGCAGGGGTGTCCAACATGAGGCCCAGGGGCCATTTGCAGCCCATAGAATGATTTTGTGCGACACGCTGTCTGTAGTTCAGGAATGGTATAAACTAAGCTCAGGAAGTTGAAGCAGGTGGACTGTTTTTTTATTTTTTTAAGGCCAGATTTTCACTAGTTAAAATCCTCTTAAAGAATGTTTGATGCTATAAAAATATAGTATGTATTTTTATTTATTAATCATGTTTTTTCTTTCTTTTTAATTTCAAGGTAAGTAGGACAGTAATAGGAATTTTTTTCTTTGTTTTTGTATCCCACGAATGCTTTCGATTGGATGATTTTTGGCCCATGTTGCAAAACGTTTGGACACCTCTGGTCCAATGTAAAAAGCTAGATCATAACCAAAGTATCCAGTACTTTCAATGCACTGGTTGTCTGGTTTCTGTGAGCGTTTCATCCATCTATTATCTATACTGTCTATCCTATGCAAGCGGTGGTGGTGGGGGGAGTGGTGCTGGTGCATATCTCCAGCAGTCATAAGGCGAGAGGCGGGGAACACCCTTGACAGGTCGCCAGTCCATCGCAGGGCAACATGGAAACACAGAGGACAGAAAACCATGCACATACACACCATACACAGAGAGACCAGTTAACCTAACAGTTGTGTTTTTGGACTGTGGGAGGAAACCGAAGTACCTGAAGAGAAACTACACATGCACAAGGAAAACATGCAAACTGCATGCAGAAAGACCCCAAAGGCTGGGATTCAAACCCAGAACCTTCTTGCTGCAAGGCAACAGTGCTACCAACTCTGCCACTTTTATCCTTTCTTAGATAAAACCACACATCTCCCCATATCACTAAATCAGCAAGCTATTCACTGTCCTCTGCTTGGAAACTTAATAAAAATAATAATTTTGACAGAATTAGTTTCAATAATTTAATAAAAGGAAGCAAATAAAACCAGATTTTAAGCAACAGGAATATACAGAAAACAATGTTTTAAAAATTTGCGTTTGATTTTTAAAGACAAAATATGTAAACAAACCTCTCCCACTTAAAGCTTTGGTCAGACGTTTACATACTTATTGGCCTGAATGTTATATTTTAGGGCTTTTAAGGGTTTAATCCGTATCCTAACTTTTAATGGGCGGAATAGAAGCATTTAACTGCAGGGGTTTTGAATCTCCCGCAGTACAATGCTCCCATCACCTTGTTCTGAGCTGCACCTTAGCTCCTGCAAAGAGACCGGTTACCATTTTGACCAAACAGCTTAACGTTTTGGTTTGTCCGTCTGAGCGGCTGTAAACCGTTTGTCACTTTATTGTTTCTCAGGCAGGGACGTTTTCCTCTGACTTGCAGAACCGGATCAGGACCAACTTGGACCGAAGAGCCGCCAACAACCTGGACCTCTCCAAGATGTCCCTCAACCGGGCCACGGTCATCCTGAACTCCATCGGCAGCCTGAGTAAGATGAAGGGCAGCGCCTGGACCTTTAAGAGGAGCCACAGCCACGAGGGAGCCGTTTCTGACCCGGGAACCCCGTCTTCCTCGTCACCTGTGGGCTTCTCCTCGCTGCTTCCCTCTTCCACACATCCATCGTTTTCCTCTGCGGCCTCGGCGCCTTTGACTAAACCCCTCCAGACCGCCTCCAGGAGCAGGAGGAAGTCTGCCCACACCGTGCTCCTGGAGGACGACAGCTCGGATGAGCCCAGAAGTCGAGGAGGTAAAGATCGGCTGATTTCTATGAGCTTAAAGAAAATAAATTTTGAAACACAGCCTGAACGTAGTTTCTTTTTAATGTTTTGGGCCAGCCGTGACAGGAGTTGTGGAGGACGGACAGAGGTCGCGACCAAAGAAGAGACGGAGACTCTATAAATCTGAGTCTGAAGGTCTCAGCTCTCCTCCGCCTCCCACACTCCAACCCAAGCTCCACGGCGACATCCGGCGTCCGCTGGAGGTCAAACCCTTCCCGGTGGGCATCAGGACCATCGGCAGCTTCCACGGCGCCATGACCAACAGCAGACTGAACCAGCAGCTGCTGCAGGCCTCCTTCAGCAGCGTGGTTCCCCACAGGCCGGAGACGGAGCCCGCGCACCGGGTCAAAACCTTGGTGAACGGAAACATGGCCGCTTTCCGCCAGCAGAAAGCCGCCCACTGTTCGCCGACGGCGCAGAGAGGCAGGCGCAGGGCCAACAGCTCGCCTGTGTTCTCTCCCCTGGTGGTGGGAGGGGAGAACTACAACCTGGCGTCGCCCACATTGAGGATCCGAACCGACGAGAGAGGAAGGGTGCAGTTCAACCGATTCCATCTTCAAACAGCGTAAGATACTTAAAACAAAGTTTATCCTGCTGGTCAGGGGAGGGTAGACATAGGTAAATGTGATGCTCTTTAGTAAATAAGTTAATTTATTTCTTAAATATGTTAATTATGAATAAACTTAACTAAATGAGGGCTAGATTTTAATAAGAATAAAATGTTTAAAATTATAAATCATATATGTATGTGTGTATGTATACTTATATACTTGTGTGTGTAACAAAAGAGGTACAAATATATCATATAATGGCAAGGCAATTTTATTCATATAGCACACTTTCAACAGCAAGATAATTCAAGGTGCTTTACATGATTAGAAGATACAGTAAAAACAGCAATGAAGCAAGAAGCACACACAAAACATATGATACATGAAAGCATTACTCAAATGCAGCTCTAAACAGATACGTTTAAGTACTCAGTGTTTCAGCAGCTTTGCAGTCGTCTGGAAGTTTGTTCCAGATTAGAGCAGCATAGAAACTGAAAGCTGCTTCTCCATGTTTGGTTCTGATTCTAGGGATGTTGAGTTGACTGGAATTAGAGGACCTGAGTGTCCTGGTGGGTTGGTATAGTAACAGTAGATCTTCAACATACTTTGGTGCTAAGCCATGTAATGATTTATAAACTAGTAAAAGTATTTTAAAGTCTATTCTCTGAGCTACAGGGAGCCAGTGTAAGGACTTTAGAACTGGGGTGATGTGCTCTACTTTCCTGGTTCTAGTGAGGAACACGAGCAGCAGCGTTCTGGATCAGCTGCAGCTGTCTGATTGACTTTTTAGGCAGACCTGTGAAGACGCTGTTGCAGTAATCAATCCGACTAAAGATAAACACATCAATGAGTTTTTCCAGGTCCGTTTGCGACATCAGTCCTTTAAACCTAGAAATGTTCTTCAGGTGATAGAACGCTGACGTTGTTATTGCCTTTATGTGACCCTGGAGGTTCAGGTCTGAGTCCATAACTACACCTAGATTTCTGGCCTGATCAGTAGTTTCTAGCTGTATTAAGCTTATATAAAACAGGTTTGTACTTTGATTTTACTTGAACTCAATAGGACGCTCTGGGACAAATACGAGTAAAGTCGATTTTGGCACTTAATGTCACCATGGCAACCTGAACTCTTGCCAAATGGATGCTTAGTAATCATCAGGAGGTAGCTGAAAATAGATGCTAAAATCTCTACTAAAAACTACGTCTAGTTCTATGATGCTCTGCAGAAAAACCCCCCCATAAATAAGAAATGGGTGGTAAATGTACAGATGCAGTGGCTTGTAAAAGTATTTGGCCCCCTTGAACTTTTCCACATTTTGTCACATTACAGCCACAAACATGAATCATTTTTATTGGAATTCCACGTGAAAGACCAATACAAAGTGGTGTACACGTGAGAAGTGGAACGAAAATCATACATGACTCCAAACATTTTTTACAAATAAATAACTGAAAAGAAAATTATTTTCTGAGAAAAAAGTTTTTTGGATCATAATCTTCGAAACAAACAGAAATAAACACTTGACATATATCTCTTTGTGTGTAAGGAAACTACATGACTTTCACTCTGTTTTTACTGAAATAACTAGACTTCATGATGTTGTAGTTTATTAACATCATACCTGTAATTAGTCTGTATTTTTCTTTCAGTTCATGTTCTTCCTCTCTCTTTAAAGGAAACGACGAGGCCGGCCCAGGAAACACCCTCTCCCTCCGAGGCCCTCCCTGCCCTCTCCCTCCTCCTCCTCTTCCTCCTCCACCTCCTCGGCCTCCTCGTCCTCCGGCTCCTCCTCGTCCTCCTCCGACGAGGACGACGAAGACGAGGGCGGCGCGGTGGGGACGGTGGAGCCGTGCGCCGCCCCGCGCTGCCGGCTGCCGCAGCAGGACACGGTGCAGTGGATCCAGTGCGACGTGTGCGACGCCTGGTACCACATAGACTGTCTCCACGTGGACCGGAAGAAGCTGCTGATGGACCCCAACGCCGACTTCCACTGCGGCTGCCGCTGACGGAGACCCGGGGTGCTGACTGAACACTTTAACCCTCAGATGTTTGATTCTTTTAGTCATAAAACCATGAAATGAAAACTGGGATCTCTGCATAAGCAGTCGTGATTCATCCCCTCTCTAAAGCAGCTGCTCCGTAAGCCCCAGTCCCACTCTGGAGCTGCAGAGGAGGAGAACTAATGAAATGTCTCTGCTTGGATTTCATTACGGCTCCGACTGACTGAAGAGCTGGAATCAGGACGGGATGACTCGATGAAACGTCTAAGCTCCTTCCCGTTGTTGACCAGAGCTGCCTTCAAGAAGATTAATGAAATGGTTTCTAAGAGAATAAACTTCTCATATCTCCTCTGCAGACCCTCCCTTTGCTGATGCAGCCACCTCACAGATAATCAGACTTTCCAGGGTGAACGCAGCAGCAGTGGGCGGCGGCGGTGGGGCAATTAAAAACGCAGAAAAAGTGTCAGCAAGCTGCTGCAGCTGCTGAGCGACACTCTCAGGATAATCATCAGATGTTTGAAAGCACTTCTGCAGGAGCAGCTGCAGGATTTAAGGAGGATTGGGTTTTTATTAAAATTCATCGCTGCAGCTGGTCAAAAAAATACAACCTCCCAACCCCTGAAATGATATGAAATATAAACTCCTGATGGGGGGAGGAAGCACAGATGCTCTCTTCTGGGTCTGATTGGTTAGGTGTTAATGTCAGAGATGATTTTTCTCGTCTTCTTTTCACCTCACCCCTTTGTAGACTCCTCACACTACTGAAACCTTAAGCCAAAGTTGGTCTACTTACCCTGAATGTACACAACTCTTCTCTGAATTCTTCGTTTTATCACTTATTTCACAATCTTCCTTCCAAATTTCTCTCCTGCTGAGGTAAGCTAGCAGGTTTGAAAAAAAAAAATGAGTGAAAATGTTTGAAAAAAAAGATTCTTGGGCGATTTTTAAAAGAGAAAAAAAAAACAAAAAAACTATTTGAATGAAATGAATGCAGATTAAATTGCTTCCAGTTCACTCGTGTTAGATTTTATCTGTGTTGCATTTTAATGTTGCTGCTTCCTCTCAGCTTTAACCAGACAATAATTAGCTGTCTATATTACATCAGAAGCAAACTAAATGAACTTTATATAACTAGTTTGCAGGTTTAAATTCAGTGGATATTTTTCTGAAAATCTGTCGAATAAATTATTCAGTTGCCCATAGGCTTCTAGTTTCTTAAAATGCATCAGAAATAGGATTTTAAATAAGTTGCAATTAACTTTCTGACCTCATTAGACATGTAAAGGTGCTGTTCAGCTCTGGTTGCTGAAACTTGTTGGGTTTTCTGTTGCATTCAGCTGCATTTTTGCAGTTTGATTCATCAATTTTGTTTGTTGCATTTTGATTGTGAGAGCTAAAAATGTTTAAGATGCACCTTTTCTGCTTCACATGAAGGGTGTGCCATCTTTGCCGCCTTGAGCTGCTGGGTTAACGCTTCGTGGCGCACAGCCGCTTTTCCACTTTCAAGTGGCAAACCTGACTGTTGTACATGTTTTATAAATGAGGTTTTTTGGCTCCAACATGTGTTGAAAGTCAAGGTTCGACTTGTTGAGAAGTTGAAACAGCTGCAACGTCAACCACAGTAACCACAAATGTGTAAACTGTGCACAGCTTTGTTGTGAGGCTAAATTATTCAGTGCAGAAGCACCAACATGAGACCCTGCAGGTTTACAAAACAAATTTATGGGTTGGTTCAAACTTGAACCGGATTCTAAATGAAAACAGAAAATTCTTCTCATTCTGAATTGCCTGAACATGGCTGGTGTGTTTTTAATTTTATTTTTTTCTATTCAACAACCTGGGAGTAAACGGGATTTTACAGTGTACTGGGTTTGAGAGGTTTTGTTTTTATCGTTTTTATGTCATATGCACTTGGTTATGAGGGAAATGTGTTGTCTTATTCGTGCTGACATATATTGAGCTCAGAAGATCTAAAATGTGTGCATACCCCTGACAAAATGCCAGGTTTATGTGATGTGAAGAATTAAAACCAAAACAAGTCATTTCAAAACGTTTTTTTTAATGCTGCGTTCAAACTACGATTGAGCTGAAATACCAACAGAAGTGGGGAAATTGATAAAAGTTAAAACATCTTCAGTAACCTTTTTTTTTTTGTTTGTTTCCACAGTCTTAAACTATTTAAAACAACTTTTATTTTTATCTCCGTGACTCTGGATCTCCTCCAAACCTCTGAGTGTGAGAATGTCTTATGTCCACCATTCTCTTCAGGTGAGCCCAGTTAAAGGGTTTTATGTCAGGTTCAGGTCTGGGCTTTGACTAGGCCATTCCTCTCATGGAACTTGGACTCACTGTGATGCTTACAAATGAAACCCCACCTTCAGCTTTCTAGCAGACACCTGAAGGGTTTGGGTCAGAACTGACTAGTATGTGGAACTGTTATTAGTTTCATTTACCTTTACAAAACCAGTTGAAGCTAAAGAATCCCTCAGCATGATACTTCCACCACCATGTTTCGCTCTGTGTGGCGCTCTTGTGTTTTTAAGTCCAACTTTTGTAACTTTTTGTAATTGTGGTCCAAAACTTGTAGTTTAGCAACGTTCTAGATGATTTCAGTCAGTTCTGAATGTTTTCTTTGGAAGGAAATCATTGTGTCATGCAGTAGTTATGCTTAATCCAGACAGATAATGAATAGAGCGGTCTGTGACATGCAGAATAGAACCAGTACTTTATAATCCCTGCAGACCTTTCAGTGTTTATCTAGTTTTTATGTCAACTTGTCCCATGTTTTCTGCCCCGACAGTGGCAGTGGTATATAAATATTTGACTCAGATTTTCCCCCTGATTGATACGTTTCTTAATTAGATCCTTTGGATTTTTTTGCATCCTATTTGGAGTGTTTACATTTAAGGATGCAAATGTCAGGAAAAATCCCACCAGGACCACTAAACTTAGCTTCAGGTTGTTCTGAGTCACTGTCATGTAGGCTTTACAAAGTTCTAGTTAAGGTTGTACACCTTCATTCAATTTCTTTTTTTTTTTTACATGAAGGTTTTTCTTTAAAAGACGAGTTGATCCTATTAAATCAGAAACCTGCCATTTTAACAGGGGTGTATGCACGTTTTACATATTCTGTGACTTCAAATCATTAAAACACTTCAGAATTCTTTAATGAGAAAAACTATTGTGGGTTATAAATCTGCAGATCTGGGATCTTTCTCATCTTTATCACTCCTATCATCTTTCAAGACTTTGACAGTTTGTAACCAGCGGCCATTTTGATGATTGCTTCGTTCCGGTCATGTCTTTGTGTGTCCAGCGTTTTGTTTGTGCCATCAGATTTCTGTCTCCTGATGAAAGTCCCACAAAGCTGCACTTGTGAGGTGACCGCTTTATTAATGAGCAGCGAATCAAAAGGATTGTTTTGTAAATCGCTTTGCTTTGATTCGGGGCTTCACAGCGCTCTGCTTTTAATTAGCACATCAAAAATCCAGAGGATTTCAGAGCAGTTTGACTTTGTTGGTTTTCTGAGGTTGTACAGAATCATAAATCTCCGAGATGCCACGAGTGTCAGAGTTATCAGAGGAGAAATAAAGATTATTCAGAAAATTTATCTCTGCATTATCTGTCTGTTTTGTCTTCAGAGGCTGAACTTTTCTCCTCTCCTACAGAAACGTCTTTGGAGACAAGGAGGCTGTGATCAAAAGCACATCTCATTTATTATAGATTCTCATCCAGCTCCAGTCAGGACTGATCAGACATTGATATCGCAGTTTTTGTTTTCCTCCACTTGTTATTTTTCGTCCTTTTTTTTAAAGCATTAACCGCAGCCAGAGATGTAATGTTTCTGCTGATTATTTTCATTGAAGCGATTACAGAGAAGCATGATCCAACAAGCACAGACAACATCCTCATATTCGAGGCCCATTATCTCAAACAATTTATTTTTTTCCCTTTTGCTTCAGATGATATTCTGGTTCTCCATGCATGAAGTTACATTCGCTCACAGAATTAGAGTTGAACACGATCACCTCAGGCACACATACAGATATGGAAGTTTAATAATTTACACCCATAATGTAGAGCAATGTCACATCCTACGTTTAGATGTTCAGGGAGGAAGCTGACATTTAATATCCCTCCAGGGTTACATGGTTTTATCAGCTGGGAGTGTAAGGATGGTTTATAGCCCGCATGGGGAAAAACGTGCCTGAAGGGCCAGAATTTAGTCCTCTTTTTTTTCACAGCGTTCCTAAACTAAAACATGAAAACTATTAAAGTTTATAAAAAGATTTTATTCATAAATCTTGACGTCAATAAATAGACTCCTAACTGTAGCTCTCACCTGTGTCCTGCAGAGGGAGCTGGACTAGAATAGTGATTTAACCTAATTTCAGATTCACCAGCCACATTTAGGGCGCATCAACACTACCTTACCAGGAGAATCAAGACATCAATTAACTAGAGCCTGTTTGACAGCATCCATCCATCCATTATCTAAATTCGTGTATCCCTGCGGGGTCGCGAGAGGTCAAGGGCTCATTGGGGGCGGGTTTCAACCTGGACAGGTCGGTAGTCCTTCACAGGGCAACACAGAGACACACTCAGACCTAAGAGCAATTTAGAGACTTTAAGGAACCTAACAGTCAGGTTTTTGGACTATGGGAGGAGCCGGAGTACCCTGGGATAACCCTCGCATGCATGGGGAGAACATGCAAACACCATGCAGAAAGACCCCAGGCCTTTCCCAGGAATGGCAGGCCTGCCAAAACCACTTTCAAACCACAATCCATTTTTTTGGAATTAAATCAGATTTGTTTTGTGTGGTTGTTCGCACTATAACTGAAACGCGACAGCTTGAATGGTTCACAGAAACAGTAGAACATGTATGGTGTTGCTGTGTTAAATATTTAGAGAATCGAAGGAAGCTCAGAGAAAAAATGAGGAAGAGGAATTATGGAAATTTTAATATAAAAAATGTATTAAGTGGGGAGGGAAATGCACGTAAGTTAGAAATAGATTTTTTGAAGTTAAATTGAATATTAGAGAGAATTTAGAAGAAGTTCTTTATTCCGACCCACACTCCAGCATAGTAGGTGGCGGAAATGCACCAAAGTTGGTAGCCACTCGCCATTAAAAAAGAAGAAGAAGAATGGTTCACAGCCCTAAACAGCCTACAGATATTAGTGTTTGTGCAGAAGTTAGGCAGTTCCTGCAGAGTGGGAACCGTAAAGATTTCGACAAATTAATTAGAGAAAGAAGGACAATGAGAGAATATTTAAAGTATCCACCATGTTTGTTTAAGCATTTGCCTCCTCCGGCGCGGATTAGTGACATCTGTCTCTTCCCAGTGACGTACAAGATGGATTAAACGCAACATGACCATTCAGACTGACGATTTAGTACCACATATGAAAGTAACCTAGGTTGGATATTAAAAAATGGGTTTGTGCTGTTCAGACCGTCATAATAAAATCAAATATAGGTCGCATATGGGCCAAAAAGTCAGATTTGATGCACTTTTGCCTGCAGTGTGAACATTGCCTTAGAACGCATTAACTATTCATCCAGGAGGTCATAGAAGAATCCAGAACATCGTCTAAAGCTCTGTAGGTCTCACAGATCCAGGTTTATGTCAAAGTTCATGATTCAACATAAAGAAAGAGAGACTGGCGTCCACGGGAGACTTCCCAGGTCAGGACCACTGCTGCCTGTCTCCCATTTTCCAAAAACATCTTGATAATCTCTAAGACTTTTGGAGAATTATTCTGTGATCCGAAAAGACAAAAAAGGGGAACATTTTAGAAAGTGCTACCCGTTTCATTTGGCTTAAAACCAACACAACATTTCAGAAAAAGAACACCATTTGGACGTTTAGTGGCAGCTTTTGATGTTACAATGGGGGTGCCACGGCTCCTGTGTTGTGTAGATGCATTATAGGACCCAGGTTACCCCAAAGGGCCTCCTAGGATTTTCCTAGATTGCTTAGTTTTCAGGCTGGCTGTTTTGCTGCTGTGAACCCAAGTTATCCGGTGATGTCCTCTCTGTCTTTACCTTGGGGAGCTTCAGTGCTACGTTAAGTGAGGCGCTGCCAGGTAATTTGAAGAAATTTCAACCTGGGGACATTTCAGTGGATGTTGGTGTCATGAAAGCAGCTGCAAAGAGGAGAAAATGTAGCTCTAACAGAGAACAGCATGGCCGGGCTAACAGGTCTGTTGCTTCAGGCCCAGCTGAAAGGACTTCTGCATCTCTGAAGGCTCCACACCCACAGTGGAAAGTAAGGCAGATTTTGTTTGTTGTGTAGTTTGATGTAACCTATGGTGATAATTTTAAACTTTAAAGGTCAGATTGGTGATGTAATGTTTTAGTGGTTTTTTTTGTGTGTGTGGAACAGAAGCCAGTATCTGCAGGTCTTTTGACAAAAGGTGATACTTGATTCAAGACTGCGGTGCAAGTTGAATCTGTTGGCTGCCTTCTGATTGCTTTCAATTTCCATGAACCTGTTTGTCTAATTTGTTTGCACATAATTTTAATGAAATTGAGTAGACTTTTAGATTTGTATCTCTTCTCAGTGGTGTGACTGAACATGCCGGATTGTGCCGAATTACTTTCAGTACAAGTCAATGAAAAACGTCAAGGGGAATTTTTCTGATGAACACTTAAACTGTATGTGTTTATAAATATATTTATTTATCATATATATATACGTATAAGTTCTGAGAGTGAAATCCACTATTTCAACTAACAGTTTTTTTTTTCTGTACTGTTAACAGCTTGGTCAGACAGATTCACTTAAGACAGAAGGAATACAGTAGTTAAACTTTGCTTGATTATTCCAAAACGTTTAAGTTGAAAGGACAGAAAATAATGTTTTTAAATTGAATTCAAAATGTCTAGGTTTTATGCTGGAAAAATCAACCAAAATGCCTCGTTAAGTAGGAAAGAACTAGAGAGTTGTTCTCCACCTGCCCAGCCCTCAAAATCCAACATGGCAGCTGATAGCTGCAGCGATAAAGTTGATTAATTTTTCTGTTAGTTTGTGTCTTACTGATTTAGATGTACACATTGTACTTTATTGGTGTATATATCTCTGTTAGCAAGCATGTTGCTTTTGTGTTTGATTGCATGTTGCAATGTTAGTCAAATCTGTATCAGAGAGCTTTGCTGTGCTGGTTTACTCGTGTTCATTAGTTTCTAAAAGTAGAATTGGGGGCAGATCACTTGGTTATCAGGCTTCATCCTTTTTATCACCTATAAGAGCAGCTGAAGCTGAGCCTGGTTCTGTAGGTTCTTACTGTTCTTTCCACTGCCAATACACTTGCTCCGGAGGAGAAATTATAGCAAATTCGAGTAATCAGCTGGGTTTCCTTTGACTTTTGCCATTTAATACTTTACTGAATTAGTCTAATCTGTCCTTGCAGTGAGAAGGTCCTAGGTTTCCACATTTCCACACTTCCACACTTCTTCCCACAGATCAAAACTATGCATATTAGGTTAACTGGTTGCTCTTGCCATTAGATGTGAGTGTATGCATACATGGCTGTGTGTCTCTGTGAAGCAAATTAAAACAAAGCAAGGCAGGATGTATCCTACAACTTGTCCATTGACCACAGGAGGTATGGATGGACCTTTGGATGTCAATTTAAATATGTGATTGGGATTTATCTTAATTAGCACAACATTGGACACTGTATAGTTAGATATGACCTGCAGTTGTTGGCATCTTTTGTATAAAATATCAATAAATTGATGGTTTCCTAACTTGCTACCAGAGGAAGGTAAGGTTGGGTGAGACATACTTTGTACATTCATTTCCCGACTTCTAGGGCGAATGAAAGGCAAAAACAGCCAGAAAACAATCAACAAATGATAGATCTGAGGAAATGCAGACCAAGTCTCTGGATTTTTCATGTAGCTTAATTGTTGTACTTTGATTCTTTAAACTTGCAAACCTAACCTTACTTTGGAAATTGTTTTGCAATGAGTTTTTTTGTTGTTGGTCTGGCTCATTTTTCATCTTTCTGTTGCTGTATTCAGTTCCTTAATTGATCTTATAAAGTACCCATAATGCTTTCTACAGACTTTGTTGACAGTTAGCACGCCAGAACCAGAATAGTACATTCCACTCTGAGGCCAAAACAATTGCACTATGCCCCCTAAAGACAATGCAGTCCAGATGCATCAGTCAGTGTTGTCATGCGAGTGGTTTTCATGCTTGTGAGTGCAACAACTTGTTAGATGGTAAATGTTTGGTCAAAGTCATTAAAAAGTTGGAGCTGTTTATGCAGCTGTGTTATGTTTGGACTTTGTTGCATGATGTGATTTTCTGTGTTTGTGCAGCCAGAAACAATTACATTTTACTAACAGCAGGTCATTTTGACTGGCGGTCAGAGAGGACGAGTCAGTTTGCACACAGGCTTTACTTTCCATCCAAATTCCGCTCTATTACATCTTTTAGGTATGATGATGATGATGATGATGATGATGATTTATTTATTACTTATTTTTATTTATTTATTATTATTCATGTTTTAAAAGATCTCTGGTTTATTTAAAATTCAGCATTTCTAATGCCTAAAACTTTCATATAGTCTAGGTTTGTCCAGTTAGTTTTTCAAAGTTGTACAACTGACAGAAATGCAGATACATCTGTAAATGAAGCTTCTGTATTAGAAACGACCGTAATCAGCCATATATTTGTCATTCTGAATGATGGCGGTAAAAGGCCAGCTTTCACTTGGTTTGGCTAATCCATATACAAAAACGATAAGAGCAAAACAATGGGATCTTGCATGACTTACGTTGAAATGTCCCCATGTTCTCCCACATTCTAAAGAGATGCTAATCAGATTGATCCTGACAATGGAGACACTCCACCCCACTACCTAAACTTCTTTTAGGTATTATAACTGTGGAAACATGATGTTTTGTGTTATTTGGTTGTCTGCAGCAACCGTTATCAACTCATCTGTTTCTCTCTGTTGATGATGCAAGCACTGCTCATGTTGTCTAAATGTCCAGTTAAATCATGTCCTGGGGTCAAACAGGCAGCTAAAACATCAGGGCGAGGTTGAATTGTCCATTCTGTGTGCATTTCTTTTTTGTAAACCATTCTTTCTCGTCCTGGTTGAACCTCGATCCAAATTAAATTGAATAAACTATTAGTTCAGTTTAACTGAGTAGAATGTAATGTTTGTTTTATGACTTTTGCCCATTAGTCATTAGTTGCAGGGTATAAACTCCTCTGTGCATATGGGATTAGCTTCTTTTTTTAGCCCAATCCCTACATCCAGTCTGATTAAAGTTGTGAAGTGAGTTTTGAGTTCATGTCTAAAAAAAAAGTCTAAAATGTCAAGGTGATCTCAAACATGTTTTGAAATTGGATGAATCCTGCAAGAAAAACTTGACAGCCTGTTATTTCCTTTCAGAGTGAGTTTTAGATCATAAAAGAAATATACAGGTACATAAAAAATTGCAACATAGTGAAAAAGGGATTTCAATTATTTCAGAAAGTGAAATTCATATATTATGTTGACTTCCAAGCCATTATTTCTTGTAATTTTGAAAACTATGGCTGAATTCAATGTCTCAGAAAAATATATTGCATATGACCAATATAAAAATAATATTTTAAACCAGAATGTCAGGCTTCTAAAAAGTATGGTAATTTCTATGCACTTAGTTCATGGTTGGGGCTCCTTTTGCATGAATTACTGAATCAATGTGGTGTGGTATGGAGCGTGTGGTTCTGCTGAGGTGTTCAGGAAGCCCAGGCTGGTTGTGATTTTGATTTCCAAATGAAAGCAAACTTTATCTGAAAGGATGACTGGAGCACTGAGCAACAGTCCAGTCCTTCTGACTTTGTCTCTGGTTGAGGAGAGACTTCACACGATGATATTTTTAGCCCATGGGTAAGATTTATCTGTGCGAAGTGGCTCTTGATGTTCTGACTCCAGCCTCAGTCCACTCCTTAAAGTCTTGAATGGATTTTGCTTGACAATCCTCTCAAGGCTGCAGTTATCCCTGTTGCTTTTGGGCTCATTCCTACCACACTTTTCCCTTCCACTTAACTTTCAATGAAAATGCTTGGCTACAACACTCTGTAAACAACCAGCTTCTTTAGCAATGACCTTCCAAGGCTTACCCTCCTTGTGGAGAGTGTCAGTGACCATCTTCTGGACATCTGTCCAGTCAGCAATCTTTGCCTTCTGACCATGACTGAGGAAAAACCTTTGCAGGTATTTTGAGTAAATTCACTGATTAGAGTGTGACATCAGAGGATTCCACTATTTAACTTTTTCACAATAGTCTAAGTCATTAACTGTAAGCCATAATCATCAAACTGACAAGAAATAAAGGCTTGAAATGTCTCACTGTGTGTAATGAATCTATATGAGGTCATGATTCAACATAAAGAAAGAGAGAGTTCTGACTGGGAAATGGACACATACAAATCATTTTGTGAAAGTTTCTTTAGCTTTCCAACACATAAAATGTATGTTAAATATAGTGATAATATTAATATAATATTTCTTTCTGACTTACTTTTAAAATGCTCTTAACTTGGGTGTGACGTTTTTGTGCTTCGAGGGTTTTTGTCACCTTCAAACTGCCAGTGTGAGATGCTTCAGGAAAAACTCAGACCTACCTGAACAAAGGAAGATTTTGTTTGCACCAGGCCTGTATCAAAACTTACAGCTCAGTCAGGTTTTCATTCCTGGCCTTTTCTTAGTCACTCAGCTTCGGTTTTTGAAAATGTCTTCCAAGCCCAACCTGACTCCTCAAGATATGAGTTCTCAGACACCACAACATCATTTCTATCTCTTACATAACATCCGCACTTAACATTAGCATGGTGAAGCCTACATCCACAGCTAATGGATGTTAGTTTTAGCACATCATTCTGAGATCCAAGTATAACTTTGCCAGCTCAAAAGAATCCAACATTATATTGATGTAAAAAATGCAGTTATACATTTTTGATGGGCTGTTTTTTCTAAAATTCATTTTCTCGCTGTGATAAACTTTGAAAATTTTTATTTTATTTTGTTTTCACAAGGTCTTGTTTAAATTCCAAAACAGAGGCTATATTTAAGGTAGCAAATATATTTTCTCAGCCCTGTATTTTTGTAGGTATTGATCATTATATTCATGTCCATACTTTTCTATGTCTTAGCTTATTTACCCACTGGAAAGTGAAAAAAAAATAGTTCCTTTGGCTGATATAACTCCAGTTAAAGTTCATGCTTGTTTTATGTGCTTGTTTTCCACTCTTTGCGTGGCATGACCTCCCCAGTGCAGATGGGTTTTGCTTCTTTTAACTGAAAAACCCACCGATTTGACTGACTTGACAGTCTGATTACTGCTCTGAAATGAGACTTTGAGTATACGAAAAAAAAAAAAAAAAAAAAGCATTTCAAAATGTCAAGATGGTCTCGTAACTCTTTTCAAGTTAGATGGATGATGAAGGTAAAACATGCCAGGCTGTCATTCCCACCCCCTCCAGAGTCAGAAAGATACTGAATCTCATTTCGGAGCATAACAAATCCACACACACTGGTTTGGAAAATTACCCAATGTATCACTCAGCAAATTTGTGGCTCCAAACTCCTGCAAACCTATTTTACCGTGCTGGTCCAGTGGGGAGTTATACGAGTGATGGAGAGATTATGTAGCTGTTATGCCCACTGCTCTGACCTGCAAAGATGGAGGGAGACAATTACGATTGTCTGAACTGTTTCCATAGCAACAATCCTCTCCGGCTTTTTTTATTTTTTGTATGATTTGGGGGGGGGGGGGGGGGGGGGGATGCTGCAAGGAACGAAACCTGTTCTCCATCCTGTAATACTGGCTGACACCTTCATTCCCTTCGAGGAGAAATGTACTGACACAGAAAGAAGCAGCAAAGATGATTGTGGGAAGATGAGCAAGGGTAGGTTGGGGTGATTTTGTTTCAGAAGCGCATTTAGCTGCGGGAAACTCGAGGTATTCATTTGTAAAGGGCAAAACAAAAATGAGAAAATAATCTTATCAGTTATAGATTAAACTAATTTTACACAAGTACAATGCCTAAGACAACATTCCTTAAAAGCACTGCCAGAAACCCCAGATCAGTCAGAGCTTTAAGACGGACGCGGTTGTAATGTCATGGCTGCATGTACATATAGTCACAGGAAGCTCGGCAGAAATACAACCGCTGCCGCTGCCATCTCGTCGAACGGAGAAACCAGAGAGCTAAAGCCTGCAGTGGCCGCCATCTGCATTCAACAGCTTCCTCCCAGACCCAAACGACAGCAGAGAATTCAGCAGCAAGCCTCCACTTCCAATAACTAAGAAGGATAGAGGCATAGATAGGCAGACAAGCAGCAGCTGTTGCTGCTGCCCATTAGGGAAGGGTTACAGGGCTGTTTTCAAACTAATATACAAGCATTGTACAGACCGAAACATCATTTACAAGAGGAAAACATTCAGTCTTCCCAGGAATGGACATCCCAGCAAATTCACTCCAAGGTCAGAGCATGCAATGGGCAGAAAAACAAGGAAAAGCCTGAGAGCTGCATTTGAGACTCTACATGCCTCAGCTTGTTAAATATTAACGTTCCTCACAGGACAATTCAAAAGAAAAATTAAACAAGCATGACTTTTTTCGATTGGTTGAATATGAAATCCTCTAAAAATGAAATGGGATCATGACTTAAGTTGCTTCTGATTGAATCCAAAGACATCTGGAGAAATGTACTTGGTCTGGATTGATGAGGCCAAAATAGGCATGGATAGCCCTGATGCATAACTCCATGATTGGACAAAACTAAACACATAATTTGGTTACAAATATCTCCTACTAACTGTCAAGCACACTGCTGGAGGGATGATTATTTGGCCTTGTTTTGCAGCCCCAGTACTTTGACACCTTGCAGTGAAGTAGTCAAGCATAAACTCCTCTTTATACCAAAGTGCTATTGAGTTAAACGTGACGCCATATTTCTGACGGATGATATTTGGTCCAAACTGAGTCATCAACAGGAAAATTATCTCAGAAAGAAACAAACCAAGGTATTGCAAAGGTTAAGTCCAAATGCAGTTTTCTTGTCTGCAAATGTACGTATGTGCAAGCCAAATTTTGGTGACCATGCTTACTATGTGTACGGACAGGGACAATAATACTCCTAATCAAAGGGTGGTGCCAAATACTCAGCAGATAAGGAAACCAATTTGTGAGATATTGACACTAATAGAAATGCTCCTTTCTCTAAGATAGTAGATGCATCGAAGCTAAAATAAAGCTAAAAGTCAAACCTTACACTCAACGTCTACAGACCTCTTTCAGGGAAATTTCATGCCTGTCTCCTCGTGTTGTGTTCAGGTTGATATGCCTCTGTTGTGTCTCTGATTGTCCAGTTGAGGTAATCACAGGGGTGTTTTGGTTGACTTGTACAGGGCTAAGCTGTCTTCATGGAAAGAGTGATGTAGTGATGATATTTGGTCTGTACACCCAGCTAGCCTCGCAATTAAAAAACCTAAACAAGACTCAGAAATCGATTCCAATAACTACAGCAAGACTGATAGATATAATTAAAATTTGATACAATAGCTCGGCCAACGACAGGATCAATACATTGACTTTGTCCGCCGTTATTTGTTCAGCAGGCCTACACTTTAGAAGCAGATTTTATGCGTAGTGCTGACATCAGTGCCGTGAAAAACGCTATTGTTCCTTTTGATCCAGAAAAATACATCAAAACTTGATGGGCAATATTTCCTGTTAACATTTAGTTTAAAGACAATAAAAGTCAAGCTTGGTTACCTCATTTAATCAACTTGTTAATGTCCTTTAAACGTCAATTGACATCTTCCTCTGGACTGATCTTCACTTTTCAGACACAATTAATACTTGTTCTTTTTGAAATACAATTAGTCACCATGAGTTGCATATCAATGCTGCACGTGAAGATTTTCTCCAACCCACAGAATGGAAATGGATGGCAAAAATGTCAGAGTCAGAAAAAGACAGTCTCTTCTTTGTCAAAGAGAAAATTTGTATTCGTGGTCTTGACCACCTTGGCTTGCAACCGCCACCCCACGGGAAGGCTGTTTCGATTTTGCAGCCAGGAGAGAGCCGAGTCCGTCTCTGCTAGTAGAAGCTAACCGTTAGCAACTCCACAGCATGGCGGAACAGGTTTGGGCTTGTGTTTTTCGTGGAGATAAAACATCAATCAGTGTTGCATTTGTTTTACCCGAGAAAGAAGAGCTCGGGAAGAAATGGTTGGAATTTGTCTTTGGAACACCACCAGTGATGTAAAACTAAGTTAATTATTAGTTTGAAAGGTAGCAGAAGAGTTGCATTGCTGTTGACTAATCAGAGGTGAGATATTTGCAGATCATGAATATTATTAAGACTTGTAATCCTGTCGTTTTCCCCCCACCCACTCATCTGCCAACTGCAACCTCCAGAAGCAGGAGTAAAAGAGCCTTTTTTTCCACTGAAAATTAATCACAAGGCATTCGTTCATCCTAGAGACCACAGCAGATTTATTAGGAATAAAAAGGAGGGAATAAGACCTTATAAAGAGAGGAGTAAGCCTTTGGTTGCGTTTGTCCAGACTGTCCTAAGCAGCTTTGGGCCATTGAACAATGATGCATAAAAATTGTTGACTGGACCAGTAATTAACTTCAAGAGATTTTGGATTGGGAATGATTTGCATGTAATATCAACAACCAGCATATTATTTGGAGATTCAATAATTTTAGTGTATAAAAATCTCTTAAAATGAGAAACAAATGACTACAAGAACTTTAAAGAAGTCCTGTTTGCCTCAGCTCAATTTTCAGGCCTTTTTAGGATCGTTACCTCCTTCTGCTGTAGCAGAGAGGAGTTTTACAGTCTTATGGACAGGAGGATGAATGGGTCTAATATGTTTTTTGATGGAAGCTTCCATCATCAAGAAATTGACTTTGGCTAAAGCAAATAAAACATCTCTCTGATGATGACTCATTCATTCATTTATCTGTTCCTGGTAGCTCTGAAACCAGGTCAAATCCATGAAGATTAAACCATGAAGCGAAGAAAGGTCATAAAATGTAAGTGACAAGGTCTTGATTTTTCACTGTATTTCATATATTCTTCTCTTTTCTGTGACACTGTGATCAATCTTCATGTAAAAACTCCTCAGTCAATACATCTCCTGTGTTATGGACGCGATCAGTTGTTCTGATCCTTTATGTATTGAATCCAGGGAGAAATATTTCCCGACCTTTATTGATTTTCTGGGAAAAAGAATCCCATAAAGGAGTGCTGAAAAATGACTGAAGGTTATTGTAAATATTTGAAGCTGGGAAGACAACCCCCCCCACCACCCACTGCTGATTTAATTCAACACATTTCAATAACAGCATTATGTAAAAACATTGAATAAAATCAGGGCAGCAAAGGTCATTAACTGTTAATTTTTATACAGACTTAATTTAAAAAACATCAAATGAGCTTTTGCATAATTTCTCATTAGGTCTAAAAGGATTATTGAATGGGTTATCATTTCCCACTTAAACGTTTCAGGGATAAGGAACTAAACGGATGATGTTACAGGCGGACATTTTACTTTTTATAGTGCTTTCAACTCGTTTTGTTGGTTAAATTTGGAATATTACAAAAAATCAGTCTCCTAAAAACAAACAAAACCCAACAGCAGATGGAAAAAGCTAGCAAATGCACTTTCCACACGTCATGCCTGTCATTTTTCAGTGTATGGTTTTTTTTCCCCGGCCCAGCAGGGGGCAGTGCTGAGCTGACTGAGCCCAGCAGACGCCCACAGAGGAGAGTCAGCAGGAGGGAAAGGATGAACACACAGGGATAATAGTGCAGCGCCACTCCCTGAACATTACACCCTGAACTGAAATCCTGGTGTCCATTCTTCCTCTCTGAGAGCGCTGCTGCGGATGCTGCTTTAAATGCCTGTGTGTGAGTGGAAGTGGAGTCATCAGTGGGGGGTGGAGGGAGGAGATCTGGGCCTCCTGATGATCTGGATTATCTGCATGCTTTTATCTCCTACCTGCGTTGCTGTGGCCTCTGTTCTCCCTGTTTTGGAGCTAAATGTTGCAGCGCTTCAACCTGTGCGCATCTGTCTGTGCAGCTCTATGACTTTCCAATCACACACAGTTTAGAGCCAATGAGGCTTGTTTGAGCGTGTTCAGTTGATGTGGGGGGTGCTCGTGTGTTTCAGGCTGGGCTCTAATAGATTCTCGGGAGCAGATGTCGATTTGTCCCAACAGCCTCTCACTTTCACTTCTCCCTCCCTTCTTCCCTTTCATCTCTTTGTCCACTTCATCTATTTCTTTCACTCTTTTTTCTTCTGATTCCACTCTCCTCTTTCATCCTTGCCAACCAAATTCCTTCCTTGTGTCCTTTCCTTTCACCTTTCCTCCCCCATCTTTTGCTTTCATCTCAATTCTTCTCCCTTTAATGCTCCCTCACTCTTCACTTTTGCCTCCTATCTTACATTTCACGTTTTGTCGCCAATCTCATCTCAACTCTTTTCATCTTCTTCTGTTGTCTAGCTTCTCTTTCTCCTCTGTTCTCCTTTTTTAATAGCGTTACCTAATTCATCTTTCCTTTGTTTCTTCATTTTCTCTCGTGGCATTCACATTTTTTCCCTCCACTTTTGTCTTAATCTCCTCCTCCCACCATAATTTCTTTCGGTGTCACTTTTTTTCTCACTTTACCTAATTTTTCCTTTGTTCTTTAATCACATCACTTAATTTCCTCTCCCTTTTCCATTTGTTTCCAGCTGTCTTCAGCTTAGTTTCCCTGCTTCCCCCTCTGCTTAATCATTTTACCCCCTCAGTCCTCCGTTTCCATCCATCCATCCATCCATCCATCCATCCATCCATCCATCCATCCATCCATCCATCCATCCATCCAGTAAAGGAAGCGCCCTCTGGATCTTTTGGTTCTGATTTCATGGTTCCATGTGAGGGTCAGAACGTGGACGGACCGATAAGTCGAAGCTTTTCCTTTTGGCCAGAACTCTTGCTTCACCATGACGGATTGGAGCAGAACCCAAATTACTGCAGAGGAGACCCCAACCTATCCATCTCCAGCTCCATCCACCCATTACTCTTGAACAATGCACCAATGTATTCCTCTGCTTCAGGAAGAGACCGATCCCTGACCTAGAGGGAGCAGTCCTCCTTCTTTCCTCTTGACCTCCTTCTTTTCTATCTTCTTTTCATCCAACCTCCATTTTTTTTTGTCACATTTTATCTCGTTTTTGCTCTTCTCATTTTATTCCCTATTCCTGGCGGGCATCTTTCTGCATGGAGTCATTCTCCCTGTGCATATGTGTGTTCTCTCCGGGTACTCTGGCTTCCTCAAACAGTCCAAAAACATGCATCTTAAGTTAATTGGTCCCTCTAAATTTCCCTTGTAAGTGTGTTTGCATGGTTGCTTGTCCTCTGTGTCTTTGTGTTGCCCTGTGATGGACTGGCGACCTGCAGAGTGTCTCCCCCCCTCTTACCCAGTGACTGCTGCAGATGAGCACAGGCAGGATAAGGAAAAGTGGATGTGGCAAATGAATGGATGGATTATTAAATCGCTTCCCAATTATCTCAACATCGTCCCCGTTTTACCCTTTGTCCTGCATATTTCTGTTCTGGTTCCTGCTCAGTTACCTCCGCTGCAAATTTGTACCATTAAACCGCTATTTATGGATTTACTTTTCTTTGTATTTTGATATTTTTAGGAATCATGGAGATAAATTGTTGAAGAGAATCTTTCTTTTGCACCATATTTCTATAGATTGTGGTTCTAAACCCAGGATCGGCAAGTCGATTCTTGTGAAATATGACAGATTGACTCCAAATCAAACCAAAATTACTGCCCAACCTCCTACTGCTAGATCATATTTACAGAAATCATATGATCAAACATTCTCACAGCAGAGTTGATTGGAGAAAATATCTTCAAATTGCTAACAGTCAAAGGTGGTAAGAAAAATCTCAGTGGATTGTAAAAAGTCATGACTGGTCTGTACATTTCTTGTGGCAGAAGTCTCCATTTTCTACTCATAATAGCACAAAATGACCAAAACTCCAAACATCAAAAATGGTGAAGATGCGATCAATCCTTCTGTTCCTCTTCTTCATCCCACCCAGTTTTCATCCTGTACTTCCACCTTCAATTTCCTTTCTTCCTCTCATTTATCTTTTCTCCTCATATTGATTAATTTCCTCTCCTTTCAGCTCCTATCCAGTTGTCAGAGCAATTTCTATTTCTTTCTCATTTTCTTTGCGTTTCCCTTTCGGTTTTGCCTGGATGTCATTTTCCTCCTCATTTCATCCTGTTTTCTTTCCGTTCTTTGCTTTTATCTCATTTTACCCTCCCTCTTTCCTCATTTCTATTTTTTAATTCAAACCATCTTAAGTCTTCTTTCTTTTCTGTTTCTTGTCAGTTGTCAACCCCTCCTTCTTTTCTTTACCTTTTCTGTCTCTACTCTCATAACCTTTCTTCCCATATCTTCTTCTGCTCCTCTCTCCACATGTTTTCTCTTCCCTCCTCGGATTTTCATCTTCTTTCCTTTCCGCTCAAGTTGTTTCTCCTCCTGCTCTCCTCCCTCTCTCATCTCCTTTATCTTCACTTTTTTTCATCGCTCCTCCTTTCACCTTCTCCTCAGCATGTCACCATCCTCTCTCTCTTTCAGGGTCTTTTTGTTCACCTTTTTGTTCTGCTGCCTTCTTCTTCTCTCACATGCAGAACAGGATCAATGACATTCTTCTTTCTCTCTTTTATCTTTTGTTCTCACTCCCCCTCCCTTTCCTCTTTTTCTTTCCATCGAACTTTCACTCTTTCACCTCTCCGGCTCACAGGAAATGAGTTTTGAGCTTATTGGCTTATTTCCACCTGTCCCCAGTTTGACCTCTGTGTGTCTCTCAAACGGACCCAGTCACATACACTTTTAGTAATATTTCCCCCCCAACAGGTAAGAGGAAACTCAGACATTCTCCTGTATTTGTGTAAAGATTCATAAAGCAGAGCTGCACACTTAAAAACCCCTTCCCTCCCACATGCACTCTCGTGCTTTGCTTCATTTCAGTTCATTGTTTCACCTCACAAATCAGCCTCTATTGGCCCCAACAAAAAGGACGCACAACCTCTCTAAACTGTTTAATAATGCCATTAATCATCGAGCTCTGACTTTGCGTTGGCACAGTCGCCTCTGTAAGTGGACTCAAAGTGGGTTACGATTCCTGAGGGCCCCAAGCTTCAAAAGAGGCCCTTAAAAAGCTCCAAATGAATGTGGTTTTTATTTTTGTGCTGCTTGTTTTTTTATATTATAAACAGCGGAAAACCTGGAAGATTTCTGTTCAATTCAGTTGTTTTGTACAGGTGAAAACAAATGCTTTAAAAAAAAAAAATCATATCCAAATACATACCATCACATTTGTTCTAAATATGGTCAAAATTAATGTAATACAGTAAAATGCTGTTATGGTGAAAACTTATCTAAAGAAGCTAATACAATTGCTTCCTGTCAGCAATTCCTCATTCTAAATAAGCATTTGGCAGCAGTGAACATGAACCATTTCCCTTTTAACAGGAAAAATCCTAGGCAACAATCATTCCTATTATGATTATACATATATTTTTAACATGACTAGATGGAGTTTGAAAGGACAGAAGGGAACACAGATACACCAAACCAGTGTTAAACAAAGGGTAGTACAGAAAGTTAATCACAGCAATGGCTCCAGCAATGACTCCACCCGTGACAGTGAAACTGCTAAGCGCTAATGCACTGGACCAGGAGTACTTTCTATTGGGAAAACAACCAATAATGTACAGACTGGTTAGTGGCAGCAACAGTCCTGTCATTAACAATACACAACTAAAACCGGAAGGACTGAAACAGGTTTGGTTTCTGGTTGGAACTAAAAACAAAGATGGAATACTAAAGTTAATGCCAACAAAAGCTCCACCTGGAGATGGAAACACAGTGGGTTTACATGCAGTGAGAGAAAATCAAATGATTGCCTTAGTCTGTCTAAATTCGGACTTTTGAAATGCTTGTAAACACCTTAGTTCAGCTAAAGTTGAACCGAACTACTGTTCTCTCAACCCATTCAGATAACGTGGTTAGAAAACCAAATTTCTCGGCATGTAAACGCCAACACAGCTTAGCCGAGCTATTAGCAGCCTGGGCACTCACCCTTTGAGAAGTGACGAGACGGCAGAAGCGGGAATAACAACACAGGAACGAGCAGCAACAATGAGTGTAACACAAACGGTACAGTACTTACAACATGTACTGTGCTGCAGCGTTGTCTTCTATTTCTATTTCTTCACTCATTGTCCATATCCAGCTTTTATTCTGTCTGCTTCACTACTGTCAGCATTTGTTTACTATCTGTGTGACACTCTTGGCCAACCGGAAGAATGCCAACATGAATTATTGAACGCACTTCATTCGATACTTAGATTTTCTGAGTGACATGTAAACTGGGATAAAGGCTCCCATTCTGGTTAAGCTATTAGCTTGATCCCCCCCCCCCCCCCCCCCCAAAAAGCTCGATTTAGATGTTTATGTAAACGTACTGACTGGGGCAGAAGTACTTTCTACAGGAAAAAGCAAAGAGAATACAAATACTATTAGCAATATCTCTAAAAATGACATGAGGTAGCAAAAAACAACAATAGAACAATTTGTAATGGCAACAGTAACTTCATAAATAATTCCCAGGAAAATGACACAGGAACAACGATTTGGAAGTAGGCCTACTTTCTATGGAAAATAAAAACATAAACAGTACTCAAAAATTTATAATAGTAATGGTGCTGTTGTTCAGCTTGTGGATCAATTAACATTCCACAGAAAGAAAAGCATGGATGGAATGGAGGGTTAATAACAAATAAAGGAGAGTAGTATGAGGAAAGGAAAGCCACCAGGTAGTCTTTCAGCCATGTGAGTCTATATGTAGCAACATAACTTTAGAAATACTGTAAATCAGAACAACTGAAGCTACTCTAATTATAAAAGCCAGGGCTTGAAACCAAACAGGATATCCACCTTCAGAACAAAAAGCTGGAGCCTCCTGTTCTATTCTTAGATATCTTAGGAACCACAGACAAGCTATTTTTTTAAAGTTATATAGAACTTGGTTATTCTTAATAATCAAGAACAGGAGTACCAAATGTTAAATTTTCAGGTATTTTAGCAACAGCAACTACTTAAAAATATTTGCATTTTCCCCCTGGATCCAATAACAAAAAGCTTTTTTCACCAGCGAGCTCTACAACCAGCAGGAAGAAAAACAGAACCTTGGCTTTAATCCAAAGGCCTTTGTTGTTTATCAGATTTGTTTTTTGAGAAAATCAAATAACTTTTTCAGCTTGTTTTCTTTATACACCTCTTCTTGTTTGTATTTTTAATGAGGTTTGTTCATCCTCTTTTGCGTGTTCCTGCACGACTTATTGAGTCTGATCGGCATCAGCAACCACCAATTTCTCCACTTTTATCCTAACAACCTCCAAATATTAGTACATTTTATGTGTGTAGATATGGTTTTTATAAGCTGAAAGAAACACAAGAACTCATTTCATAAACAGGATGGGTATGAAATTAAATATGCTTTCCAAAGATTTATTTTGGTTGTGTATATATTAGTCATTCTTAGAAATATTACATTTAACTTCATTATCTCCTGGTTTGAGGCAGAAACGTTTCGTAGAGCAATCCTGTTTTTGTTCCTCTGTGGGATTCAGTTCAGTTACAGCTGAGCCAAAATATAGGAAGTCTGCAAGAAGAAAAACTGCTAACAAACCATCAATTAATGTAAATTTGATCAAAAATAAAAAACATACATTGGACACAAATGTATAAAACACATTAAAAAAAACCTCTGGGAGAAGGTGTAGAAGCCACAGGACTTGCTGAAGAAATTATATCCCACAAATGGTTTTGGGAAAACTCACATTTTCTCATAGAAATATTGGAGGACATTTGCCCTTGTGGACTGAACTTGGAAACCTCTGATTTAGGATGTTGTAAGCATGCACATGAACCAGGATGCAAGCTGGCCCACTGTGTGGGACCCTGGCTTTGCTGTGCCATCATGACCTCCAAGTCCTGCTGCTACATGTGCGCTCTGTCTCCTTTGTTGTCCCCCTGCTTCTCCTGTGGCTGGAATGCAAAGCAGCCAACTGTAGAGGTGACAACTTCCGGATTGAAAAAATGAAACGCTTCTCTGGGAAGCTTCACCCTAATAAACCTGTCTCATAACTGTGCAATAACAATGTTATGGGACTTGTCCTAAAAAGTGCAGGTAGGAGTAAGTGTTTATGAGCAAATTTCTCTTTATTTGCAAATCTGGAGACTGGAGATTTCCACTTGTTGAAGCGAAGGCTTGCAGGATCGGGATTCACCTTCCAGAACAACATCAAAATCCCCATGAGAACTCATCTGTCTGAGACCAAAACCCTTAGGACAATAGCCTCTGCAGCAATCCCACTTGAGGCATTTGATTACGCTCAAGTGGGCGTGCAAAACATGTCCATGCAGAAAGATGCTGTTGCAGTAAACAATCTGACTAAAGATAAATGCATGGATGAGTTTTTCTAGGTCCTGTTGCGACATCAGTTGTTTAATCCTAGAGATGTTCTTCAGGTGATAGAAGGCTGACCTTGTTATTGCCTTTATGTGACCCTGGAGGTTCAGGTCTGAGTCCATTACTACACCTAGGTTTCGAGCCCGATCAGTAGTTTCTAGCTGTATTAACTGAAGCTGTGTGCTGACTCTTGATCGTTCCTCCTTGGGTCCAAAAATAATTACTTCAGTTTTGTTTCTATTCAGCTGGAGAAAGTTATGGCACATCCATCCATTTATTTGGTCAATGCATTGATTTAGGGTTTGAATGGGTTCAGAGTCACCTGGTGACATTGTAATGTAGAGCTGAGTATCATCCGCGTAGTTATGGTAGCTAATGTTATTGGTCGCTATAATCTTGCCTAGTGGGAGCATGTAGATATTTAATAAGAGGGGCCCCAGGATGGAGCCCTGGGGCACCCCACATGTGATTTCTGTTCGTTCTGATGAAAAGTTTCCTATTGAAACATAGAAGTCCCTGTTCTTTAGGTAAGACTCGAACCAGCCAAGTGGTGTACCAGAGAGTCCGACCCAGCTCTCCAGTCGTTCCAATAAAATATCATGATCAACAGTGTCAAATGCTGCACTGAGGTCCAACAGAACCAGCACTGTGGTTCTACCACAGTCTGTATTCAGACTAAGCCCAGATTGACTTTCTGATCTAGATAAGAGTCCTTATGCTAAGAATTTAAACCTTTCAGATGAGCATCAACAGAAAACAACAACACAGAAGTAACAGAAAACGTTTGACCGTGTCTGCCCTTGCTATACAAACGATCCAATCCACTCGTCTAATCAGAATCTGCTCACAGCAATTAAACAGTTTCTGTTCGTGAGCCAGTTTCTCTTTTGGTTCTTGTTAGATAACAGACTGAAGCACTTGACACAATTAGTTGACATAAACACAGAAATAAAAACCCACAAACCTTAAATTTCTTCACGCAAAGAGCTTATGTTGCTTGAATGTTACCAGATGTGAAACTCTTAATGCAAACCAATCCAAACATGAGAACCAGCTCTTTCTCTTTAGAATCTGCTTGACAGTTTTTTTTTATTCCTTAAAACAAATAAATGTCATAAAGTAAATCGAATAAAGAATAAAACTCTCTGAGCTTGTAGCCTCGTAAGCTAGAAAACAATTTCTTCCATGTTTCTAGTTTTTACTCTGAAAATTAATCATCTCCTTGACTGACAGTTGTGGTCCATCTTGTTTTCCCTTTGGTTTGAAATTTCCAGCTCCAAACTAATTAACTAGGCAAAGGGAGAGGTCAGGACTCAGAATGAGTCCTCAGAGGCATTTAAAGTGACAGTAAATTCAGAGAGCGCTCAAACTCTCGGGGAAACTCCTACATTTCACAAGATGTAATTAAATTCACATTACTGGCTGAACAAACTTCTCTGAGTCTCCAGAAAACTCAGCAGAACTGGTGGTTAGGATGAGTGATGACATCCAGAGCAGAAAAAGACTCCTGCGTCCCAGTTGGTTGGCTGAAACCTTACCCCCGCCCCGACTTAATGTGGATAGATGAGGCCCATCTCAGAACAAACTCATTGAAATTCTGTTCTTCATGCTCGAATATAAAACTCTCAGCTTTAATTTGAGTGTATTAAGATCAGTTTGGAAGGGAAAGTAACAGCTCTTTAATGTGTGGTTGCCTGTTTTTCAGGCGTAATCAGTGGATTTGAAAGCTGTTTCATGCTCAGGTGGAAGCTATTCTTTTGTTATTTCTTCATCTGTCATGTCTGAAATTGATTGCAAGTGTGGATTTTACATTTGGAAGCTGTTTTTGTTGTAGACCCACAATGTGCAGTCATATGAACTCTCATTACAGAGGGAAAAACACCAACGTTGTCCTGCAGAACCAGAACAAATTGCACAGGAGAAGGCCGAATTAAGTTATTCAGTGAGTCAACCCAGGTTTGTTCTGACTCTGGACATGTACAGTGCACGCCACAATTATTGGCATCCCTGGGACAGTGCATTCATATTCCCTCCTAGCAATTCCTTTGATATAAAGCCAATCCTCGTGATTACTTTGTATCTTGCAATTGTATCCAATTAACGCAACTTTACGCATATTTGACCAATCACAATGCTTCTTCTCATTATCTTTTATCCGACGACGTACACTTCCTTTTTCTTATGTGAGCGGGAGCAAGAGAGAAATATGTTGCATTTGCCAACTAAAACACCTCTCCAGGACTGTGTTATGCAGTTTCCTCATTCTCTACATGAAAGTGATGGCAAATTATTTTGTACCCCATGCAATATTGTTGTCGACGATTGAATAAGTCATCATTATAATTTTAAAAATTGACAGGTAAAGGTAGATTATGATGGGATTTTTTTTGACCCCATCGATCAAAATGACGGACAACAAAAACGACACTGAGCCTTAATCAGCTTACAGTACTTTTTTTCCCCTACTTTTATTTATTCCTGCATTATTTCATTTTGTATACGGATGCTAAGAATGCAGGTTTAAATTAATAAGATGCATACAGAAATGAATGGATTTATGAGAGGCTGGGAGTTCAGTTTCAATTTATTGTTCAGTTTATGATGAGTGGAAGCATATGTTAAAGTAAAGTAGTAAGCAGCAGCAAAATACTTTCAGTTTGAGCTGTTGAATTTTCATCTTTGACAATTGTTTACACTAAGCATTTGTGTGCTTACTTCTTTTTTGGCTGCAGAATTCTATTTATTGTATTCACATCTTAGATTACAGGGTTGCATTTATGGTTGTCGGCTCAAGTTAAATGACACAATTCAGTTTTAAAAGCAAGTTTAGATGGCATTGAGAAATAATTTAACTCTGTATTTACTGAGTGATTTGTCAAATACTCAGAAAAGAACCACTTTTATTGTTTTTGTATTTCAAAGTTCTATAAACCTTGGAATCGTTGTTCTTTTCTTTTTTTGTTCAAGCAGAAAGCTACAAGTTGAGTTTTCTGCGGGATGGTCAAGTGTTCTTCCAGATCACTTATTACAATAAAAATGTTGGATTTTCAAAATGTAACATTTTAAATGGATTTTTAAAAAACAATTTCCAAGTGCTTTTTGTCAAAAAAATAAAAGATCACAACTAAAACTTTTTGTTGCAAATTTTTACAAAAGCTCAGGCAAAATCCGACATTTTAGGACGCAACAATCACAAAGGAATGCTGCAAAATCCTGGAGGGACTGAGAAATGGAGCAAAACATTTTCCTATCTTTTCTTTTGTAAGGATTAATTTCTACAAACTTTTAATAAATGATTCCACTAATTTCCTGTTTCCCAGGGATATAAATATAACATCATACAAGTCATTTTTCTCATTGTTACTCTTAAAAATGGGAAAACAATAGCTACTTTTATGAGTCAGATTCATGATTAATAAGTCTTAAACAGCTGAAGTTGTGACAAACAAGGTTTGGATGAAGACCCATGTTAATCTCGTAACCAATAAGCTTTTCAGCAGCAAGAGCTCCAGGTGGTTCTGGTATAAAACAAAAGTAAAATAACCTAGAAAGGAAAGTACCTCATGCCCAATGTAAAGTAAGGTAGATGATCTGTGATCCTGTGGGTCTGTCTTATAGGGTAATAGGAACCTTGAAAGTGCATGACTTTATGAACTTTTTAGAAATATTAAGACTGTTTCAATCAAAATCTGTCGACCTCAGCCAGAAAACTGACAACGGGCAAATTTACACAGAAATGTTTCAACAGACCTAAAACCTGCTGGGGGACCTCAGGAGAAGAGAATTGTACAGTGTTAACACTAAGCACAGCAGTTACAAATTCATGAAAAAAATTTTTGACCCCGGACTAAGGGTACTCTGTATGTTTTTTCTGACGTTTTCATTGTGAAATTATTATACAGCAATAACATAATTTATTTGAAGGCTTTTTAAACATCTTTACAGGGATGTCAATAACTATGGGGGGAATGCGTTCCGTTCTGTAGATAAAACAAGTAGAGCTGAACTCAAAAGATGATTCGCCATCATGAAGGAGGCATGAAGTGCACAAAATTAATAAGCTTGTCAATATCACTGCCAAATCTTTAGAGTTGAGTGGCTCTGACACGTCTCATTTTCTATTTTCTTAATTGAATGCGCTGCAGGTGCTATCTGGTACAGAGCTGCAACAGAAAGTTTAGACTATTTCCTCAGGTCCAGTCCTGACTGCATTAAATATTTTCTTCTCCAAATAAGAAGCAAAGTTCAGTCTCTAAAACATTAAACAACATGGTTTTATTAGTTTGTGATTTAAATCATTTTGTCTAACAGAGTATAAGATGGTTCTGAATCTTAGCACATAGACACCCTGATCCAGATCCAGTTTCTTGTTCAGTAAAAGGGTAAAACGCAGTGGAATCTCTTCTGATTCAACAGGAAATTCTCTTCTCATTTAAATATTTAAAATTAATAAACACATGATTAAATAAATAAAATGTGAATTCATTATACTTAAAATTAATTATTTTAAGACTTACTGGATATTGAGTTTCATAGTTCCTGTGCTGCAGGGCATCATGAGATAATTTACTCGGCTGCTGTCACTAATTAGATAGACCCTAAGATCTGATTGGTTAAAAAGTTACTTTCAGGCGAATCACCTTTTAACCATAACACTGAATAAATAAATGCCTAAAATGACTTTGAAATAAAAAAATGGAAATGATATAATATAATTAATGTAATAAATACACAACTAATTAAGGACATTGTAAATGTACAAATGTATTTAAACAATTTTTATAATTAACAAAAGGGGACTGATCTAACTTTATGTGCAGGTTAACCAATCAGATGCTAGTCAGGAGTCCCACTGACTGATAAAATTATTTCATATTGCACTGCAGCACACAAACGACTAAATAATGAGATTTATACTGAAACTGTAATGAAATATATACTGAAATAATTTATTTGAACATTAGTTCAACTTCTGCCAAAAACTAATTCTGCCAACCTTAGTCTTCTATTAAAATCAGGCAAAAACCCTGTATTTCCTACCAGCTATTGTCCCATTTGCCTTATTAACGTTGATCTTAAAATAATCTGCAAAGACCTCGCAAAAACACTAGAGAAAGTAACCCCTCTTATAATACATTCTGACCAAACTGGTTTTACAAAAGGGAGGCATTCATCCAGAAATTCACGTAGATTAATAGATTGTTCTTACTGTAAAACTATTGAAAACTATTACTTTATTATCTCTAGATGCAGAAAAACCATTTGATAGTTAACTGGAAATTCTTATTTGCAACCTTACATAAATTTGTTTTTGAAAACTCTTTTAGAAACTGGTTAAAAATATCAGGATCAGGAGTAATAACCAAACATCTATGGGTTTTGTCTTTAGAAGTGTACCAGGCAGGGATATGCCCACTCTTTCCCTCCCTGTTTGCTATTTTAGTGAACCGCTAGAAACAGCAATCAGGCAAACTAACAATATTAAAGTCATAAAATGCAAAAACGAAGAAGAGAATAAATCTGTTTTTATGCAGATGATATATTACTTTTTCTCTTAAACTCTACAGAAGACCAAAGATAAAGGAAGTTTAGATCTGCCAAACTTTCATCATAATTTCTTAGCCAAAAGGCTCAAATACATCTCAAGGTGGTTAAAACAAAGCTCCCTAGATGAGTCCTGGTTTGACGTAGAACAGACATTATGCAATAAGATAAAACATTTCAGATTTAAGTCGTTTGATTGGGCGGTCTGTGTTCGTGTCTGTGTTCTGGCGGGGGACTATATTTTGCATCATGCAGTCAGTTTCTGGGTTGGATCTGTCAGGCATTGGCAGTCAGGAGTATTGGAGGTGGCTGGGGATGTGGAACTGTCCCTACGTGTGCGGCATGGGGGGGTTGTTTTGTTTTTGTTTAGTGGTCTGATCATGGTGGTTTGGTTTGTGATCTGTAACCAGATTGCTGATGGGGGAGGGCCCTGAAAGGATGCACACTGGGTGCGACACTGCCAGGCACGACATGTAAAAAAAGCAACCACTCTACTAGCAAAATAGTTAAAGGTTGGCTTCCACCGTTAGCTCAGGAAGAAAACATATAACTGTGTTTATGACTGATATGTACACTGTATGGCGCACTTCGCATGTTACTCTGTAAGTTGTCTTAACCATCAGAATTTCACATTTTCACCCAGAATGCAAAAAGTCACACTTTGTTAACAGATAACATTGTTGCTATGCTGTTAATCTAATGTGTTTCTGTGTTGTGCTCGCACACAATATTAATTAGCATCTACATAAATGATCCATTTGGGAAATACAGCAAGATTACTGTGGCCAAAGCTCAGCTTTTTATATTTGTAACACCTCGTCCTTACCATCTCTCACCAAATGTCCTCAAATAATACCAAAATGGCAACTATAATTACATTAAAACACTGTTAGGGATCATTTGGGCTGAGACAGACATTTGCATCAGCTCACCGCTCTTACAGGAAGACTCTAAAGAAGTATATCCTTGGGAAATTCAGCAGTTTTGCACAATACGTCCCTAGAGACTCTCTATGCAGGCTCTGATTTAAAAACTAGTTTCCTGTGAGGCAAAAGTGGCTGTTCTGTGCACGGGGGACACCGGGATATTAGCAAGACAAAGAAACCCATGGCTGAATGTGTTTAAAATAATGAATTATGGAAGAGGATATGCTCTCTTATCATCAAGCTGTTATATTTAGATCAAGCTACAGGTTATTTCATGAAGAAATGTGCAACAGGACAGACATGCTGTCTCAAATAAAAGTTGGGAGGAAAGTCTAGTCAAAAATAATGGAAAATATCCCAGTTGGTGCGCTCTGTGCCCTGTTTGGGTTGGTTATTGGGACTGTTTCAGACCTGTTAAGGTGCAGCTTCCAACCCGAGGGAGCACAACGGGTCTCAGCAGCAATTACATGTTGGTGGGCAGTAGAGCTTTTTCAGGAAAGTGGTTTGGAGCTACAAACTGAGAAATAAATCAGCTTGGGGGGAAGTATGCATTTAGTATGCACGACATCAGCAACACTTCATCTCAGAAACGTCATTTTATTAGAAAACATCTCGATACGGATCCACAGTCATGTAGTGAAAAACTATTTCTTTCCTCCAGCATGAAGCAATAAATGCTTTCCTTCAGGGACAATCAGATAATTATCTTCAAAGTAATTAGCATATATAACATGATGATCCCACAGGACATTTCCACATCTATAGTCACTCTTTTCACACACACCCAGCAGAGTTGTGATGATTCTGCTTTCATTATTTCTCTGCATCAACAATTTCTTTTTGCACATTTACGGCTTTGATGAAATGAGACATGGAAGAGCTTTATGTATGAACTTCAAGTTGACATATTCAGTTAATTATTGTAGAAAAAAGTGCAAATTCTGACAATGAAAAGAAAACCCACCTGATTTGTTTACTTTATGGGATTTATTTTAATTTAAAAAATAAATGCCTTAACCTCCGTTTAGCCTTCAAAGCAGGAAACAATCATTCATCCATTGTGTACACACGCTTATGTTTGCAGGGTTGCGACGGGCTAGTGTCTAGCTCAAGCAGTCATTGGGTGAGAGGGGAGGGACACTCTGTATGAGTCGGAATTACATCACAGCGCAACACGGAGACACACAGGACAGATAACCACACTCACACCTAAAGGCAATTTAGAGAGACCAATTAACATAAGAGTCATGTTTTTTTTGGACTGTGGAAGGAAGCAGGAGTATTGAGCATGCAGAGGAAGAACATGCAAACTCCATGCTGAAAGATTTGAACCCAGGAAATTCTTACTGCAAGGCAACAGAGCTACCAACTGCACCACCGTGCTGTCCGAGCAAGAAACGGTAAGAATCAATTCAGTTTCATTCATCTGGGAAATATCAACCTTAATCACTGGTAATGACTTTGTTTCTATTTTAGACAGTAACACTTTTTGTACTAAATGTAAAAAAAACAAAAAAAAAAACACAAAGAAGTAGTTGCCAACAAAAGAATTAAGTTTGCATTTCCTAAAGTGGGGAATAAATTGTTTCGCATCATCACCTATTTATCAGTAGAGAAAATGTTTGGATTTTTTTCTCCCATTAAAGCAAACGTAGAGACAAAAAACAAAACATGACAAAGAAATATGAACAAACAAGGCATCTACCCAATGTCAAAATGTAATTGTTTTTAGTTATGAAGTGATTGATAGAAATATTTTATTTTACATTTCTTGAATACCAACTCCACCCAAATGACCTTTTTTAAAAGTTGTGTTTATTTATTCATTTTTTGCAGCTTTGCAGTTTGAGTTTAGTCTCACCACAAGAGGTTCAACGATTGTCAAAAGTCTTCACTGCCTTGGTAAAATACCAGGAGATTGACGAAGATGATAAATAATTTCCAAACTGTTTCCACTTGTATTATCCATTGGTCCTGCGTCCCACCAGGAGTGTACTTTACACCGCTGCACCCACTGCTTTGCTTTGCACTTAATGATTTAAGAGTTGGATGCAGCTGCTTGGCCATGGAAACCTCTCCTTCGAACCTCTTGAGAAATTTGGAGGTCTGCAGCTTTTGACTCTGCAGAAAGTTGGCGACCCCTGCACAGTATTGACCTCAACATCTGCAGGCCTTACTCTGTGCTTTCACGTGACCTACCAAATGTGCTTAAGTTACTGTCGTTTCTAATTACTTCCACATGAATACCACTAAGAGTTGAATGGAAGATATAGTAGAGATGACATTTCATGTCTGAACTCGCTAAGCTCTTGAGAGCAACCAATTCCTTCTCAAATGTAGAAGGGGTCTGCATGCTGCTAAGTATATACACTGGTGGCCATATAAGTGATTGGAACATCTAAATCCAATGATCTGGTAATAATTATTGTTTATTTCAATGCGGTTGTGCATAATCATCTGCAGACAGAGCTTACAAAACAAGTTTTATACTCCGGGCTTTTCTCTAAAGTTGTCTAATTTAGTGCTTTTGTTGCTCTCTACTCGGATGCCTCGGCTGCACAGCAGGCAGAGCGGATCACATGGCACCAAGAGACCAGGAAGTGCAGCACCCAATATAGTTTCTATTTCACAATCAACGGCGCTGCAAACGGCGCTGCAAAAGGTGTAAAAACTTCAGTTTTGAAGGAAAACCTAGTTTCCTTAGATAAAATAAAAAGTGCAGTCCATAATGCCGTTTTGCAAGCTGTTCACACAGAAAATGCATTGTTTTGAAAAACTGGATATGTAAAACACTCCTCTGTGTTTTTGCAGTGGGTGCGACTGGAAAACAAATCCCAGACAACAGACCAAGAGCACCTATGATTTGAGTTTTCTCATTCTCTCATCTAAAAAAAACATTGAATGGGACACAGAGCGGATAACTGGGGTCAGATCAGGTCCTCCCTGCTTTTGATACAAAATATTCAAACCTTATTGGATCAATTTTACCAAGCACAGAATAAAAACTCTAAAACCACAACATTTTTGTTCTGTTTTGTTGCACAAAAAGGCTAAAGAAAGATTTTTGTTGGAGACAGATAATCAGTTTAGATAGCCAGGCTGTTTGCAGTGGGTAGGAGCAGAACATTTCCCCTATTTCTTAACTCTTTTTCTGACACCAATGACCCAGAAAGATAATAAAATCCACAGAAGTCAAGGTGGCGACAGCTCAGACTGCCTGAGTCAGTTATTGCCTCACAACCTGGCAAAGATTATTTTAAAAATAAAGCCAGATGATAACATCTTTTATGAGGAGTGGCTGGATATATGCTATGAACAATAATGGGTCTGGAGATACATAACAATAAATGTCATTCAAAGCTATTTTTGACTTTAAAGATGAGCTGTAGGAGATAATGTACGACAGATCAAAAGGAGAGGTAAAGAAAGCCGAAAGCAAGACAAAAAAGGGAGGAGAATCTATTTTTAAATAAAAACAGGAGTCTTAGAGGTTTCTTTAGTATCCATTTAGTTTTCTGTCCCAAATCCTCCTGCCTCCTCTTCTGACAGCAGAGAAACATGGAGGACGGCGCTGCGGTCTGATGCCAGCTAACAATCAGCCAAGATGACACTCCAAGAACTCTCCATGTTCAGGAAAATGAGGACCTTTCAACAAACACTTGAGTGTTTTTCTCTGTGTTCAGGTTGCATTTAGCAGTTTATGAGTGATGTTTAAGCGCAGAAGTGTTGCTCACTAATGGTGCCGTTTCATGCAGAAAACAAATTCAGTGCTGGGGCTTTGTGTGGCTACAGCTTGTTAAGGCATCAATTACTGTCAGAACATTTCAGCGGTAGGTGAGAGGCAGCGTCTGACTGCTGCTATGATCGTGCTGCACGCTCGGCCTGCCTTTCATGCGATGATAGCTGGAGAAATTTTAGAGGGGAAGAAATCAAGCAGGGAAAATCTGAACGACACCAAAACGAAGGGGGAAGAACGAGTTAATTGAGTTGATTTGGATTTTTGTTTTCCCCAATGAACTTGGAGGGGAAACAAATGGACAACAAGGGCCGAGAGGTTGGCATAAAGAATTGAGGAAAAAAAAGACCTGAAACTGCCTCAGTGGCTCATTTAGGAAGAAAAACATGACAAAAATATATTTACATTCACATTTTTTAAAACCATACAACCAAATGTGATGTGTTATACGTATTTCTTCTCATTCATCACTTGCTTCTGTGTGCGTATATCTACACTGCGCTGCATTGGCCATAAATTTTATGGAACGTGGCAGTTGTTCTTAAACTCTCCTTTATGTCCCCTTCAGGGTGGAACTCATGCGTCATCATCCATCACAACAGCAAATCTATTTTTATCAACCATTAACAAGTGGAAGAAACTAGCAGCAAACCAGATAATCTCATACACAGAATGAAGCAATTATTGGTGATATTATCACAAATTAAATACATTTTATGGGAAAATAGTTCCTGGAGAATTTAAAAAAAATGCATTTTCAACATTTTCTCTCAGGAGCCCATCGTTTGCTCATTTACAATATCATCATTTGATTTGGGAGCTAGACTGAAATAGATGAAGTTGTTTTTTTAGACGGCTACACTGCTGCAGGAGATGATTATCATTTTCTTTTAGAAAAGCTCCAATTTTACACTGGTCTCTTTGAGGGTCCTTCAAAAATACTTAATAAAAATGATCAGAACCAAATAAGCATTAGGCAGCAGTACAATCTTTTGTTTGAGTTGAGCTAAACCTGGGATGTTATTATGTAAAAATGGTTTTATGAAAGAAAAGGGGGAAAAAAGCACGGATTTAATAAAGTGCTCCTTTCAGATCTCATCGAAAATGAGGTAGGGGAGAGAAGAGGAAATGACCTCTTCTCTTTTCCCTTTGATCAGGTTTTAGATGTGTTTTTGGTTCACGCAATTCACATTTAGAACACGTTTTACATTCAGTTCATTCAGGTTAAAAATGAATTAAATTCTCCTTCATGGTTCTTCACAAGTTCACCAATCCAACAGGAATGTTTATCAAACTCTTTAAATATTATGTAGTCCACCATTCAGTATATTTATAATGTTCTACAGCAGCATTCTAATGCTTTCATTGCCATAAAGCAAAATAAGTCTGTCAATTTGAGTGTAGAACGATCCTATAACTCTACATTTTAAAGTGTGGCAACTTTTGATGAACTCAAAAAGTTCTGTTTGTCTCTGAATTCCTGATTCTGTATTAGCAGAAAAAAAAAACTTGATCTGACCTGGTATTTTGGCTGCTTCTTTTAATAATAGAACAGTTAGAATGAATTTTGCTGCAGCTTTACTCCTCTTCTTATCTATAGGAGCTGCAAACCCAGCTTGAGTATGACCAAAATGGGGGTGGATGGTGGTAGGTGCAGGAGCCTTCATTTATTTTGGTTTCAAAACAACATAGCAGCTCCACTGTGCCAGTTGGCATACAGCATTCCCCAAGCTCTCACTTTGGAGGGAAAACGGTCTCCATAAAGTATCAAAGTCTTTCCCCCTGGAAATGTAATTGTCAAAAGATAAATACTTTTGCTTTGTTCAAGCTTATGAAAAACTTGAATGAAGGTTGGAAATATGTTAATTTTAATAATTTCAATTACTGAGTAATTACCAGGGGCCTCATTTATAAAACATTGCATACAATCCTTACTATAACTGTACTTAAAAAAAAAGTACTTGTGCAAAGAAATCTTTCGATCTATAAAACCTTGTGTGTGCCCAGCTGGACGCAGTTTCCACTTTATGGATCACACTCTCCCTAGAAATGTACTCGGGTGACTTTGGATCCTTTAACCCCTACTAGACACCCACTGTCTGCAATAAATGGTCAATCCAAAATTCCTAATGAATACTCTGCATAGACTTAAGCCGGCTGATTTGTGACATTTTACGCACAATCATGGCAACCAGAAAGTTGAGAAAACACAATTCCACTGAGACTGAAATCGAGGTGCTAGTAGGTGATGTGGAGGCAAGGAAAAAACGTTTTATCACAATCTAACAATCATTGTCTCCATGTCTGAAAATGGGGCTTAAATTCACGATTTTTCCATCTCACCGGCTATGCTGCCAGCTCCCCCATGTCCAAAATGTTTGTGCACATTTTTCTGTCACGTTTTGTTCTCTAAATTTCAACGCATTTGAATTGTGTTTGGAGCAGCGGTGTATTCAGAACATGTAAGGCACCAGTAATAAATAATAAACAACAATAATATAGGCATAGTTACATTTACAGTACTGGCTATGGGTTAAAGTTACTGAGGTGGAGGTCTCTCCGCCAAGTTGGTGCTGAAATGTCTTTTTCCAGTTATTTAATAACAAAACAAATATAACTGAACAGGAACAAATCAAATGATTTGGGAAAGATGGAGCACCAACCCAGTGCAGTACATAACAGGTAAAATGGAAATAAAAAGATGCAAGAGTTTTTTTTCTTTGTAACTCTGTCTCATCAATGAATGTGTCGTTTGGGACGCCTTTAACACACAATAGACCAGATAAGCAGAGGATGAAGGCTACACTGAGATGGGGTAGATTACACGCCTCCAGCTTTGGTTAGTTTCCTCAGAAGCGTAGACCTTCGTGAACAGAACAGGTTCGATAACCTGTACTGTGAAATTTGCCTTGGACCTTCCACTGCTCACCAGTGTAGTTGGCTTGACAGAAGAAATAAAAACAGTGGCATAATTTCTGATTTATTCTGGTTATTGTTGACCTTAAAAAACAAAACAAAAACAAAAGCTGAAAGGTTTGCCGTTCAGTTGTGTTCAGTTCCCCTGAGCGGTTCTATTTTATAGAACCATATTTTGCTTAAGTTCCAGCTTCATGTCTTTTGTTGCCACCAGGTTTGCACATCTAGAGTCTAGAATATTTGCTCGTTCTTCTTTGCAAGATAGCCATAACTCCGTCAGATTGGACAGAGAAATTTCTCAACTGGATCTAGTTTCAGACTTTGATTAGGCCATTCTGCAGCTCTGGCTGTATTTTTAGGCGTCCTGCTGGATGATGAAGCTCTACACCAGTTTAATCGCTTTTGCTTCCTCTAACAGGCTTTCTTCCAGGATTGTCCTGGATTTAGCTCCATCTATCTCCCCATAATCTCTGATTAGCTTCCTTATCCCTAATGAAGAAGAGCATCCCAGTAACATGACGCTGCTACCGTCATGCTTAACATTGAGAATGATTTATTCGGTTTTGGGGACATCGTTGTCTTAGATCCTACCACTTCCAGATGATGGAATAAACAGAGTTATGTGACAAGCCTGCTTTAAACTTCTCCACAACTTTCTCCCTGATATGTCTGCTGTGTTCTTTGGTCTTCGTCATGCTGTTTGTTCTCTAATGCTGTCTTACAAACCTCTGAGGTCTTTACAAAACAGCTAGGTTCATAGGCCTACTGATGTCAAATTACACGCAGGTGGGCTCAATTTACTCATTAGGTGACTTTTTCTATTTTGGGGTTTCAGAGTAAGAATGGCTGAATGAAAATGCATGCTACCCCTTTCAGATTCTGATTGCAAAACAGTTAAAAAGCTGTAGGCTACTTTGCCCTAATCAAATGTGACAGTGAAAACTTGCAATAAACATAATCACCATAGAAAATGATGCTGAGAAAATGGTTGTGAAAAACTTGTATGTATAAACTGTTGTTGCTTTTATAACTGAAGTAAAATAACTTTTTTGTGTAATTTTGCTCTAAATAACTATTGGATGACGTTTGTAAAGTTACTAGCAATAATTTGGGTTATTTAGCCAGAAGATGAAATGCAAATGCAAATAAATGGGGGTTCATTTTTCAAAGTCATATACAGCAAGCTAAATATTTAGTTTACAAATTAAATATTTAGCTTCAAACTAAACATTTAGCTTGTCAACTAAATATTTAGTCTAAATATCTAGCTTTGAACTAAATATTTAGCTCAGAATGCAAAATATTTGTCTAATATTCAAATTTCAATTCAATAATACTTTATTGATCCCAGAGAGAAATTAAGTGTTGGTATAGCTCATATAATTAATTCTTTAAGGAGTTGTTGTAGATGATGATGGCTGTGGGCAGGAAGGATTTCCTGTAGCGGTCTGTATAGCAGCGTATATGAAGAAGCCTCCGACTGAAGACGCTCTGTTGTTGTATGACTGTCTCATGAAGAGGATGCTCAGGGTGGTGCATCATTTTTTTTGATTTTATGAAGAATCCTCCTTTGCATCATCATCTCCAGATGTTCCACAGTTGTCCCAAGAACAGAATCAGCCTTCTTTATCAGGTTGTTTAAATCCCTGGCTCTGATGCTGCTACCCTAACAGATGACGGCTGAAGAGATTACACTCTCCACAACAGACTTGTACAAGATTTTCAGCATCTTGCTGCAAATCTTGAAGGACTTTAGCTTCCTCCAGAAGTCCAGTCTGCTCTGTCCCTTCTTGTAGACGGCTTCACTGTTCAGCCTCCAGTCCAGTCTGTTGTAAAGGTGAAGTCCGAGGTATTTATACTCCTCAATCACCTCAACTTCTTCTCCCATGATGGAAACAGTGTTTGACTTATCCCTGTTTCTTCTGAAATCTACAATCATCTCCTTTGTTTTGTTCACATTCAAGGTGAGTTGATTGCTTCCACACCATGTCACAAAGCGGTCAACCAGCTCTCTGTATTCAGCTTCTTGTCCATCTCTGATCCACCAGACAATTGCAGAGTCATCTTGAGTGTTTCTGCAGATGACAGGTCTCTGATTTGTACTGGAAGTCTGAGGTGTACAGAGGGAAAAGGAATGGTGAGAGTATGGTGCCCTGTGGTGCTGCTGACCACACACAATTCTTCAGTTTCACAAACTGTGAAACTGAAAATTAACAGATTTACTTACGATAAGCAGAAGTGGACTACCAAAATAAAAGCTGGGTCACCTCTTTATCGTTGTTTATTTTTGTCCCAACATGTTCCACCTTGGCTTGGCAAGTGAATTTGCATATTAGCAAAATATTTAGCTCTAAGTTAAATATTTACTTTGCAGCTGTACATTTAGCTAGTCAGTTTAGCCTTCTAGCGCATCCAACTAAATGTTTAGCTTGTTACCTAAATATTTAGGTGGAGCTAAATATTTAATTTGACATGTGGCATTTATAAATGAATAAATAACATGGAGGCAAATATGACTTTGAAAAATGACCCCCCCCCCATTTATTTCTTTTATGACAGGTTAAATAATCACAATTATGGCTCTTAACTTTTGACTGTGTAACTTTACAAACGGCACCCCAAAAATAACTTCTGTATAATCTAAATATCTAATGTTGAGTCAAATTAAAGCGACTCAAACTGAATCCAGAGCCTACAGCGCCAGCAGAAACTGAGACAAACAAGTAAGAGCCCTGGAAGATGTGATAAAAATAGAGAAGAATGAGCAGAGCTGCCGAGCTGCCTCTGACGGTGCAGGGCTAATGGGGAAGCCTGGGGTCACTCTGTGGATTTCTCTCCGTTTTACATGATGGTTAGACCGAGGCGAGGGTTTGAGAGACATTAAGGTTTTATGATAGCTCCTGGTGAGGGCGACTCACTGTGAATTAACAGATCAGAGACGAGCTGCCTGCTGCAGAATATGACTGCGTGTTTCAGATAAAGTGGCTCTGTAATTGGACGAGACAGTTTAATGGCTTCGTTTTAGCCATTATGGGGTCAGCAAAGTGAGCGGGGTGAGGCTGAGTTTGCTGCAGGTAGAGCTAGAATGATGTGACCCGCTGTGACATGCCAGGTGAACAGGGCTGATGCACAAATTCAATTTCAGACCCATCGACTACAAAGTCTGTTGCTGTTATAGTTTCTTTTTTGTCGCTTGGTGTATTTGAAGTCTTTTCCATCATCTTCTCGCCCACTTCGCAGTTAGAAAAGAGTTTTGTTTCTCACCCACACACCTGCACGAGCTCAGCCACTCACACCTGCGTAAATTAGAGGAACGCAGCAGTCCCACGGTTTCTCTGGCACGCTTCATGAACACGTCCTTTGTGTCAACTTCTGGAGCTGAACTCAAACTCCCACATTTGATGAGAATAAACTCCGCGCAAATAGAAGTGACACCCAGACACGCACACACATACGCCGAGCCATCAGTCACCTTGCAGTACTCCGCCGCAGTTGGAGAGCAATCTTCTCCAGGCTTCGGACCACAGGTGGTAAAGCAAACAATCAGTTGTTCCCCCCATGGTGTCAGAGCAAGGAAAAAAAAAAATCTCTCCCACAGCTTCGCGGACTCTTCAGCGGTGGAGCAGCAATAAATGCTTTCTGTTTTTTGAAGAAGTGACAGCTTGAAAACTTAATAATGATGACAACAACATTGGCTGTCAGACTCATCAGGACGCTGGGAATGTTAACACACTTTTCTGTTGAGGACAGTTTTGACGAGAGTGACAGACTGAATGATGCCTGACAGGGAGGAAGTTTTTGTCCCATCATGTGTGAACAGATTAGTTTAATGGTAGACTGATTTTTATATGGACATATTTCAGTTTTATTGTGCGGTCAACATCCTATCACCCCGTCACTGCTTATTTGATACATAACTGTATTAATCCAGAGGGATTGACCTGCCGTCCGTCCAGTCATTGAACAGTGGAGCAGATCTTTATCCCTTTTGAGTTACCATTGTGTTATGGGCAGTTTGGTTGTCTGGTCCCCAGCTCACATGTCAAGATCCCCTCGATTTTCTGAATATTTTGGCCTGACTTTCTATTAATCTTTTTTGTCTTGTGTTTTTGTTACTTCTGTATTTTTCATTATTAGCACTTATTACTTGGTAGTGATGGTCCGCATGAACTTTGAATTCGTTTGGAACCAGCGTAGAAGCGATAATAAGAGGATGAAATATACTTTCAGATTCTTATTATTCAAAAACTGAAGTTCAGTTGAAGGAGGAAACATACTTCATAAAAATACTTTCTTTTGCCAAACTGAGCTGAGTATTTCTGCTTAGTGAATGTACCTTCATACGGACGAAAGGTGCAGTTGGCAAAATGTATGCATTAGCATGCACAGGGAATTAAAATGGGGAGCTTCATTATTGATGAGGTACTCAGAGTAGATGTGTTGCTCCTTTGCATCAAAGCAAGTCCAACGAGGTGGTTTAGTTGTCTGATCAGAATTACTCCTCAACGCTTTTCTTTGGAGGTTCTCCGGTATATCCCACTGGGAGGGGATCCCAGATCAGACCCGGAACCTTCAGATGTGATTAAACATCCTCTCTGACTTAGGATTGGATTCCTTAGGAGAACCTGGAGAGAAAGCATCATGGGTTCTCCCTCTGTTACCTGATCTTGAACAAATGGAAGAAAAAACTTCCTCCTTAAAAGCTGCTCAACATGATTGGTGGTGTACGTATCTTTTTGACAATAATTTTTTTTAAAGAAGTTCTTTGACTTTTTTCACCAGATATGTTTGTGTTGAATACATCCAACCCTGCATATCAAAAGCATTACCATCCCTTCCCACAACAAAACCAACATTTCAGGTTGAGCTTTTCATGATTTTTTTCAGTAAAAGGTGCAAGACTTTCATGGAATTCATTTTGAAAACATTCCTGTATTGACCTCAGATTTGGAGTACAAGCAACTCAATTCATTAGGGTGACTGTGGCTAAGTAGGGAGAGTTGTTGGGGGTGCCATTTAAGCTTTCTTGTCCCACATGTTGACATGCCACTGGGCAATCGATCTGCTTTTGTGAGTACAATTGGGTAAATGTGACTTTATTGTAGAGTAATTTAAGTGATCAATATGGCCAGAAAAATGCTGAACAAATTCAGTCCGTCTACCATTTATTAAGCTTTTCTGCTGATCTTCATGGCAGCATATAGAGCTTTAATTTCTCAAGATATTAAGATAAAATACAGACTGTGGTAGAACCACAGTGCTGGTACTTTTGGACCCCAGTGCAGCTGAAACACTGAGCTGTTTTAAATTGAGGCTAAAAAACCCATCTGTTTAGAGCTGCCTTTGAGTAATGTTTTAATGTGTCATGTTTCATGTGCTTTTTATGCTTTGTTGCTGTTTTTACTCTATCTCCTAATCATGTAAAGCACCTTGAGTTGCCTTGTTGTTGAAAGTGTGATGTACAAATAAAATTGCCTTGCCATCATTGTTCAACAAATCCAACACTCTGGGCTTTAGTTTTCTCCTCAATGGTATACCTTCCCTTGCTATTGCTTTTATCACAGATTATGGTTACAGTCACCTGTCTCCTTCACTTTGTTAAAACATCACAGTCAGTTTCACTTATTGTTAACCCCCAATTTTTGAACACCTGACATATTGCAGGGCTAATTTGCAACATTAAACTTAATGCCTTCTTTTTTACCAGTAGTTTTATGGTTTGACTCTTATTTTGATGGAAGATTTTTGCTTGCAGCTCTTTTCTGTTTGCAGCCCTGTTTTCTACACAGAGACTTTGCTGAAACCTCTGTGTAGAAAAACAGTGAGTATGAAGAGATAACATTGTGACAGCAGAGTAAAAATAGCAGCTGAAGGGTGAAACACAATCATTACTGGTTTTCTGACAACCTGACAAGAAAAAAAATATTTTTCTGTCACATAAATTCAACGTAAAGAAATCAATATTTCCATTTAAAACACATATGCCTGAATGTTGATTTTTGATACAGAATGTGACGGCTGATGAAGAACTGAACCCACAGTGGAGCTCAGAGACTGACAGGCAGCAAAAATGTGCTGGATAAAAATTGTTTTTGTGATTTTTCTTTTTTTCTTTATTTGTTCAGCTCTGAGGAATTGACTTTTCTTTTCCTGATGGATTCAGTGATTTTATCGATTTTTCTTTCACTATAGATGGCATCAAAGAAAAGAAAAACTCCATCTATATCAGTCAGGAAAGAAAAGGTCATTGTGTTTGCTGCTTTGAACAAGTATAAAGAAACTTTTTTTTTTTTTTTCTCTAAGGACAAATTTTGACTCTTTACTGCAGGAACACATAGAGCCTGCAGAACAACTGGAGCCGGAGCTGTTTGTCTTTAAATGAAAAGATGCACACATCTACCTGGACATCACCTACAGGTTTTACGAAACTGCAACAGATAAATACCAGACTAAACATGATGACCTGATCTATAGCTGCAGTCACTAATGGCTTTCCAAAGCCAATATTTACAACGTTTGTCCGCTGTCCTGGCAGCAACAGGCAGCAACAGGGAAACACAGGAACCAGACGGGCAACAAGGAAGGCAGGAATCAGGCGGGGAAGAAAGACGGACGAACCAGCGAGTTGTGACTGAGTGGGGACTGCATTTATACTGAGGGAGGAGAGTGAAGAGTGAAGCAGAGAAGGAGCAGGACCAATTAAGGGAAGCGGTTGCAGCTGAGAGGGAATGAGCAGGTGGAAGTGATTAGCTGGGCCAGGAGGTGAAATGGCTGGGAGACAGAAAACTGGGAAACTAGGAGGATCTTAAGAAACTAACTAAAGACAAGACTACAGGGAAACCAGAAAGTACAGAAATCACAAGAAAGACTAAGAATAACTAAACATGAAAATAGAACTAAATAAGGAAAATCCCTAACAAAAGACAAACACCCGGAGATCACAACATTCCTGGGTTGAAGGATAGCAGCAGTTGCTGCCCTGATGTTTGTCAGCCTTACCATTGTAATAAGACACACCTATAAACCACTGAGCAGCAAACTGCTAAACTGGCTTCTTGTTTTCCTTTTAAATCCTATGATAGCTGCAAGGGTGTACTTAATTTCTCCCACTGAGTTTATATGCAGTGAGATGCACATTGTAGTGCATGTTATCTTATGATGATTTAAAAACTGTAAATAAGTGTTACAGACGTTATTGATGGAAGAAAAATCTCTAAATAAAGGTGAACATAAGGAGTAAATGTATGGTTTACCTGGTGATCAAGTCCAACATCTTAGCTTAAATATGAACGTTTGTCATGGTGAAACTTGAAGCTGTACTATGCAGTTTGATCTCGGTGCAATTACCCTAATATTTAAACTTATTGAGGCTGAGCAGCAGGGAAAATATGCAGGAACATTTTCAGATGTGGGAGAATGTAGTGAAGACAAGGAAAAGGGAAAAGGAAGGCCAATTACTTTTTCTGAGGTTACCTTTACTGTTCTCTTAGAGAGCTTGAAAACCTGCAGCTGAATGTCCGCGGGGGGCTGTCAAATGGCATTTTGAGAAAATGTAGGAACAAGCAGCAGTGGATCAGACAGGCTGGTGGCAGGTAGGCAGACCAAAAGGAAAAATTACAACTCTAAAAGTCTCCTGGAGCGCAGTGAATGTTTCCCAGCCATTCTTCTCTGCAGAGCACATCTGAGTTTCTGAAAGAGGATTTCTCTCTCTTTGCTCTTTTCAGCTGTTAAAACAAAAGCTGAGCTCCAACCAAAAGAGTCGCTAACCTTTTGGATTCTGGAAGCATCCAAACACAAAACCAGTTAATTATCGTGCTCTCTGAAATGCTTGAAAAGGTTTTTTTTTTTTTTGGTCTGAGTTAGTGTGTGGGATGTTAGGTTTTGTTTCCAAGTACGCTTGATGGCGTTGTGACAGTAGACTTCTTCTTTTCTCCTCGACTTTTTTCCTTTTTCTCACTTTCTGCATTAGTGTGTCTTTGAGCTGAAAATACAACAGTAATGCCGTTTTGTTATTCCACTGTCGCTGCCAAGACTTGAAATCATTATCTGATCATGAAATTTGATCAGACTTATCACACAATCTGCTTGTGAAAAGTAGTGCAACTACAAGTAGTAAACATGTCTGTAAGCAGGTGGTGAAGGGGGTCTATGCATTTTACTGAGGGTGTATGAATGCCATGAAGGATAATTTGTTCCTGCATTTCTCAACACAGAAGCAACCCTAACAGATAACATTAGCTTAAATAACCACTTGTTGCAACCAATGTATGCAAAATATCATCTCTGAATCCATAACACATCAAACCTTGAAATAGATGGACCACACTGGGTGTCGTTCCTGTCAACTACGGACAGGACCCTTTGGTTACAGTTCGCACAGACTCTACAATTGGACAAACACAGATTGGAAAAAGTTTGCATGGTCCAATGAGTTTCGGTTTGAAGTGGGATATTGAGAAGATGTCGTCAGAATTTGGATTAAAAAGCATAAAAACCTGGATCTGTCCAGTCTTGTTTGAGTGGTTTAGGGTGGTGTAACATTGTGGGGGGGGGGATAGCTGCTTCATGTGGATCATGAATGTGCAGCCAACAACTCTGCAGCAACTGTGTGGTAATATGCTGTCAAAATGGACGCAAAAAAATATCCGGGGAATGTGTTCAACTTCTTGATCAATCTCTGCTACAAAAAGGTCCCAGTAAAAGCAAGGTGTATCTAATAAAATGGCCGATGAGCGTAGAGTCAACCTATTTCTGTATAAATCCGATCAAACATACCTGACACAGAATTTCTCTGTATGTGGTTAAAAACATTGTGACTATAGGTTGATCTAAAATTTGTGCCTCAGATTAACAGTGGGATTATTGCTACAAATTGGACAAATACAGTCTCTGTATCAGGGTTCACACGGACCAACCTAATGGGACTTATCCATAGCGCCGGCACTGTCTGTAAGGAAAGGTAAGCAGGGAGGAAGGAATTCTGGATCAAATTCCCAAATGAAATTGTTTTAATTCCCCTTTGCTTCTGCCTGTTTTGACAAACGGCTTCCACAGCATAAATTCAAATATGACTCATCATTTCCAATGGTTTACCACCAGGATTTGGAGGTTATGGCGTTAAAGTGTTTTTCTTCATCTTGGTGCTACAGAAGATTTCAGCTTTTATGGAACAGTTTCAGCTGAAAATGTAATAATTAACAGCCTGAAAGAGTTAAAACATGCAAGACCTTTTTGTTCTAAAAATTGTTTTAGAAAACTTTGAAAACCCTTCCGGCGATTGGATGAAATATTACGGTCTGTTTGTGTCATCTCAATAGTTGTTTTGCTATGATCCCATCACCTATTCAAGAAAAGAAGCCTACAGCAGAAACTAATTAAAACATCGAGCCTTATCTACTGCTCTCGTTAAACAACAAATAACTTCAGTGAGAAAAAATAAAATAAAAATCAAGACATTGGTTTACAGATTTGACTTTATTGTGGATGATCAATTATTCATTGTGGGTTGATGCCCATCTCCAGCTGTCATTGTTCAAAAGGTGGGATACACTCTTGACAGACGGCGGTCCATCACAGGACAACACAGAAGAAACGAGCATGGATGCATACATTTGATCCTAAGAGAAATCTGGGGGGACAGATTACACTGAAATGTGTGTTTGTGTGTGTCGGGGGGGGGGGGGGGGGTGGACTGTGGGAGGAAGCCTGAGTACCTGGAGAGAACCTGTGCACACACACGGAGAACATGCGTAATCTATGCACAAAGACCCCAGGCTAGGGTTTGAACCTAGGACCGTTTTGTTGTGGGGCAACAGTGTTACCATCTGCCCCTCTGCTGAACCCTACACCCACTCTAATATTTTGGTAACTCACCTCATTCCTATTCCTTTTTTTTAACTTTTAACAAGCTTTCGGCATAATTGTGGTTGAATATTTTCTTGGTCAAAATCTATGAAGTTCTTTTCATTTGGATGACTTCCTGCACCAACCCAGCTTTTAAGCTTCTTCAGCAATAAAGTCAATAAAGTCATTCACCAGCTAAATACTGAGCTGCTTTATCTATTCCAACATCAGTTAGATCTTAACTGGAGGCTGTTGTTGAATCACCGAATGATGATCAAGTTTTAACAGTATAGTTTGGAGCCTGTCCTTTTTTTATTATTTCATCCGCTTTATGTAATGTACCTGTACAACTGGTTGCAAAACAGACCCCCAGCATAATGCTACCACCACCATGCATTGAAAAGTTCACCTAGACTCCCTCAAGCATACTTTGTCAATTCAATTCAATTCAATTCAGTTTATTTATATAGCGCCAATTCACAACAGATGTCATCTCAAGGCACTTAACAAGAAGTCATTTCAATACAATTATACAAACATTCCAATCAGTTAAAAAGTTTCCTATTTAAGGAATCCCAGCAGATTGCGTCAGTCATTGGCGTGAGGTTGGGCAGATTTCCAACCACAGCAATCCTTCAGCAATCCCTCATACTGAGCAAGCATGTAGCGACAGTGGAGAGGAAAAACTCCCCTTTAACAGGAAGAAACCTCCAACAGAACCAGGCTCAGTAGGAGCGGCCATCTGCCACGACCGTCTGGGGGTTTGAGAAGACAGAGCAGAACACAGAAGGAACAGAAGATCCGATATAAGAGAACTTTCTATGTTACAGAAAGTAAAAAGTTGATAACAGGACACAGTGGATGTTCAGTTACTGAGAGGATCATCCCAGTCGATGCCCCCCGTCCAACAGGGCATTGCAGCCAAGCAGGATACCAGACCAGGTGTATCTTCGATGAGGAGAAAAACACTGAGAGAAAACAAAGTTAACAGTCGAAATAACAGAATGTACTGTAATACAACTGGAGAGTCGTAGGAGAAAAGGAAGTAGCAGAGTGAAGAAAATTGGTAAGTCTGTCCTCCAGCAGTCTAAGCCTATAGCAGCATAACTACAGAGATAGCTCAGGATGACCTAAGCCACTCTAACTATAAGCTTTATCAAAAAGGAAAGTTTTAAGCCTGGCCTTAAAAGTAAACAGAGTGTCTGCCTCACGGACTAAAGCTGGGAGCTGGTTCCACAGGAGAGGAGCCTGATAACTAAAAGATCTGCCTCCCATTCTACTTTTAGAGATCCTAGGAACTACAAGTAAACCTGCAGTCTGAGAGCGAAGTGCTCTTTTAGGAACATATGGAACAATTAGATCTCTAATGTATGATGGAGCTTGATTATTAAGGGCTTTGTATGTAAGAAGAAGGATCTTAAATTCTATTCTGGATTTAACAGGGAGCCAATCAAGGGAAGCTAAAACAGGAGAAATGTGATCTCTCTTTTTAATATTCATCAGAACTCTTGCTGCCGCATTTTGGATCAACTGAAGGCTTTTAATGGCATTTTGTGGACTTCCTGATAGTAAAGAATTACAGTAGTCCAGCCTTGAGGTAACAAATGCATGGACTAGTTTCTCAGCATCACTCCTGGACAGGATGTTTCTAATTTTAGCAATATTCCGGAGGTGAAAGAACGAAATCCTAGAAACCTGTTTAATATGGGATTTAAATGTCAAGTCTTGGTCAAAAATAATGCCGAGGTTCTTTACGTTATTACTGGGGGACAATTTAATGCCATCCAGATGAAGTGATTGACTAATCAGTTTCTGTTTAAGAACTTCTGGTCCAAAGACAGCAACTTCTGTCTTGTCAGAATTTAAAAGCAAAAAGTTTAGGGTCATCCATGCTTTTATGTCTTCCAGACATGCCTGTAATCTACCTAACTGACTGGGTTCATCAGGATTTATGGATAAATATAGTTGTGTATCATCGGCATAGCTGTGGAAATTTATCCCATGCTGTCTAATGATTCTACCAATTGGAAGCATATATATGGTGAAAAGAATTGGTCCAAGGACAGAACCCTGTGGAACTCCACAAGTAACCCTTGAGAGTGAAGATGATTTATCATTTAGATGAACAAACTGGAATCTATCAGACAAATATGATTTAAACCAGCCTAGTGCTGTTCCTTTGATCCCTGCAACATGTTCAAGCCTTTCTAAGAGAATATTATGATCGACTGTGTCAAAAGCAGCACTGAGATCTAACAAAACCACTCTCTCTTTGTCAGTGTTTTTATAAGTATGTATTTATTAGACCTGTCTCACAAATCTTGGCTTGTCCTTATGGGTAGCTGGAAATTTCCTTCTACCTTGATGGTGATGATTTTAGAACAGAGGCTACTTTCCTGGTAGGCGTTCTCTCCATGTTGAAGTTAGATTGGCTTTTTTGTTCAAATGCACAGTGAAAAACTCCAAACTAATATAATATTCATAGAGATGAGTGGATGTTAACCCCTCGCTGGAACTGTTTACCATTATTCTTCACTTCTTACCTCTTCACAATTTTATCTGATTTCTATGGACCATCTGATCATATCTCAATGAAATAACCACTGATGCATGATTGACATTCATGCCAAACTATGTCAGAGTAGTGTGCCAACACTCTGTTTTGCTCTCCAAAATAGTCTGAGGGGAACCCAGATGTCTGCAGCAAGTGGCAAAGAGCCTCGTCCAAGTTGGGGAAGAGCTTCAGCCAACTAATCAGCAGGAGGGGTTAGCTAGGTCAGGGAGACCCTTTAAATCCTCCATCTCTGCAGAGGATTAAGACAACATGTGGTGCAGCAGCTCTTTAAAACGGGCTCCCAACCTTGACCTGCATTTCTACAAAACTGTGCACCATTTTTATTTGAAGTTTGCTTTTAACTTGATTACCGATATTTTAGAGAAAATTTTAGTTTCATTTAACTTGGCCTTACTGTATTTTCACGTAATGAAAAGAAAACCCATTTATTTAAAATTGACCTTTCAATGAATAGGATCTGCTGCTGTTCCAAAATGTAATATTAACATAAACTCTTGAATAGCTTAATATTTTCTGAAATCCATTAAAAAATCAACACCTCACACCCTCACAAAACTTTAACCTTTCATTGTATTCATAATGAAATCAGACTAAACACAGTTTGTCACATAAAGATAAAAAGGATATTTGTCTAAGTGTGTTACTGCTACTCTGGAGGGTAAGGAAGATGACTGAGGATGAAATGATATTCCTCCGATCTTACAGGTCAGGTTTTCAAGGAGGCATGCAGGAAACTGATGGGTGTCTTTATTCTAAAATGGGGAAAGGTTGGTGGAAAATGGAAAAAAAGAAGTCATTTGTGATCTTTAGGAGGAGTGGGAATAATCCAAATCTTAAAAGCAACAGGATTAGAGGAGGAGTGCAAATACCTGAATCATCACCTGACTAATATACTAGAAGAGGAATGCTGGGAACAGACCTTTATAGAGAAACATGTCTCATGACTCCATGCAGAATGATCAAAGTGAGCTCTCCTCATCACATTTCATCCCAGCATTGAGCTGATTATTCAGTCTGCAGCCTGTCGCTCTGTGTCCTCCTGTCCTATCAGCTGCCACTTAGCACTCCATACATAATTACAACATATTAGAGTACTCTAAATCAACTTTACTTTTAGCTGAAAACATAAAGCTTTGAGACTGCAATTGAAAAATCCACATTAGATGCCTAGAAGAAAACAATTGGTCCAATAAAAAGCATCATGTGTGTGACAAACGTATGCATGGGGGCACCGCATAAAATTAAATCATAATTTGTCAGTGCATGAAGCAACCACAAGACTGTATTTGATCAAAACCTGTGTAAAATGTTTTTAAATCTGCAAATTTAGACAGGTGGTACAGATAAAAAGATGAATGATAAAAGTTTAATTTCTCTGGGTTTTCTGTGTAGAAATCTGTATTTTTGTTGATTTCTTCCAAAAATGAATCTTTCTGTTTTTCCGAGGTGTTGGATTAGATCATTTCTTTTGGGACTTGCTAGAAAAATGTAACACATGCTTCCTCTGAAGCGGCAGCAGCCGGAGTCTTATCATTTTAGGTCTAATCATCTGAAAACTGAATGTGCATTTGAAACAAACATGGATGTAATAACTGATATCAATGCAGGTTGGAATGCAACAGGTTTGAAGTTTGTTGGACAGTCTTATCAATTTATGCACCATCACCAATCCTATCCGTTTATCGATGTATATTAACTTCAAACAGCTCCTCACACTCTGCAGGCTCTAATGTAGGACTGTCAAACTCAAGACCTTAAAGGCTGGTGTCCTGCAACTTTTAGATGTGTCCCTGGTCCAGCACACCTGAATCTAATGGCTGAATGAACTCCTCAGGATGGCGTCAAGTTCTCCGGAATCCTGCTAATGACCGGATTATTTGAATCAGGCCTGTTGAGGCAGACACACATCTAAGAGCTGCGGGAGACCGGCTCTCGAAGACTGGAGCTTAACCACCTGTGCTCTAATACAGTGGTATCCAAAGTCAGTCCTCAAGGACCATTATCCTGCATGTTTTTGTAATCTCCTGGTTCATCACACCTGAATCAAATGATGGTTTGTTAGTAGGCTTCTGCAGAAACTTGACATATGGAGGAAGTAGATGGACCATTTGAATAAGCTAAAAATAGGTAGGACAGTGGCCCTTGAGGAATGGAGCTTGACATCCATGCTCCTAATGCATGCACATCAGCTGCATATATTGCAGTTAAGCCTGTGTAAACTGTTTGATAAAGGATTTGTAATGCATTACAGATAATTTTAATTGGGATTTTATGTACCAGAGCAACACAAAGTACTGCATAAATGTGAAATGGTAGGAATATTGCAGTGAGGAACACAAGTATTTGAACACCCTACAATTTTGCAAGTTCTCCCACATGGAAATTATGGAGGGGTCTGAAATTCACATTGTACTGTAGGTGCATTTCCACTGTAAGAGCCACCATTTCAAAATATTTCAGGAAATCACATTGTCTGATTTTTAAAGAATTTATTTGTATTTTATTGCTGTACATCAGTATTTGAACACCTGAGAAAATCAGTATTAATATTTGGAACAGAAGCCTTTGTTTGCAATTACAGAGGTCAAACGTTTCCTGTAGTTCTTGACCAGGTTTGCACACACTGGAACAGGGATTTTGACCCACTCCTCCACACAGATCTTCTCTAGATCTGTCGGTTTTCAGGGCTGTCGCTAAGCAACAATGAGTTTCAGCTCGTACCAAAGATTTTCATTTGGCTGAGTGCTTCGGGTCATTGTCATGTTAGAAGACCCAGCCACGACCCATCATCAATGCTCTGACTGAGGGAACGAGGTTGTTGCTCAAAATCTAACAATACATGGCCCCATTCATCCTCTCCTTAATACAGTGCAGTCATCCTGTCCCCTTCGAAGAAAAGCAGCCCCAAAGCATGATGTTTCCACCCCCATGCTTCACAGTAGGGATAGTGTTCTTGAGATGCAACTCGGCATTCTTTTTCATCCAAACATGGTGTGTGAAGTTTAGACCAAAATTATTATTTTGGTCTCATCTGACCACATGACTTTCTCCCATGCCTCCTCTGGATCATCCAGATGGTCTCTGGCAAACTTCAGACGGGCCTGGACATGTGATGACTTGAGCAGGGGAACCTTCTGTGCAATGCATGATTTTAAACCATGAAGGCGTAGTCTTCTACTGATAGTAACCTTTGAAACTGTGGTCCCAGCTCTCTTCATGTCATTGACCAGCTCCTCCCGTTTAGTTCTGGGCTGAGATCTTGCATGGAGCCCCAGTCCGAGGGAGACTGACAGTCCGTGTGAATACAGCTGTTCTATGAAGACCTTGGGGATTCATTTTAGAACACTAGTAAATAAAAAATCACCAGAAAACCAGCCAGTAGACCCATGGTCAGTCTGGAGGAGCTGCAGAGATCCAAAGCTCAGATGGACAAATCTATCCACAACTATTAGTGGTGTACTGCATAAATCAGGTCTTTCTGGGGAAATAGCAAGAAGAAAGCCAGTTTTGGCCGGAGGTTAGTTGAGTAGCCAAAAGTTGTACTCAAGTATAAGTAGCACTACTTCAACATAGTTTTACTCAAGTAAAAGTACAAAGTAAGGCAAGGCAAGGCAATTTTATTTGTATAGTACACTTTCAACTGCAGGGTAATTCAAGGTGCTTTACATGATTTGGTGATTTAAAAAAAACACATAAAAGAAACACACATTACACATGATACACAATAAAGCAAGAGAATGATCAAAAAAAGCAAGAGAGCATACATATGACATCAAGCATTTACTCAAAGGCAATTCTAAACAGATGGTTTTTAGTCTCGATTTAAAGCAGTTCAGAGTTTCAGCAGCTCTACACTCGTCAGGAAGTCTGTTCCAGATAAGGGGAGCATAGAAACTGAAAGCTGATTCTCCATGTTTAGTTCTGAGTCTAGGGATGTTTAGTAGGCTAGAGTTGGAGGACCTGAGTGGTCTTGGTGGTTGGTACCGTGACAACAGGTCTAGTAGTCAAGTAGGTCAACAGGTCTAGTAGTAAGTATTGAGTACTTGTTTTGAGATGATAACTTACAGCATGATTTAATATTTAAAAATTATGTATTTTAAGAAAAATGTAAAGTTATGTGCAAACTGTAAAGGCTAAAATAAATACAAATATATGGCATAATTGTTAACTAACAAACAGGAGACGAAGAAACATTTTCCTTTTTGTTTTCAAAGTAAAACTTATGAAACCAATACCAACAGTAGGTCATGTATACAAGTTAGACCAGGGAAAGGTACCTCCACTTGACCTCCAAATGGCACATCAGGCTCAGCAGGACGAACATTATGTTAAAAATGATTAGGCTTATGTACAAACAAGAAGTCTCACTTTAACATAAACTGTAGGTGTGTCTCATGAACTTTTGGTTAAAACAAGCTTGTTCTTCATTCCGTAAAGTTACTCACTGTGGGTAGAGTATCCAGAAATTTTACTCAAGTAAGAGAAGCGATACTTCATAATAATGTTACTCAAGTAAACGTAAAAAGCATCGTCTTGTAAAACTGCTCCAAAAAGTAAATTTTTTTTTCCTCTCAAAATTACTCAAGTAAATATAACTAGTCACTACCCACCTCTGGTTATAGCAAATCCTGTTCAAGTTAGCTACAAGCAATGCAGGACACACAGCAAACATCTGGCAATGAGATGAGACCAGAGTTGAAACAGAGGGGAAACTAATATATGAAATAGACTCATTACATGCAAAGCGAGATTTTTCAAGTCTTTACTTGTAGGGATTCCTGACCCCCCCCCGAATCGAGTCAGAATCATTCGATTTGTAATATCTGCCGATAGAGTCCCGATCCGATCCTTCTGCAATGCATTAAAATAATAAAAAGAAAAAGGATAATAAATTCAAGTTGTCCTTTTAAAGTTTTTATTTAGTATGTTAATGATGCTCTACCTTGTGAGATTTACTAAAGTGTTGCGCATGCAGGGTCACATGTTAAAAATAAAACTTGAGTTGACCCATTGTGCAATAAAGCTTAGCAGTGACATCGGCCCAACAGACATACTCCATACGTCCGTGTGGTAACCCCAAAAGCAGAGACCTTTGATACAAAAACTAGCAGGCAGTCATGTAGCTTGTTGTGAATGCCCGGCATAGTTGTGTCTATAAAGTGGAAATGAGAAGGCATCTCATACCGTAGCTTCAGGTGCTCCGGGAGAATGCAAAATCCGACATTTGCAACCACAAACAGCGGCTCGTCATCCAGTATGATCAGACCGGCTGTCTTGGTTATGATCTGTTTGACCTTTTCGCTGTCCTTAGGCAATTTCTCCTTGTTTAACTTATCTTTTGGTCTCAGCTAGCTCAGTGTTTTTGTCTTAGATTTGCAGTGTTGAATGCAGCTTAGTCTTTTCCACTAAGTGAAACGCCCAGTTTGCACACATTACCTGCCTTCACTGTTCAGCTTAAAAAACGTCCAAACTGCTGACATTTTCGCTCTAGTGAGGCGACATATTTGCCCTGCATTAGCCTACTAGCTTGCAGCTCACTATTGTGTTGTCTCAATTCCCCGCCTGCTGTAAATTGTGTGACATTACAGTGTTGTTGTCGTCCACGCAACAGTGAATATTGATGTAGTGGAACTTGTTGAAATTAAAACTAAACCACTCTCAATCCGTTTGACAATCCCTGTCTGAATTTTAAACGTCATGCTTGTTGTTTTATGAGGTTACATCCGCTTGAAGTCCAGTGTTAAGTTTCCACAGTGTGTGTTGATTTGGGGAGTCATGCCATCTGCTGGTGTTGCTCCACAGTGCTTTATTAAGTACAGAGTAAACGGTGCCATCTACCAAGACATTTTGGGGCACTTCATTCTTCCTTCTGCAGACCAGCTTTATGCTGACTTCACTTTCCAGCAGGACTTGGCACCTGCCCACACTGCCAACAGTACCAAAACCTGGTTCAATGACCATGGGATTACTAGGCTTGATTGGCCAGCAAACTTGCCTGACCTAAACCCCATATCTATGGGGCATTGCCAAGAGAACATGAGAGACATAAGACGGAACAATGAAGAAGAGCTGAAAGCCGCTGTTGAAGTATCCTGGTCTACCATAACACCTCAGCAGTGCCACAGGCTGATAGCATCCATGCCACGCCGCATTGAGGGAGCAACTGATGCAAAAGGAGCCCAAACAAGTAGATATGCATGATTATACTTTTCAGAGGTCCAACATTTCTCAACATTTAAAATCCATGTTTTATTGATTTTATTTGATATTCTTATTTTCTGTGATTTTGAATTTGGGGTTTTCATAAGCTGTAAGCCATAATCATCAAAATTATAACAAATAGAGGCTTGAAATATCTGGCTTTCCATGTAATGAGGCCATCTCATATATTAGTTCAACCTTTTAAGTTGAATTACTGAAAGAAAGAAAATTTTGGTGAGAAACTAACATTGCACAGGAGCCAAACACATCATCCCCACAGTGAAACATGGTCGTGGCAGTGCTACCCTTGATGTGAAGATTCTTTTCTTCATCAGGGACAGGGAAGCTGGTCAGGGCTGATGGTAATATCATGTATGTCGCTAAATACAGGGCAATCCTGGAGGAAAACTTGTTGGTAGCTGTGAAAGAATTTGAGATTGAAGTGGAGGTTTCCAGTTGGACAATGACCCTAAATCCATCAAATGATCCATTCAGTCTGACTGAGCTGGAGCTACTTTACAAAGAAGAACTAGAGGAAAAATGTCAGCCTCCAGGTGAAAAAAGCTAGAGGAGTGATAACCTACAGAATGCAGCTGAAACTGCAGAGAACTACAAGGCGCTGACTCAGGAGAACTCAAAACAAATGCATGCCTGGTTTTCAGAATATTATCTATGATACAGATTCTATATCTATATTCAAAATTGATATCTATAAGAAAGCGTGTCCTCGTCAGTCCTCCTCATCACCACTACTTTCTGTTGGTTGACAATCAATATACAGCAAAATTCCTATAAAACACATTTAAGTTCATTGTTATAACTTGTCAGGTTGTGGAAAAGTGCATTACTCTTGCAGGGCTCTGTATTTTTCATAGGTCTGAGGTTAAAGGTGCAACTTGCCCTGCAGCAATATCTCGGCCCCCAGGTTCATAGCCAGTCATGCAAAGAAACAGAACAGAGAAAGAAGGCCGGTTATGTTCTGTGGTCTCCTGATGCGCCTGCAGAGCTGATAGAAGAATATTTCTACCCTTAATGGAGACCCTCCTCAGCCTGGACCTTTAACAAAGGTCAAACCCATCTTTAAATTACTTTAATTAGGTCACATGTCCATTTATTACCTCTGAATTGGACTACTGTAAATCATAACCGGTTGGTGTGGTGCAGGTGATATCAAGGTGTTAGCTGTTTCAGAATCTGCAGCCAGAAGCTTTACTGGTTCACAGGAACATACTTGATCTCCTTGACTGGAACAGGATTAATTACAAGGACCTGCTGATTACCTACGAGGGCTTTAATGGCCTCACACAAACTTGTTTGTGACCCGTTTCTTTCTCTCGTTCCAGGTTGGTCTTGTAAGCTTCTTGCGTTAGTTGTTTTTTTAAGGGGTTTTTAGAGGTTCTGACAGGAGATTTTGAATTCTGTTCTAATCGGGCCTTTTTAGTTACAACAATCCAGAGGAATCTCCTCCAAATAAGGTTTTGTCACTGTTTTAACCACATCTAAAAACACGGATCCATTTACCGCTTTTCTCAGATTACATTTGGCCTCCTAATTATTTGTCTTCATTATTTCTTCCTAAGGGATAATCAGTGTTTGCAAGCCTTTTCTCTTAACTTAATGGTTTAAAATGTTAAATCTGTTTCTGCCATGCAGGCAATCTTTCTGGGGAGTCGTATACTGTTACATATAGCTTTATTCTTGATAAGGAGTGGCTTGTTATCTGTTTCAATGCAGACCTTTGGTCAACAGCTGTTGCTTTAGATGTATAAGGATACGACTAAATGGTCTTTAGTCAAGCTAACATTGCTAACACTGGAACTGCAAGATAACCACAAAAAATAACAATGTGAACTGGAGCTATGCCGCAGCTATAGCTTCAACCACAAGCATCTCACCCTGCAGCTGCAAACAACAATCCACGCTCCCCACACTAATAAAGTCTGAATGACAGTAAGGTGACCTTCACAACGAAACTGGTATGGGCCTCCCACTGGAGTAGGGGTCCCTGCTGGGGTAAAGCGCCCCCACCACCAAATTGCAGCAAGAGTAAGCTTTTTTTTTTTTTTTTGTTAGAGGAACTGAAGGAAGCTCACAGTTCTGTACACCATCACTTTAGTATAGAGATATTCCTGTGAGGCTGTCAAAGACATCGCCTCAACCTCGTTGTTAGGTTTGAGAAAGAAGGCAGTATAGAGTATATACAGAGTATAATTCAGTCTGACAACACCTCTCAAGGTATTTTCAAAGAGCACAGTGCAGGGTGGATAAATATTAGGATGCCACCTTTAGTGGTGTGCATCTCTTTATACAGAAATCCCCTTCTCCTGTATGTTCTCGTATAGATGACAAACTGATTTAAACAATGAAGGTGTGTCCTCTTTCATTAGGGCTGAAACAGATGGTGGAGATACAGAAACCTCCCGAAAATTGTTAGGGTGATTCCTAGATTATGACAGAGAGCAGAAAGCATTCTTGCATAGATGTTACCTTTGGCAGTTGCATTGGGGGATGATGACTAGGAAAGCCACATGGAAAAGTGGGAAACACATTTCGCCAATAACAATCAAAAGAAATATCTTTTTTTTTTTGAGACAATTTTATCATTTCTGTTTTTCCACAGATAAAATTCCCATCAAGGTCATTTATAGATTTCTGATTCAGATTTAAAGAGCATGTCGTCTCCCTGGGAGTCTGATGATTTTTCATTTTTGACTGTATGCTTGATTTTTAATCCATTAGTCTTTTTAAAACTGGATATCAAGTTTTCTTTTTAAGTCTGTTATTTTTAATGCTTTATTAGGTATTTGCACCAAAGGATAATCTAACTGTAGGAGTTTAACCAATCATTGAACAATCAGGTCTATCCAAAGCAGATACAATCCAGTTTCTAAGTGCATTTCGTGTTGTATGGGCCAAAATATAATTTCAGAGTCAAAGTGGGATGTGCAGATAATGTAGTGGAATATACACCAAATAAACAGAGCCGAGGATTGTGATGTTTATTTTTTATATTTTGCAGAAAGCAGTTAACAGTAAAAAGGATTTTCTGTGTAAAAATATCCTCTTGCATCATCGTACCGAGTCCCAAAACCTGCAAAGTGACAAGATGACTGCTTTCTAAAAGGCGAATGACCCAGTGAAAGAGTCTCCTGCAGAAAGAGTTGCATTATGGGCTGTTTGTGGTAGTTTGCAGGCTGTTAGGCTCTGAGCGAGTGTGTGGCAGCTCAGACACTAATTTGTAGCCCAGCAGTTAGAAAGATGACTGGAGAAGCAGACCGAGACAAGCTGTAAGTGTTGCTGTGATGCCACACATGGGTAACATCACTGTTTAGGTTGTCGTTATTGCAGTGAATGTGTTTTGGTTGCTATCATTTTGGCTAAGGCAGAATATTATCTGCACATTATGTTGTAGAATAGTTTATGTGTTCTGCATATAGACATTACAGTGCATAGTTAACATTGTATGTTTATATTTATGCATTCCTGAGCTGATGCTAATGATGAACACATTAGATCTAATTAAAGCACCATTGTTGAAATCTGGGCTGCACAGTGGCACAGTTGGTAGCACTGTTTCCTTACAGCAAGAAGGTCTTGGGTTCGAATCCTGGCCTGGGGTCTTTCTGCATGGAGTTTGCATGCACCCACACATGCACGGTGATGCATGCGTGGGTTCCCTCCAGGTACTCCTGCTTCCACCCAAGTCCAAAAAACACGACTGTTATGTTTATTGGTCTCTCTAAATTGCCCGGTATGAGTGTGTGTGTATCCATGGTTTTTGGCCCTATGTGTCTCTGTGTTGCCTTGTGATGGACTCGAGACCTGTCATGGGTGTACCCCTCCTCTTGCCCGAAGACTGCTGAAGATGGGCACCAGCCCCCTGCAACCCTGCAAAAGATAGATGGCATAGATAAAGGATGGATGGATGTTTGAAATCTTAATAATCTGCCTTGGTTGAAAGAAGATTTAATAGATTCAGTTTGCATTAGCTGGCATAGTTCTTTAAGGGCTTATTGAATATATGTCTGTGATCAAATTTTGTGAAAATACCACAGAATTGTAGTACCAGTTAACTCCTTATAACGCCGTCTTTTGAGCTTTTTTTCTTTCTAGATATTTAGGGTGGGGCAGGTTGGGGAGGTTCATCTGTCATGACCTTCAGGACTTTGAGTTTCACTTTTTGTATTCTGATTCCAGTAGTGATTAGTCATTTTTAGTGATTCCTTGTGTCATTTCTGGTCAGTTATTCACCAAATGTTTCCAGGAAAAGATCTTTCTCAGCTCACTGAGTCATGCTTTCCCAACACAGCTGTTGATTATTCCAATCTCCCAATGTTCAATCTCCTAATTTTCAGTTCATCGCTGGATTATTTTGTCCTCTGTGTGGTTCCTGTTGTTTCGTGTGTTTCTGGCAAATATTGTGTTCACCCCACTGCTTTTAGGTTTGTGTTTTCTGGCAATACAAACATTTACATGATGCTGCCTAGCTCCTGCTTGCTCTTGAGTCCTTCAGCTCCATTTTATGTAAATGGTTGTAAATACAGAAATATTTCTTGAAAGTGCAGAACATAGAAACCTTTATACTCCTTGAGGTTTTTTACATTAACAGCAATCCCTACACTACAATCAACTACAATCTTCAAAGTTTTTATCGGATTTTATTGTAAATGCTGTACTGTACTATGTTCAAGGTCGTTCTGCTTGAAGGCAGACCTCCACCCTTAAATCTTTTGCAGCCTCTAACCAGGTTTTCTTCCAGGATTGTTTTTAACTCGGTTAAACTCCCCATTAGCTCTTCCCAGCTGTCCCCTTCCTGCTGAAGAAAATTATATTCAAAGCATAATGCTGTCAGCACTACTGTATTTTTCACTGTTAGGCTGGTGTGTTCAAGTTGCAGCTCCTCCAGAGTTACCATGGACCTCTTGGCCTCTTCTCTGATTAATGCTCTCCTTGCCCAGCCTTACAGTTTAGGTGGTTGACTTTGTCCCCAAAGGTTTGTAGTTGGGCTGTACTTTTTCCATTTTCAGGTCATGGACTGAAAATTGATATTGTTGTTTGTTGACATTGTTTTATAACCCAACTATGCCTTAACCTTCTCCATAACTGTCTTTCTGACCTATCTGCTGTAATTATTGGTCTTCGTGATGGAGTTTATTCTCCAATGTTTTCTAACAGACTTCTGAGGCTTTCACCAAACAGCTGCATTTGAGATGTCTACACAGGTGGATTTATATGCACATCTATTGGGTGACTTCTGAGGGCAATTAATTGTGGTAGATTTAATTTACGGGTATCAGAGAAAGGGGAACTGAATACAAAAACATATAAAGCACTTTTTAAATCCTTATTTGTAAATACTTTTGGAAAGCATATGTCCTTTTTGCTTCTATGTCACAATGATGCTCTACTTTGAGTTGATCTATCACAAAAAGTAAAAAAAAGAAAGACATACAGTGTTTGTGGGCAAAGTTGATTGACATGAAATGAAAAGTTCAGCACGGTGCTGTACAGTGTGAATCCAGAATAGCCGTTCTACAGACATGGGAAAAGCACCAGTTTATTGTTGTGAAGTTAGATTACCTGAAATTTTGTGTGGCAGGAAAAGTTACATTTGGTAAATGTTTTGAAGACTCATGTTTAATTTTGCCACCAAAACAATATGGGGCAAAAAAAAAATTATTTGATCAAATTTAGGAGTAGCTACACTTTACATTTACTTAAACCCTAACAGAAAAAAGACTATTTTCTATACTTTCTTAATCCTTGTAGGCCAATTAAGGTGCGGTTGTTCAAACTTGAACAAACATTCATGCACGCGTAAACACCTACAGGGAATGCTGAACCTCTTGTTAACCTAAGGTTCATGTTTCTGGACTCTCGGAATAAGCCGAATTACCTGGAGAGATGGGTAGCAACAGTGGCAACATGTGCCAGAATTAGCAGAGAATAGGAAAACTTTTCCTTTGGCTTTGCTCCTTTTTTTGCTGTGAAACCCAAAGAATATATAATCTGCTGTTCCCAGCAAAAGTACAGGCTGACCTCCTGTGGAAAAATAACTTTGACACTTTCCAGGCTGCACTAAATCTGTATTTGACTGGAAGCGTTACTTTAAAATACAGTTTTTACCTACTTCATTTTTCTTTTCAGCACATACTCTCCCTGAAAAGACAGGGCTAAAATACCTGAGCAGATAGTCACTGGTGCTCTAAGTAGCTGAAATGCCTCAGCAAACCGGATCGCTGTCAGCTCCTTGTTCCCGTTGAGGTATGGTCTTCTCTCATCTAGCTCGGGTCGCTGCTTTGCATGTCTTAACATCCCGAAGGGACCAAAACTACAACCATGAACCATGTTTGTGTTGCATGGATAAGAACTTGTTTATTAAATCATAGCATATTCCCCCGTTGCTATCTCTTAGTGTGTATACAAGCCAAAATGGAAAACACTGCAGTTGGAGTGGTTAATTTGTATTCTTCCCAAACACCTCTTTAACATTTTAAAGCTCTGGCTCAGAGTCAGAAATGATAGATGCTGCAGGGATATAATGTATTAGATCTTCCCATCTATCTTGTTTGGTCAAGCCATCAACTGCTGCAGATGGCAAATAAATCTCATTTAGTTTGCAGCATCAAATATCTTAAAGAATACTAATCTCTATAAGTATGAACCATGACTGCTTGCTTAGAGTCTGCTCCACTCCTTTATTTACGGTTCTAGCATATAAATTATGCTGGTTTGATGGAGGTTATTAATTCTCATTCTTTGTAGTTTTTTTTTTCTAAATCCTGGCAGGTGGTTTTTGCAGGTTTTGAAAACAAAAACAAATATGATTTGGATTTAGTCAGAATTATTTTGCATCTGCCTGCCTGCTGCCAAAGTGTAGAGTAATCGAGTCGAGTTAAGTTATATTAAGGTTCACAAATCAACCAGTTGGAGAATCTATAAAAAATCTATCTAACCTAGAGAGACCTATATCACACATTTAAAAAAGAAATTAGATTCTTGTATAGATTTCAGGAACTTATTAATTTTGCAACCAGTCAAAAATGATTAAAATTCAGCTGATGATTAAAGAAGAATTATCAAGAGCTAAAAATGAGTATTGATCCCGTACTTTTTTTTTTTTAAGGATCCTTGTTATGCAGATTACTTACACATGTACATTTCTTTTCTTCCAAATAAACTTTCAAAACTGCTGATTTATCTAAAATACCTAGATTGGATAAAATGCAGGAGGTGTGACAGTTTTCTTCAGTTAAATAAAGACAAAACAGAAATAATTTACTTTGCACCAAAAAAAACTAACTATAAAGATGAAGTTTGTAAGTTTGTTTGTTTTTTTCTTTTGAGAAATATTGCTATGCGTGAGCCGACTCGGTGGCTTCTTTCAAAGGTCACCTATAAACATACATTTTTTAATCTGCTTATGTTTAATGTGTCTAATGTTTTATTTTTATTCTCTTGTTGTTGAAGCACTTTGTGAATTCTATCTTTGCTATTTGTTATTCTGCCAATTGAATTAAGTAAAAGAAACAAACTAACAGATAAAAACTCAATAAAATTTCAGTCATTTCTACTAAAAGAGGAAAATTTGTGATCAGCCAACAGAATGTTCAAGATATTGAGATACTTTTCAGCAGCAAGGAATGACATTCTTGGACATTTTCAATATCTACAGTGCTTTGAAAAATTATTTGCGCCCTTGCCAATTTTTTTTCCTCTTTACTTTTTTTGTCAGACTTTCTTGGCTCAAATCATCAAGCAATTTTTACTGTTCAAAAAAGATAAATACCAAAAGTAGCCTCCCTTGTAATTCCTTTTAGATTTCTTTTGGAAAAAAACTCAATTTTATTAGTCATGCCTTGTTCTGATTCTTGCCAGGTAGAATAAATCATTCAGTTAAAATAAACCCACCTGAGAACATGAAGTAGGTTAAAAGATCTCAAAAATCAACACAGGCGGCTAAATGTGGATTTGGCTGAATAAAAATAATTCAACAAAGAAAAGTGAGCCAAAATTCCCCCGCAAGGCCACTTTATTTGTATAGCACACTTTAAACAAGGCAATTCAAGGTGCTTTACATCATTAGAGGATAAAATAAAAGCAGCAATTAGAAACACGTAACATATGACACATTAAAACTTATGACATTCCAGCTATGATTAGTACTCAAAGGCTGCTCTAAACAGTTGGGTTTTTACCTTTGATTTAAAGGAACTTTGCAGTGTTCTGGAGGTTTGTTCCAGAGAAGGGGAGCATAGAAACTGAAAGCTGCTTCTAATTCTAGGGATGATTAGTAGACTGGAGTTGGAAGACCTGAGTGGTCTGGGGATTTAGTTATAGTGACAACAGATCTTCAACATACTTTGGTGGAAAGATATTTAATGATTTATAAACTGATAAAAGTATTTAGAAGTCTATTCCCTGAGCTACAGGGAGCCAGTGTAAGGACTTTAGAACTGGGGTGATGTGCTCTACTTTCCTGGTTCTGGTGAGGAACACGAGCAGCAGCGTTTTGGATCAGCTGCAGCTGTCTGATTGACTTTTTAGGCAGACCTGCCATTTAAAACACTCATTGTTAGTTAATGCAAATGCCTAATAGCAATTTGTGCTATCAAGCTTGCAAAGTTTTAAGGAATGATTATTTTTTTCACATAGGATGTCGTTTCCTTTATTAGTTGTATTTCTATTTATAAGTCTAATGTTAAGGCTCACTAATGGGGCTGTCGTTCTACCAAACGAGGCTATCAGGGTAGACTTATAAATCTGATACTCCTAATCCGGTTTTCAGAACTGAAGAAGCCTATGGATGACAGAAGAAACGTATTCAAGACAACAAGACAAGTCCAGTTGCCTTCATTTAAACTGTCAAGAACATCATGTCCTGGATGACTGAGAATCTACACAAACGTATTTATTAGTTGTAGTTATCGTTACCTCCACCAAGAAGGCAATGCTGTCACAAAGGTTTGTTTGTCTGTCTGTTAATTAGCAACAATACCTGACTCAATAAACTATGGGTGGATTTTGATGAAATTTTCAAGAAATGTCAGCAATGTGACCAGGAAAAGGTGATTAAAATTTGGGGGTGATCCGGATCATCATCTGGGGGGAGGAAGAGTGAGCTGCTTTGGCGGAGGTCTGTGCGCTCCAAGTGCTTCTCTTTTTAAAACTGCGTTTTAATTTACTCTACTTATATTTGTCTATTAAAATAAATTTCTATATGTAAAACATTTACAGTGGCTTGCAAAAGTATTCGGCCCCCTTGAACTTTTCCACATTTTGTCACATTACAGCCACAAACATGAATCAATTTTATTGGAATTCCAGGTGAAAGACCAAAACAAAGTGGTGTACACGTGAGAAGTGGAACGAAAATCATACATGATTCCAAACATTTTTTACAAACAAATAACTGAAAAGTGGGGTGTGTGTAATTATTCAGCCCCCTTTGGTCTGATTGCAGTCAGTTGCCCATAGACATTGTCTGATGAGTGCTAATGACTAAATAGAGGCACCTGTGTGTAATCTAATGTCAGTACAAATACAGCTGCCCTGTGACGGCCTCAGAGGTTGTCTAAGAGAATGTTGGGAGCAACAACACCATGAAGTCCAAAGAACACACCAGACAGGTCAGGGATAAAGTTATTGAGAAATTTAAAGCAGGCTTAGGCTACAAAAAGATTTCCCAAGCCTTGAACATCCTACGGAGCACTGTTCAAGCGATTATTCAGAAATGGAAGGAGTATGGCACAACTGTAAACCTACCAAGACAAGGCCGTCCACCTAAACTCAAAGGCCGAACAAGGAGAGCGCTGATCAGAAATGCAGCCAAGAGGCCCATGGTGACTCTGGATGAGCAGCAGAGATCTACAGCTCAGGTGGGGGAATCTGTCCATAGGACAACTATTAGTGGTGCACTGGACAAAGTTGGCCTTTATGGAAGAGTGGCAAGAAGAAATCCATTGTTAAAGGAAAACCATAAGAAGTCCCGTTTGCAGTTTGCCACAAGCCATGTGGGGGACACAGCAAACATGTGGAAGAAGGTGCTCTGGTCAGATGAGACCAAAATGGATCTTTTTGGCCAAAACGCCAAACGCTATGTGTGGCGGAAAACTAACACTGCACATCACTCTGAACACACCATCCCCACTGTGAAATATGGTGGTGGCAGCATCATGCTCTGGGGGTGCTTCTCTTCAGCAGGGACAGGGAAGCTGGTCAGAGTTGATGGGAAGATGGATGGAGCCAAATACAGGGCAATCTTGGAAGAAAACCTCTTGGAGTCTGCAAAAGACTTGAGACTGGGGCGGAGGTTCACCTTCCAGCAGGACGACCCTGAACATAAAGCCAGGGCAACAATGGAATGGTTTAAAACAAAACATATCCATGTGTTAGAATGGCCCAGTCAAAGTCCAGATCTAAATCCAATCGAGAATCTGTGGCAAGATCTGAAAACTGCTGTTCACAAACGCTGTCCATCTAATCTGACTGAGCTGGAGATGTTTTGCAAAGAAGAATGGGCAAGAGTTTCAGGCTCTAGATGTGCAAAGCTGGTAGAGACATACCCTAAAAGACTGGCAGCTGGAATTGAAGCAAAAGGTGGTTCTGCAAAGTATTGACTCAGGGGGCTGAATAATTACGCACACCCCACTTTTTAGTTATTTGTTTGTAAAAAATGTTTGGAATCATGTATGATTTTCGTTCCACTTCTCACGTGTACACCACTTTGTATTGGTCTTTCACCTGGAATTCCAATAAAATTGATTCATGTTTGGGGCAGTAATGTGACAAAATGTGGGAAAGTTCAAGGGGGCCGAATAATTTTGCAAGCCACTGTAAATGTGATAAAAATGGCTAAATCTTCAGTAAGACCGCAAATCACTTTTTCACAGTACTGAAGGTTTTTAACCGGGTTCAGTCCATAAACTTTACTAGGACCGCCTGCAATGCAACTGAAAAGAGTCCATTACTGGGTCACCTCAGATTTGGCCAACTTGTCTTTATGCTCTATAATCGTCCTCTCTCTCTCTCTCTCAGCTTTAGGGATAGTTTACTTTTTGGCTCTAACAGTGGTTCTCTCTGCTACAGGTCAATCTGAGCTTGGCAAGTAATAATGGATTCTGGCACTGGCTTCTGGATGTCTACAGGTTCCTGAATCTGGATTCAAAACCAGATGATAGAACATTACTAAGTTCTTCTGAGCAGAACACATTCCGAGGAGTTTAAAAAAACGAAACCAAAATCTTGCAGGAACTTTGAAAACAAAAGCATTTATGGCAGCCAAGTGTAAAAGGGTGATGACGTATCTGTTTTCCAGTTGGGCAAAGTATTTTTAATGGCTTCACTGGTTCTTTCTTTCTTTCTTTCCCTGATTGCTCAGAACCGAGCTAATGGTTCTTTGCAGCCAATCAGAGGTGAACTTGAAGTGAATTAAGAGCTTTTCCAACCATAATTTTTTTTTTCCTAAAGCACATTTAAAGTAGAGATAGAGAGAAAGAGAGCAAAAGTGTAAGCTGTTTATTAGTAAAGAGATAAGCATATATTATACTGTAGCTAGCCATGTTTTCATATTTAAAGGAGTCATAACCTAGTTTTACCTTGGATACCCACGCTCTATTATAGTCTTTCAGGCCCTTCTAAAAAAAAAAAAAGTTGAAAAAAATAAACACAGAGCTCCTCTGAGCCTTATTTCTGAAGGCATTATTGTCTCGCGAGATCTGATGCGATACTTGGGCTGTCGTGGACGGGCATTGTAATTATGCAAATGAGGGGCGCGTTGATTGGTGGCAGGAAGGAGGGGGGTTGACACCGCAGGTAACGCTTCAGCATATCTAACCCATATCTACTAGCGCTAGCATACAATAGCCACATTAGCAGTTAGCTGCTGTTTGTTACACACAGCAGAGCAATAAAAACACAGCCTTAACGTTTCAATTGCAGGCAAGCCTCTGATTGTTGGAATGGCCCCTTTTTCCAAACGGACCTTCGATGCCAACTTCGTCTGATATTGTCCCAAATTTGTAAAGGATTCCGGCGTAAAAAAAATAGAAACAATATTTCCATGTTGATTCTGGCAGTCAACAACAGAGCAACTCACGTGTGCACTACGTTTCTGGTAGAAATGGTTTTAACTGATTTAGCTGATTAAAATAAAAGGCTGACACGAATATGTCTTCTTCATGCATCATTGCGTGAAGAAACTTTCTGCATCTTTCACGGTGCAGTTCGTACTTCGAATCGGTGATGTGTCGGTCGCGAACGAACCTGCTCTAAGAGCTAACTCTTTGAAGTGAAAGATGGGAGCCGGCTCGTCATTGGGAGCCGTTCTTTTATTTATTTTTTTCATTCCCCCCTGCTTGTTTTGGTACACATCGTTTTGCATTAATTTTGGTAATAAATACACTTTAAGCAACAGAAAATCTGAGTCAAGCCAAAAGAACTGGCTCTCCAAAAAGAGCTGGAATTCCCATCACCAGAATTCAGTAATGGCGGCGCTCAACTGAAAATGAGGGAGAGAGGAGCGAGGGAGAGAAGGGAGAGAGGGAGGGCGGGCTTCCCACAGCATAGGTAGGTCTGCGATGTCTATATATGGCATATCCAGCGCCGACTTGACATCAAGTCGGCCAGAAATTAAAACCACGTATTTGAGTGCACGTGGGCTGGTTGACTAACCCAGGGGTAAACAAACGCTTCACTTTTAAATATCGGCTTCCCGGGCAGTGTATAATCGTTAGGCAATCATAACATACATTCTTTCTCATGGAAAAGTGAAAATTACAGGTCATGACTCCTTTAAAGCAGTTGCCACAGGTGAAAGGTCAAATCTGAGATTTGTATGTGCACCACAAAATTGAAAGCATATGCATATTTTTCCTAATTATTTCCTCTCTTACCTGTATTAGTTCCTATAGTCGCTGATAATGACATGAAATCAACACCTTGATTTTTCTGCAGCTTCTCTGCACCGATGCATTCCGCTGATCTTTATTAACTCGGCTTATTAATGTAGAACACATCATGAAGCGTGTTGCTGCACCGCTCTCTCCAGGGAATATTAATTATGGATATTGGTTTCTATATCAGTAAACTGCTGTAGATCTACAGCCTGCTGTTCTCAGATTCAACAGAGTGCAGAATTTATTCATATAAATATGTGAAAATACAGAACGAGAAGCGAGAATTACACGAGAAGGTGAAAAAAGGACAACTGTGGGAAAACTGGAGTGGGTGTGAAAATTGTAAAAAATAACATGATGGAGCAAAAGGGAATATATAATACATTTTAGATGAAACACAGAACAAATAAGAGATAAAGCAAATAAATATTTGAGGTGTTACCTGACAGCGATGCTTCTCTTGACGAGTGGGGGTTTCACATTAATAAGTTTAAACTTTGGGGTTTGACAGTGAGAACATTAAACAGTTTTTGTTTTTCACCACAGCAAATCTATATTTAAAAGTGAAATAAAAATACCCTTTGATATGGCTGTTCTGAAACTCATTAAAATCTCTTCGGAGGTTTGGTTTTTTTGTATTCTGCTCCGATTTTTGTTCTGTTTTCTTTGGTTTCTGTGTCTCTTAGAAGTGTTTTGATTGTTTCTCCTGTCGTTCTCTCTTATTAAAGTGAAAAGCAGGGCCAAGGGAAAATCAGGATGTATCTTCTTCTGCTTCTTGGAACAAAGTCTCCAGGCCTGGCCAGCCACTGCCATTTGTCTCTGATTTTGTTTGGACGGGATCTCAGGGTGTAGTGTTGGAGACGAGGATATCTTGTTTGGGAATCTCATGGTTTTACATTAGCTTTTTCCACATAATGTGGATCTGTTGGTTTCTTTAGTGTCTGCTGGAGTGGTTCACAGCTGAGCATGAAGTGGTTGGCAATGAGATGTAGCTCCACTATATCTGGGGCCATGGCGAGTCTCTCCCTCAAGCGTAGGAGTTTAAGTATCTTAGTTTCATCTTCTAGCCTGGCAAGCCATCCTATATACAGTATATAAATACAGTCGGACAAAAAAAAATTTTAATCATAGGTACACTTCAACTGTGAGAGACAATGTAAAAAAATCAAACAAATCCTGTTGTATGACTTTTAAAGAATTTATTTGTATAACGGTACAGAAAATAAGTATTTGGTCAATAACAAACGTTCGCCCCAATCCTTTGTAATGTAACCTTAGTTGGCAATGACAGAGGACCAACGTTTCCTGTAGGTCTTCACCAGGTTTGCACACACTGTAGCTGGTATTTTGGCCCATTTCTCCATGCTGATCTTCTCTAGAGCTGGGATGCTTTGGGGCTGTCGCTGGGCAACACTGACTTTCATCTCCTTCCACAGATTCTCTTTTAGATTGAGGTCTGGAGACTGGCTAGGCCACTCCAGAACCAATGCTTTTTATGTAGCCACTCCTTTGTTGCCCGGGCGGTGTGTTTGGGACCATTACTTTGCAGTGGGTGCAGTCTTCTTGGGATGCATTCTTCCCCCTCCAAACTCGGCGAGTGGCGTTTAGTTCTAATTTTGATCTCATCTGACCACATGACAATCTCCCAATCCTCCTTTGGATCATCCAAATGATCTCTGGCAAACGTTAGACAGGCTTGGACATGTGATAGCTTAAAGAGCATATTGTAGGTTTATTTTATAAAATACATATAAAATGTTGGCTAAAAATTACTACTCGAAACATTTGGGTATTTTAACTAAAAAGTTTCATAAACTTGACCTATGACGTAAGAAGGGGGAGTCATATGCTAAGCGCTGCCTCAGCTCAGTAGATAGTTATCAGGTGGAACAGTCATGTTATCAAGAGTCAGTGTTCACTAGTTTTGATTTAGTTAATTATTGGGTGCATTTGTCTTAAAAATGGTAAATTATTGTGTTTGTAGACGCTGTACAATCATCAGCCTGTCAGGACATCAAGTCCACAGGTTTCCCAAAAAAATGGCACTATTTTCCGTGTCTGGGTGTGTTTTGTGCAGCTGAAACTCAACATAAAGGGCATATTGCAGGTCAAATATTTTTTTAAATGTCCAAAATTACTATTTTAAACATTTATTGAGGATATTTTTGGTTTTTTCCAGTTTAAAGTACTGCTGTTTGTTTTCTGTTCCATTCATGGCCGAGCACCACTGTATCTGTGCATCATGCTAACACTGTATCTGCCCAGCAGAGCTTTACATTCTTCTGACCAACACCAACTGGTGGTCCCACGATCCAGTTATAAACAGTTGGGCAATCGTGCTTTCGCTGTGGTAGGGCCAAAGCTCTGGAATTATCTATCATTCGAATTACGCTCCATCACAAACCTGTCCTTTTTTTAAGGCCAGATTGAAGCACTACTTATTTAAATTAGCTTTTCATAGTTGAGAGTTGTCACTCGCAAACTGATTTTTGTCATTTTTAAGTGGATATGATTGTTTTTATGTATTTCTTACCTTTTTACTTTTCTTACTCTTTTTTTGCTGTTCAGCGCTTTGAGCAACCTAGAGTTGTTGTAAAGCGCTTATATAAATAACATTTGATTGATTGTTGTTACAGTACATAAGGTCACAAATTTTAATAAAGTTTCATAATCTGGATTAGTGACATAAGTGAAGGGAGTCATTTGCTATACGCTGCCTCAGCTCAGGGTAGCGAGTAGGTAGTTATCAGGTAGAGCGGTGGTGTTATCGAGAGTCAGCGTGTTCACTAGTTTTGTATTGGGTGCATTTGTCTTAAAAATTGTAAATTATTGTGTTTGTGGAGGCTGTACAAACAGCAGGCTGTTAGGACATGGAGTCCACAAATTTCCAAATAAAAACAAAAACGGAGCCATCTTCCGTTCCTGGGTATGTTTTGTGCAGCTGAAAAGACCAGATTTCACTTCTGCTTCAGCCACAAAAAACGCTTTTGCATTTGTGGCTCTTACTTCAGACCGAAGGATTACCATCCCAGCGATGTGATGGAGTCTAACATGGGATGCAGAAGAAAAGATCAGGTGCGACTGACACAAGGCGCAGTTCCTTCAGTGCACATAACTTAATCGGCACCGCTGTCAGCGGCGGTTTCTGGGGCTGCAGCAGGCGGGAGACGCGGTCATGGATCCATCAGAGGCTCAGCTCTACTCAGACAGGATCTCGGCATTGTAATTCTTGTTGTCTACACTGCTAATTACAGCTAAGAATGATATCAAAGATTAGAAGCACTGTTTTTTTTTTATGCGGGTTTTAAAAGAAACAGTAAAGATAGCTTGCAGTATCCAGGCTAATAACGTTAGCTTCGCTTAGCAAGTTTTTGTTGTAGTTTTTGTTTAATCCTTCCCCTGTTTTCTCTCTGCTCTCTGGGACGTGCAGCAGGCTCATAGCTGTACGGTTGTGGTTCTTCATATGTGTAGTTGTAAAAGTTTAACGTTTTTTCTGTGTCGGAGGCGGCATTAAAATCCATAGTTTTCTATTGATCCATCTAACAGGACTCCTTTCAGCTATGTCTTTTTTTTTTTTCTTTCAGATAAGTCACTTCCGGTCTGGCGGAGGTTAAATCTCACAAAAACGTCTCCTAAAGTCCTTGCTTTCTTATTTAGCAAAACTGACGTTATTTTTTCTTTCTGACCTAAAGAGGAACGATCAAGAGTCAGCACACAGCTTCATTTAATACAGCTAGAAACTACTGATCAGGCCTGAAATCTAGGTGTAGTAATGGACTCAGACCTGAACCTCCAGGGTCACATAAAGGCAATAACAAGGTCAGCCTTCTATCACCTGAAGAACATTTATAGGATTAAACGACTGATGTCGCAAAAGGACCTAGAAAAAAACTCATCAATGCGTTTATCTTTAGTCGGATTGATTACTGCAACAGCATCCTCACAGGTCTACCTAAAAAGTCAATCAGACAGCTGCAGCTGATCCAGAACGCTGCTGCTTGAGTTCCTCACTAGAACCAGGAAAGTAGAGCACATTACCCCGGTTCTAAAGTCCTTACACTGGCTCCCTGTAGCTCAGAGAATAGACTTCTAAATACTCCTACTAGTTTATAAATCATTGAATGGCTTAGCACCAAAGTATGTTGAAGACTTTCTGTCACAATACCAGCATCCCAGACCACTCAGGTCTTTTTATACCAGTGTACTCATGACCAAAAGATCAAAATGTCATACACAAACATCTAAACTGAGCCTTCCTCTGTAGTGGCTGGGGAGCTCTGCCTTACAGATAAAGCGAGGAGTGTCCTCATCTGGAGGGGTTCTAAAAAGAGCTTCCACTTTCGAAGTTCCTCCGGATTGAAAACAGCAGGATGAAGTGGTTCTATCATTTAATCACAATGCCTTCTGGGTGTCTGCCTTTACATCTACTGAAAAAGAAAATTGCTAGATCCCTTCTGACCTGGGAATACCTTTGGATTCCCTAATAAGTGGAAGGGATGGATGGACAGATCGACGGACGATCAAACCACATGATGACACAACCATGCTGGTTAAGGAATGAGATGCCATCCTACCGCAGTGTGTGAACATTCTGTTGACCAGCCGGGGAAGGAGGTACCACTACCTGGCTGTTCGCAGTCTCTCCACACACTATCAAGGCTTCTGTTTGTCAAACCAATGGTTACATTTCCAAGATGTTTTCTCTCTTCAAATTTCAATCATCAGATCCAATAAATAACAAACAATAGACAACAGCAGAATAGGCCGAACGACTTTGTTCTCATCTGTGCAACCCACATACTAAACTCTGCTGCTCAACCCACGAATGTTTCAGTTTACAGCAGCTGTTCACTCCTGAGTGGAATTAATTACTGAGTTTAAGCAGTTAAGAAAATAAATTAAAAATAATTTTTGTTTGATTATTCACCTCATGTAATTTCTTTGTGCTCAGTGGAGCTTATTGTTCATGTGAGCTTTCTCTGAGTATAAAAGCATTGCCTTCACTGTCATTCACAGCATTTTGCTCTGAGTGAGTTTACGGCTGTCAGCAGAGGAGGTGGTTTTCGTTCACAGTAAAGTCACAGCCCAACCTGTACAGAGTGCAGCCACTTTGTTCTTGCTGTGCTTTAAGTGAGATGGTGATGCTATCCAGAGTCTGTGAAAGCCAGACAAGATTTTAACCAAGAATGTTTAGTTTACAGAGCATCATGCATGAAGTTGTGCATTGAGTCATCAGTCTAAAAGTCTCCTGAGTCATTTGTTCATATTTGAATTCTCTTTTACTTACACTATCTTGATTTACTTCCACTGTTTGGCTAAATTTGATTGGTTTCCCTCTGTTCTCTCTATGTTAACTGTCATATAATCTTATTCGTTTTGTTCTCCTTCTGTTTTGCTGTATTTTCAGTTATTAATCCATACTATTGAACTATTGAACTATTGTAACTGATTAAAACTGGTTCGACCTAAAACCATAACACTCTGTGTTCATGAATAAGGAGCGGCCGCATTTGGCCCGGGAACCTTAGCTTGAAAACTTTCTTTTAAGAGGCTTTGTAAAACGATGCCATTCAGCAATAAACTAGATGAATGATGGTTTCTATGTTTAACTAATACTTTTGATAAAACGTAGCCTACTCCGCAGTAAATAGAAATAACACGGAAAACGGACGGTTAGAATCAGACATTTACACATTAAAACCAACTCTAATACAAATCCGAGTAGCAGTATGAAAGTATTTCAGTCTATTGAGTAATTTACAGAAAACGAATCAGAAACAACGCGGGGTAAACACTCTAAGGTTAATCTTAGCCAGTGAGCTATTAACTACAATGTTGTAAAAATGATCTGAAATAAAGTCCGCTGCAGGTTTAATATGATTCTCTTGTTGCTAATCAGCCAATTGAGCCACAAGCTTCTTTCTTACGACCGATGTGCTGCAATTCTCTGGTTGTAAACAATCATAGATCCCGACACTGATGAAGCGTTAATAGCGCTCTGCGGCTGGAAGTCTCAAAATAGGAACTTAAACACTTGTTTTGACGAAAAGTTTAGTCTTGAGTTTTCAGTTACTTCCTGGATGTTAACGAGTCCGGATTGGTCAAATTGTTTGTTTTTTGCGCAAAACCGCTTCCTGTTTCAAACATGAGCTTTCCAAATTAAAATACGGTAATGCTTAACTTCATGAATCATCCTTTTATTTTCCCAAGAAGGGGAACTTCTGCTGTACCAGCAGCAAAGTGACCAGTAATAGAAGCATTTAGATCATAGACCGTACATACATTTAGATTCACACAAAGGAGGTAGAAAGCATAAAACAAATTTAGGATTAGAACATTAAATGATAAAGAATAAAGCTTTAGCCATACCTCGACCAAAACAAACTTTTCCTTAATGATAGTAATGTTTAATAAAAATGTTAAATAATAAGGACGCATTTGGGATACACTAGGCTACCTGTTTCAGCTGCATATGTGAAAATTATGCATTTAGTGCAATCTTTAAGCACACAGGTGTGACCTACACACACACAGTGGGGTTTAAAATTACTTGGTTTCTATTTTTAAAATTTAGTTTACTTCATTAAGACAAATTATAATTAAAAATAGATTCAGAATTTCGGTCACTGTTCTAAAGACGGGACAAATGTGGGAAATATTCAGTTAACACCTGTGCACATTATATGCTATAGATCGCATAAAAAACAGGGTCTCAGAATAATAAATGTGAGACCTACTATCAAACCGCAGTTAAATTCTATTCAGTTGTAACCCTTTTTGATGTTTGAGGGTTTTTTGAGTGTTCCTTTTAATAAAAGACTAAATGAAACAGGAGTAACAAGGCTAATTTTAAAATATAAGCTGTCTAAAGTACTGAGTAGAGGTAAAAGTGGGCAAATGGATAAATACTTCGGTAAAGTATAAAGTATAACTCAAGTCCTACACACAAACTGCAATGAAGAAAAGTTTCTTTCTTAAGCAAGAGTATCAGGTACAGGTAAAAAGGTTACTTGACATAGTTGTTATTAAAATAGTGGCATACTCAAATCTGAATGTGCAACTGAGTTAGATAAATTGAAAATAGAGATGTTTTACAGTTGTACAAGTTTTAAAATTGTGCATTTAGAATAACTTTTTTTTTTCAAAGGAGTTAACAGAGAATAAACTGTAAGAAACAGAGGAACAAATAACAGCAGCAGAGATATTAATTAGGTAAATAAACTGTGTCCTGAGTAAAACAAATTTTTTTTCTAACAAAAAGCAGGAGGTATTAGTTAATTGAACTTCCAAGGTGGCTGCAAAGAGTGTAACATCAATTAGATTCTGGAAAAGCAGGGTCTGAATAAGCTGTCTAATTCATTTCAAAATACTTTATTGATCCCAGAGGGATGTGGTGAAATTGTTATTTTGTTTTTGCAAGGCAAGGCCAGGCAATTTTATTTGTATAGCACACTTTCAACAACAAGGTAATTCAAATATAAGAACCTAATAGCAAACCTAAATGATTGGGATATGGTCATCTGGGGGTTGAAGCTGCCTCAGCAGCGACAGCAGCAGGATCCACAGGTTCTAAGGTTATGTCTTATGCATGACCTTTAACCTACTATGTTTCTTTTCTTGACACTGGAGAAGCAGTTGAAGTTATTGTTTCCTTGTTTTTTGATTTTTAAGGCATCTGCAAGACGATGCCTTAAAAAAAGGGGGGAATTGGATTTGATAGTAATTGGAACAGATTTTTAAGGGATTATGAAGAGAACTGTAACTTGCAGGTAATTGGGTTTCTTGTGAATCATAACTCTGTCATAAATTAATGGGTTTTTTTACTACCTGGACTTGACGTCTGACTTCCTATTCCATTTCGGTTCGGGTTCAGACTTGTAGTACATATTGTGTCTGGGAACTTTACAAAGTTTTAATTTGATCTGAAAACCTTCTTTACTTTTTGCTGGGAGTAGTTGGTTCTTGGGATTTTTCTCTCTCCTTTCTGAGGAAGGACTGATCGGTGGCTACGGGTCACTGGATGCTGGCGGAGGCTGACTTCACGGCAACAGACAACAAACAGTGCAAGGGAAGAGTTCACATTTCAACATCTAGTGTTGATGTAATACCCTCTGAAGTGTACTGGAAGATGCTACATAATTTCTCCTTTATTCTGTGTTTTTATCTAGAGCATCCTGACCGATGATGAGACCTGTGGATGGCCGCCTCTGGGACGAGGGGCTGTTGAGATGACATTTTGCCCACAAGAAAATGGCGTAAGAAGACCCCGTGGGTTTTCGGTCTCAATGCACAGGAGTCTCAGCAAAGTCATCTGGAAGGATCTAATATTTGTCACTGTGAGCTAATTCCATGGCCAAACATGTCTCATGTCTGATTGTAATTTGTGTTTTGAACATTGTCTTTTTTTTAATCAACCTACCAACCTTTTAGGGAGTTTGTGATAGCACTTTAGAATTTTCCCTTTATATTTATGATGTTGATTAAGTTAATAAAAGCAGGGAATTGTGGTGGAAAATTGTTATGCAATTAGGAATTAAGTGTATATTATCTGTTTAGTGAATGCATCTAGGGTAAAATGACAAGGTTATTGCTCCAACTTAATGTTTATGATATATATGTGTCAAGTCACCAGAGAGACAGACGCTGGGGCAGTAAGATAACAGTCTGGCCTTCGGATGAGCTGCTTTATGTGTTGCTATGACTCGCATGAAGCAGTTACTCTGGAGGCGGGGCGTGAACGTTGGAGAAGACATCTACAGAGATAAACAAAGATTGCTGAATACTATTTAAGCGGTTAGTTAGAAAGGTTGGTTAGGGTGATGCACGAGTAACTCTGTCCCCTCCATGGTCTGGCCAGACATGTTTGAATTAAATACTTAAACGCCTTCTGGGACTCAAGTCTTCTTTATTATGGAAACCCTGAGATACTTCAATTTGCCATAACAATATCAGTCTTGTTTTCTATTAACCTTTTCACTAGTTACGAGCTAAATTGAGTATGTCTGAGTTAACAGTTGTTCCCACATAACACATTTTCTTGATCAGCTGAATTAGATTATGTACTTCCTGGCAAAAACAAAAGTCACCTTGGATTTACCAAGACAACCGGCTACATGGAGCCGATTGGATAGCTACAACATGGGTGATTATCTTTCAGCTGGCTAAAAGTTATTTAACCCTAACCGATGCAATGAGGAGCTGAATCAAGAGTGGAACACATCTAAAGGGATTGGAGAAACGACTAAAATTGGGTTAACTGTCCAACACAATATTAAAATCCGTAAGGATGGTGGGAAGCCATCATCTTTTCCAAAACGTTTGGTGAAATTAAATGGAAGAAAACCAACACTATAACCCAGAACTGTTTCATAGTGAAGGTAAGGTTGTTTTGACTTGACCAAAATTGCAACATTGTCGCTTTTTTAGCTTGTGTGGTTCGCATTCATTCTACACTTTGTCAAACGAACCAAAGCTTTTAAGCAACATGTTCACCTCCTCCTTTGTGGTGGCACTGCACCAAGAAGCACTAAACAGTGGGACATTTCCTGTTCCGTGAAATGTAAACAAACATTGAGGGACATCAGATTTGAGCAGTTTTAGGATTGCTCAGTTGTCTTTGGCAAATGTGCCAGAGAAAAATAATGCAGTACTGGGCTCAACATGAGCAAAGAACAAGGTAGAGTTGTTGTTGTGCGATTGTTTTGGTTGATTTACCCAGAATGCCCTGCGCTCAATGTTCCCTCTAATTTTTCATGTGTCTGAGCAAACACACAAGCGCCCTGAGCGGTCCCTTTGACCATTGTGAGCGACATCAGATGTGTGCATTGTGGTCATGCCAGCATCGCATCCATCCAGTATACATAGTTTATTAAAATAATCAAATTACAGCATTTAAATTTCTGTGAGAATACTTTTTATTTAAGTACATTATCCCACTTACAATGAAAATGACAAAGATCTTATTCATGACCCGTGTAGTGTGTTAACACCATTGTAAGTATAAATATTTAATTATAACTGTGGAGAAACATGAACTGCCAAGTAAGCCAAGCTAACTATGAACTAAAATTTTGAAATCACACTTAACATTTTTATTATAAAGGTCTGACTTGTATTATAAGCATGAGCCATTTTGTGAAGCTCTTGCTGAGCACTGGGTAAGAGTGGTCTTGGAGAGGGTCCTGTAACTGGGAGAAGGTCTTGTAACTCTTTGTCTGCAAAATACATAGGCTATAATCATAGATTATTTGTATTTCTGCTACTCATAAACTGGTGACAGTATTTAATGATACATTTTTATAAATGATCATTGTAAATAAATGACACTAGATCAGCACAAATCTGGCTAAAATTTCACTTTATTTTTTTCGTCTCTCCTCACGTATCCAGTGGTTGTACACGTTGTCCAGGTTGATAGCCTCATCTGCTTGCAGCTTTGACTTTATGCGCATCAGCTGATCCAAATGGTCCACTTCAAGACGATTTCTCGATGCTGTTTTGACACGATTCATTAAACTAAAGGCTCTTTCACAGTCTGTGCTGGATGCTTGAAATGTAGCACAAATATCGATTGATTAGCTGCGTAAATGCGTATGTGAATCGCATCATTGGCTGGAGCAGCCAACCACTGGTCACTCAATGACATAAACGTTATTGTGTTGAAGCGATATCTTTCAACCCAAATGCAGAATCAAAAACTAAAAGATTTATTCACACACTATGAGCAGATAAACTCTAGCCCTGCTGACTAACGGGAGCATGGGCAGCACTGCTATGTTCCCATTGCAGGTTAAATGCTCAATACTGATTTCTTGTTAAAATCCATTTTCCTATTCAAAGTTTTTTTTCTTTTGTGGCGGCTGAAACGATCCAGTGATAAAGTTACAAACTAAGACTGACAATAATGAGACCGTTTCTGAGAGAAATAAAACGAAAACTTCAGATGTTTTCAGAACATTTAATAATCCCCCTTTTCGTTAAAGAAAATTCCACTAAAACGCTACAGACTTTCTAAATAAGTCAAGCACGAACTTGGCGCTGTCAGGCGCTCTGTGCATAGACGAAAGCGCTCTGCTCCTATAACAGGAGGATCTGAGTTTGTGTCTGGATTAATAATATTTTTTTTTTACCTTAGTCTTATTTGCAAACCCGTGTCTATCTTTAATTTGTGTTGTGTCAGTGTGCGGGTCTCTGATAATCCCTGGTTATTGATATGGGAATAACCAGGGATGACGGGTTTGGCCGAGAGTGGTTTTTTTCCCAATTGGAACGGTGCAGTGGGACCGCTGCAATTGAAAATAGGTGCATATGCTCATTGATTCATACTTCAAAATATCACAGAATTAATTGTTTGTTGTTGGGGTTTTTTCAATTCAGGTTAGATTTTCTGTGGGCGAAGACTGTGTCGGCAGTGCGCAATTGCGCACGCGTGCAGTTTAGAGGAAACATTGCCTGCGCTATAGTCAATTTTCTGCTTTTGGAGCAACCCTGGGCCGTTTTGCATTCACATATGCAATCGAACCGCACCATAGTTCATTTTAACCAATCCTTAGGCCATTTCCACACCCACGATGTGAAGGGAACTCAAGAAATTGGAAACAGCGGTGTAGCCATAAGAAAACCACTGATCAGTGAGGTTAAAAAAAGGTTTCTGTATGCAAGGGAGAATAAAGAGGAGACTAGCGCAATGGAAGAAGTTCATGGAGCTTGATGAGTCAAGATCCCTCATCACTCTGGAAGAGTGATGGGGGCATCAGGGTATAAGAGATGCAGAGGTAATAATGCCTAGTGCCTATTGTACAAGC
>OY747713.1:5746820-5924320 GCA_963556495.2 Valencia hispanica | reverse complement strand
TGTAGGGTTTTGAATAAAAGCAACTTAAAAATGAAGGAATTTTAAAATTACAAGTGGGCCATACTTAAAATAAGTAATGGGGAAAAAGAAAAATTAAGTTGCATTACCTAAGAACAGATGCTTGAAGCTCTTCAAAATGTGTAGTTCTTACTAAAAAAGTATAACAAAGAGAAATGCTAAAATTAAGTTGACTTTACTTTGCAATTTTATTTCTTAAGCTCAAACAGGGAAGTAAATCATACAAAGATAGGTCTTGCTCAAATTATGTAATAATATGCAAAAAGGTTGCAGGAATTTCTAAAAGTAGATCAAGAAGATTATTTTTTGTCAGTGCACGGACCTCTTGGCTGCTTTAATGCTGGCCTGTCTGTTACCGTGGACACCATGTGTTGGTAGTCTGTAGGTGTTTTCAAAAGACACACTGTTGTGGCATATTAGGGTAATATTGTCGGCCCGATGTGTCTTATGAATGCACCGTGGCGGCATGGCAGTGCGTGAATGTTGCGGCATTCGTGCTGGCATGCTTGATAGTAATATTACCGCAATATGGCCACAATGCTGGACTTATAAAGGAAAATCATGCCTTGCCGCAACAGAGAATGATGTCATGATGAGTGCAATGTGCGCTGAGTATTTAACAGTATTTAAAATGCAAGTAAACATGGGGAGTTCATTTAGTATTTGTAAACTGTATCAGCTTAAATGTCAAACTGGAGTGATGCAAAAGTCCGGGAGCTTCTGGCCTTTAGAGCTGAAGAGCAGATCGCCGGAAAGTTCATGGGGACTGTGAAAGACAGCCACCTTTTGGAGTGGCTCACGAAAAATCTTGTGGAGCGGGGCTTTAATCGGGATAAAAACAAATGTCCAACTGTTTTGTCTGTTTCCCAGAGACTCATCCGTCTCACGGTTTATACGCTACCCTACACGTCGACAACACGGACGCCACCCGTCCATTATCCCGCCATCGTGTAGTCTATTGTGATAAACACCTGATCTCGGCACATCGCCGCCACAGGCTGAGCACTTATCAATGACCAAAAGGCTCACTGATGCTGGTACTGATGCCGGCATCGTCTTTTGAAACAGCCTTGTGAGATTGTAAGGTTTTAGGGTCGCACATTGAGATAAGAACGTGGTCTAAAGTGTTTCTCCGTCTGTGGAAAACTAAACCTGTTCCTTCCTGTTAGGTCCTGCTTCTAGAACCAGTCTTGGTGAGTACTGGAAGCAGTTTGGTGGAAAAAGCCTCCTTGAAAAACAGAGAAACCCAGGATTCTCATTTGTGCTGACACTTAGCTGCAGCTTGGAGACAGAACTGTGCTCTAAATAGAAACCCACCCTCATCAGGACCAAGCTCTATCAGGACAGTTATCTGTACCGAACGATCTGGTGGTTGGGAACGGGGAAGAGGCTCAATGTTTATCTTTTAATCAAGCAAATTCTCTGCTGATTCCCCAACTTTGAAGAACCACAAAGTTCTTGAAAGCTCTTTATAGTTGTCAGTTTTATGGTGTAATTGGTCATGGATAAAGATCAGCAACCACATACTTCCACACTCTGTGCTCTCGGGAACGACTTCCACAGGAGGATCTAAAAACAAACTATAAATCATCATGGCACACATTTCTGTATCTATAATTCTAATGATGATACGGAGAGACTGTTTTCAGTTGTGCCACAGCAAAGCACTCAACGGGAGACAGATGCACAAGCAGCAGCCTAATGAGACGACAAGCAGCATCTGAAGCCCATAAGCGCTTCTTAGATTGCATTTCCCTCTTATGTTGTGTCAGACGCAGCAGGCTCCAGCTGATTGGAGATAACAGTGGAGGAGTTGCCTTAAGAATGTGCTATAAGGAGGATTTAACTTTAAAAGAGGAGGAAAATAAACCCTTTTCCCTGGAACCTTCTGTCCTCTGGGTTTCCCTGTTAACTGTTGGCTCTGTGTGGTCATGTTACAGCGGCACTGCGACAGTGAGCAGTGGGAATATGTAAAATTGTCAAGATAGTAACGCTTGAGTGCAGCTGAGACAGGTTTGTGTGTAGATCTAACACATGTAATTGTGAATGCTACTCCTGAGAGCTGACACTGCTGCCAACATGTTTTGATAATACAATTAAGCTGTCTTGCAGTAGTGGTTTCTGAAATGGTCCCGCTGACAGGATGTATTTATAAAAAAAGGCGCCTGAATTGGACACATTTTGATGGTAATTTGCTGGCGATAAAAAGCTCTAAATTACTCACTGGATTTTCTGACAGGTGGCTTTGACTTAAAAGACTGTTTAGGAATACTTTTTTTTTTCTCTTTAAATGCCTTCAAACTACAATTTTCCTCCAGAAAAACATGCCACTTATGAATATTGCATGCTGCCTCTCAATCCTAAACATTATCACCTCCTATCATACATATCTCCCCTGCTGTTATTCTAAAAACAAATTTCAGTGATAGGAACAACAGAGGCGTTGGCGATTTCAAAGTTAATCTTGGTAATACTGGCCATAAAGTTTGATACCTTTTCTATATTTCAACGTTTTCTCCTTCTAATGTGACCCAGCTTCAATTCCTTTAGATGTGGGGATCCGAAGAGAGGTACTGAGCAATCTTACATTTGCATCAACCCATCTGCCGATATACCTGCTTATCCTTGCAGGGTCATGCAGGGCTTGTACCTATTTCTAGCAGCCATTGACTGAGAGGTGGGGTTCAGCCTGGACAGGTCACCAGTCCATCACAGGACATCAAAGAGACACACAGGACAACCAATCATGCACACACACACGCATAAGGGCAATTTAGAGACACCACTTTACCTTACTGTCATGTTTTTTGACTGTGGGAGAAAACTGGTGTACCCGGAGAAAACCGACACATGCATAAGGAGTACATGCAAACTCCATGCAGAAAGACCATAGCCTGGGGTTCAAACCTGGACCATCTCTTTGCAGGGCAACAGCATTACCAACTGCTTAACTGTGCAGCACTGTATGCATCAACCTGCTAGGTAAATTAGGTTTATTGGCAATATTCTTACTTGTCCAGGTGTTTGCAATAATCAGAATCAGAAAGGTTTTATTGCCATATGTGTGAACAGGTTCACAACATTGGGAAATTGCTGTACATTGTGCAAACATAAAATAAGCAATAATTATGCAACAATGGTTTAAATTGTAAGACCTAGTTTTTACTTCTTCGTCAGAACGTTTGCACAGGCACGCACACATATCGACAGAAATGCTTCCGTTTCAGTCTTCTTCGCTGCCTGGGGAGTCTTGCAAACCAGTTCACTGCCAGGACAACAGGGGGAGTAGTGCTTTTCTGCCCACCGTTGTCACCACTGCATTCATGTCTCTGGTCAACAACAGTGTATTTACTTTTTACATTTTAAACCAAAATTCTTCACTCAAAGAACTTCCTCCTCTTTCAATACTCAAAAGAGCTGTTTTTGCAAAAATATAATAAAAAAACTTCTCACTCTCTATTGGAATGGATGCTGAACACATTCTTTAATCTGCTTAATCTCTGCTGCTAGATATCACTCTGTTCTTTGGAAACGATGGCGCTGTTGACGAATTTAAATGAAGTTGTGTGCCAACCAATCACTGGCTTGTGCTCTCCGTAGCTTTCGAGGTTAAAAAAACAGGCATGTCTCTATCGCCCTCTGCAGGCCTGCCGCAGAGCGCTTTTGTGGACAGATGATGACACTGCATTTCTCTCCCCCCTGATGAAGTATAAACTGGGCTTTAAAAAAATCCAATAGTATCAAAAAATAAATTCTGCTTTCAATGACCATTGCAGTCTCAGAATTATTCAACGTCCTGGATAAAATTGTTCATAAATGCAGACATTTGCAAATCCTGTTTGTTCTCAAATACACCGACTAACAGCTGGTTCATATTAGAAATATATCTGTCAAGAAAATTATTCAAAAAGGTTAAGAGAACAGATCATTTCTTTGCACAAGCAAGGGAAAGATGCAGATAAAGGTGGACGTTTAGCTCACAGGTTTACAGATAAAGAAGTAGTAGCCATGCCACCTTGTGTCAAACAGAGGGAGCTATTAATGATCAATACCTGATTCCTGAGGAGGCAGGAGATCAAAAACCCTCGACAGGCTAAAAAATACCTGCAGCAAGGTTTGGTTGCAGCAGCTACTGAGGTTTCAGGTTCCAGAGTCAGGCTTATTATAAATTCAGAAAGGTTCCAAGCCTGAGCTCAAACACAAACAAAACACGAGAACAGCCAGCTGCAATGTGCTCACAACCAGAGAGTGGTTTCATCAAACAAACAACTAAGTAATTGCATATTAATGCAGTCACTTGAATTATATTTGTATTGGTTGCTAACATGTCATCTTTTTTTTTTGTGTGCCGATTTTGTCTTTTGGTTGAGCATCTGTGAGAGTCACTGGAAGTTCAGCTCTAGTTCCAGCTCATCTCCTCCACCTCTTATTCTCTGTATTTCTTTCATGGTTTTGTCCCTCTGTCCCCTTTCCTAATCTGCCAAATCCCTCTGTTTCCCTCCTCGCTGTGACTTTCTCTGTCAGAGTTAATTGTTTTCCGCCTTTTCTTCCTCCTTTGTGTCATCTGTTTGATGGAATCGGAGAAGCTCTCATTGTCTCTGCTGCAGGGAGGATTGGGATGGCAGGGATACGGATGGGAACCCAGAGGCTGACTCCGTCTTCAACATTCCCTCACACCAACACACACACACACACAGTCTGTGGAGATAACGGTGATGCATGTAGTTTGAAAAATTCAAACATGCTTTTACAAACCCACACACAGAGCACAGCTTAGTGCCGCAGCTCGATGTTTGCTCTCTGTTTGACCCTGCGACGTCGCTTGATGAACAGCATGATCAATGTGCACACAAATGTGCCCACCTCCACCCCAGAAAGCCAGACTTTAATCTCTTCTCCAAACGATGCTTGCTTCCCTGCAGTGCTGAGCCAGTTTTTCTATTTATGGAAAGGTGTTGAGCTGATGTGAGACGATCGGAAAGCGCCTCGCTCCCATTGTGAATCTCCTTGACGTATGTGTGTGTGTGTGTGTCTTTGTGGAGAAGCTGGCATGTTTACAAGTCAGCTTTTGGGATTGTCCTTGTTTTTAGGTTTGTCAAGGTGCTTGTGTACTTGTGTGAGTGTGAGTGCTTGCATTATGGATGGATGGCGATGTAGACTGGAGCCAGCCCACAGAGAGCAGATGTGCTTACAATAATGACTAAATAAAGATGCAGGGATGCACCGGCAGCCAAACTAATCAACGCCTTGAAGTGAACAACTTTTCTGACAGAAACGTGTGTCCACGCCCAGATGTGAGTCTTACAGTTTTTGTGACTGAATGGACACATCTGCTGGTGTTTAAGCTGTGTGTGTGTGTGTGTGTGTGTAATAAGAACACACACACACACACACACACACACACTCAGAAACTACATTAACTTCTATTTGGCTAAATTATTTGTTCTGCATATTCGAGCCTAAGTTAATAACACTGACATATGGTGTGTTTCCAGACTAAATGGTGGATTTGTGGCCAAACATTAGAACGACATTAAGGTCGGATTACTGCATTGTGCAACTTTCAGCTTAGATTTTCAGCTGCCGTGTACAGAGGAACCATCACGCTCAACCGATTAACAAAATGTGTCTTTTATTTTCCCCATATGTCTCCTGTCCTCTAACTACAGCAGGATTAAATGAAAAACCTGATGCCGTTCCTTCACAGCAGTGGACTTTGTCTTGCTTTTTTGGCAACAACAACTTTTCAAAGTGTTTGAGAAGTTTTATCAAATGCACCTGCTAAAGCTGGCAAATATACAAACCCCCCAAACTGTTTTCCATTTAATAACTCTCATTGGGGGCAAATTTGTCATCAATCCAGACTGGCGTCAAAGAGATGAGAAGCATCGGGCAGAAGTGTCTCTGGGAATTATTGATACTGTTTCAAAGATGCAATCAGGTAATTTGTTGCTACGTTTTTGGATCAGTAGCCACAAAATTAATCATGTGAGGATACTGTCTCATTGCATCTAATGAAGCAGTCACACAAGCAGCTTCTGCTGCTTTAAAAGGCTAAAACGTTTTTGTGTGGAGTTGGGAATATGACCATCATCCAGTTGAACTAAATTGTCTCCCATCCAACACACTACTTTATAGACTTAATTTAGATTCAAAAGTAAAATTGAGTCCATTTGGAGTCTCACTCAATTTGTAAATTTGATCCAGCCATGGAAAGGATCTCTGATTCTGCAAGATAAAAATCAGTGTTTATATATTCATGGACTGGAGAACACTTAGGGTCTGGCCTATCTGCAGCCCACACATTCCCACAACTGTGAGATGAAGGGGATGTTTGACAATTCATGATAAAGAGATATTGTCAAGAGAAAAATGGAGTGCACCTTCACTGATTCGAGAGGATTACAGAAGGAAATCATACCTGCTTAAGTAACTGATCATTATCAGTGTAAAGGTTTCTGCTTTGGACCATAGAAGCTTGTCCTAACAGAATGCCAAGAGGTAAAGATGTCCTCAACGGCCTTAGAAAAGAAACCAATGCTACCCGTCAATCTGGAGGGCAGGAAAATATTTAAGACAGCTGGTAATCTTCCCAATGAGTTGGTAAATCAATCCAAAGTCAGAGAAAATAACTGTACCATTTACAACTAGCATTTTAAGTGGTATAGTTGATTACATGACAGTTAGGAAATAAGACCTCATCCCAACGTTAAAGCACAGTGGTGGAGGGCTGTTGATTTGGGATTGTTTGTAGCCACAGAACCTGGGCATCTTGCAGTCATTGAGTCAACCAATGCATAAGTGTGCATAAGGTGTGCACAGTTAGGTGTGAGTGTGCATGATTGTCTCTCCTGTGTGTGATGAACACCAGCCTCTAAACGCACACACAGCCCAACCTCCCCACCCAACCCCGCCCCACGACCTTGCAAGGACAAGCATGTATAGTCAATGGATAGAGGGAAATAAAAATAAATTATTCAGTTGTAAATGTATATGTATACAAGATCTGTTTAAGTCGCTGGATGGAGGGTAGGTCAAACCTGATGATCCTCTCTGCAGACCTAATTCCTGTCCTGTTCTGTGGTTAAATGAAGAGAAAACTGTTTGATGTTGGGAGAACGTGTTACCTTAAAGGGACAGGGGGCAGGATTTGTGAATAAAATAAACATCCATGTCCAGTTTTTTAATGCTGTTGGGTGATGAAGCGTTATAAACCAAAAAGAATGAGCCCACCCACGTATCGCTCCATTTTCTTAAACTGGCTGTGTGCTGCAAAATGTGCTGCAGTTCGGGGCCCGAATTTCCCGCGCTGTCCTACGGATGTGACGTCAACTGACACGGCTTGCGCGTTCTCGACAGCTTTAAACGAGGAAGAAAAATGGTCGCAGACCTCCATTGATTTAATTGTGAGAATGGATTCTTCTCTTCTGCACCTGGGAAACGACCAAGGATGACTCACAGCCCACTAAAGAGTGGCACTAAGAAAAAGAAGTATGTCACTGAAGAGGTATGCTTTTTTTAGTGAAGCGTTTATGCGCGCTCCCATGCGGCTGGTTGCAGTTACTTGCGTCGCCCTTGAGTTTCGTTTCTTCATTCTGCCCCATGCTCCTTTAAATCAGCAATGACCATCGGAACCTTTTAGGTTCATTATTTATAAATATATGACAAACTAAATGCATAAAATAAATAAAAATGACTGTCATTCTCTTGCTGGTCGACTCAGACTGGGATTCATTATACTCAGCCAATTAGCTGACATTATCCGATACATTATAGTGATTGTCTCAGATCCCTGACGTGAGAGTGTTCACTGGTATTGCTGCTGGGTCTGGATGGGTCCTCCAGGACCCACACGAGTAGCTTTAAATGATGAGCTGTTTTCTCCCACTCAGGGTGCTGCTGTGGGCTGTAGTTTGTATACAAACTAGGTCAGATTTTTTTGACTAAACATAAAAATGCCTGACTCATAGGCGTGTTCCATTTAAAAAGAAATACTTTTTTCTGATGGATTTTGCACCTCAGGAAAAGACGTCCGAACCAAAATACCACCTCTACAATCCAAATATACATACAAATACAAAGGTTTTCACTCTGCTTCTGCAATGTCAGCTCTTCTCTATGGGAATCTTGTCTTTATTTTAAAAAACAATATGCAAGCTAAGTAAAAACGGCTTTCTGAATAGAGTTTTGACTGCGAACAAAGAGATTAAAAGACTTCAACCTGTACAGAGAGAGAGAGAGAGAGAGAAAGAGACCCAAGATCAGTGGAAAGATGAAGAGATAGAAGGGCAAGGAGATTAAGAGTCAATATTATAGTTCTAGTAAAGCTTTCCCTTTCATCAGTTTGCAGACTGTGCTTTTCTCTCATGTTTCATATCGATTCTCTTCTATCATCATTTCCTAAAACTGAAATATTCCTGCAACATCCTGAAGAACAAATACTAGATGGATACTAGATAGCGAGAGGCAGGGTACACCCTGGACAGGTCGCCATCCCATCGCAGGGCAACACAGAGACACACATGAAATACAACCACGCAGGCACACACTCATTCGTAAGGGCAACTTAGAGAGGCCAATTAACCTAAAAGTCATGCTTTTGGACTGCGGGAGGAAGCCAGAGTACCCAGAGGGAATCAGCGCATGCACAGGGAGAATATGCAAACTCCAGGCAGAAAGATCCCAGGCCGGGATTCCAGTGTTACTAACTACGCCACTGTGCAGCCCGCGTCCAGCATCTTGACTTGGAAATATTTCACCACTTTACATGGCAAAAAACCCCTCAAAATCTGTCACCTTTTCAGGACATCTCTAATGCACACTCATCAGAGTTTCTATCAGATTTCAGCCTGAACTTATCCAAAGGTTTCCTTCACATCTGGTGTAGCCAGTGTGTTGTTGACATAGATGTATGCAAACGCAACACCAGAAAAGTTGAGTACAATAAATCTGTTTATGACTTTATATACTTCACCTTATGTTCACACCTGTTTTAGCACCATCTGAATGCAATCTGGAAGAATGTTAATTCTACATCTGACATGGTTTGCATCTTTAGATTAACAAATAACATGGACATCATGACTCCTGCACATTTTCTATAGCTACATTTTCTAAATATGCAAATATACCTAATAGAGTATGTTTTGGGGGGTGCTGCAGGAGTATGAATATATAGAATGTTCCTTTACTGTCCCACAGAGGGGAAATTCAGCTGTAACACCAGCAAAGTGAGAGGTAATGAAATCATTAGATTCACATGAGTAAAAAAAGACAGAATTAAGAATGATATAAAAAATATTAAAGTATTTAGAGGATGTGCATGTGTATTAGTGGAATAAAAAACAACAGCGTAATTCTCTGACTATTCAGCACACCTGAATATAAGCCGCACCAGCTGACTTTTAAAAGAAAATATATTTTGTACATATATAGGCCACACCTGCATTTAAGCCCCATGTTTTCATGGTGTAACATGAGATATTTTCACACAAAGACGGTACACAGAAGATTTTTATTTTTTGTTATCTCCGCCAGCGAGTAATGTTTTCGTGCCTGTCTGTCAGTCTGTTTATCTGTCTGTTAACAACATAACTCACAAAGGTATGGACAGATTAAGATAAAAAAAATTTCAGGAAATGTCTGCAATGGGACCAGGAGCAAGTGATTACATTTTGGTGTTGATCTGACTTGAAGCTCGTATCCACCCACCGACCAGCGGTGCTAACCTCCACTCCTAACCTCCTCTCCCTCGCATAGGAGCCCCGAATCTCCACTCTCCACTGGAAGAGCGCAGCGGCAAAGCAAACACAGCTGTGCCTCTCATTCTGAGACATTTTTTTCATGTCATGAGGGATGGTAGGATGAGGTGGGAGATGAACAAATGGATCAGGGCATCATCTCCAGTAATGCAGGCACTGCTCTGGCCTTTTGTGGTGAAGAAAGAGCTGAGGCAAAAAGGGAAGCTCTCAATTTACTGGTCTGTCTACATTCTAACCCTAACCTATGGTCATGAGATATGGATTATGACAGAAAAAAAATCCAGATACAAGTGGCTTAAGCTCCCTCTGGAGGGTGGCTGGAATCCACCTTTGAGATGGGGAGCAGAGTCATTATAAGGAGTCAGTTGAGGTGGTTCAGGCATCTGATCAGGATGCCCCCTGAGTGTCACCCTTTGGAGGTTTTCCAGGCATGTCCCATTGGTAAGGGACCATGAGGAAGAAACAGAACTCGCTCGGAACCTCGGAATGCCTTGGGATCCCCCATGATTAGCTGGAGGATCTTGCTGGGGAGAGGAATGTCTGAGGGTCCCTTCTGGACTTGTTGCCCCCAAGACACAATCTCAGATAAGCGACAATGAATGCATGGACGAACGGATACCAAATTGTTTAATGTCAGGCTAGAAAAGGAGGACATGTCACATAAATGTAGTTGCAACAGTCTTTTGATGTAAATCTAAAAGAGAAGCCACAATAGGCATTTGTGTGGTACCAATATTGAGGGAGGAGGAGCATGGCAATACAGTGACAAGATAGTGATAGTGTGAAAGCATACTTGTTGAAAAAAATACAAATGCAAAGGAGCCAAATGAGCAATTGCCAAGAATGAGATAAAGGTGGGGAATATAAAACAGTAAGGTATTTTGAGAACTATGAGAGAGAAAAACACTCCATCCTGGGATCTCTGTGTCTTTGCAGCCCTTTAATGTATTTAATAAAAACCAAGTGCATTGTTCCTATGTTCCCTTGGAGTGCCATTAGCAAACCAAATCCCAGCTAGGAAACACACTGATAAAGGAGGAGGAAGAGTGAGAGTCAAAACTTGTAATGATGAGGGGAACGCAGCATGAGAGGAACGTACAGATGGGATGGGGGAATTTATCAAGGCCGAAGGAATGCTGGAAGTCAACATAGACGGGGTGAGTGGAGTTATTAAAGGTGAAAGAGTGCTGGAGGAAAGAGGGACGCATGGGATGAGGATGATGGAACAGGACGAATAGACGGCTGGAAATGGGAGAGAAAGAGAAAGAGAGTAAGCGCGAGAAAGGGAGGGTAAAGCTTGGTGGGGGGATTTGTGTATTTTAACTTCAAAAGGGCAAAGCTGGAGAGGAGACAAGCTGCCATGAAGAAAGTATTACCGAGCTAAATGTGTGGGCTTCCTGACACATGACCACATTATGCCAGCAGCACATTTAATCAATCTGATGTCCCTCCACGCTGCTGCAGACCTCTTCTTATATGGAAACAGAACCGACATTAAATATTGGAGTTAGTGGTTTACATCCTAAAAACAAAAAAATGTACTAGACTAATGGATGGATGAAATGCTGTAAATGTCCTGTTGACTCATCTAAGTTCAACTTGCTACAGCACATCAAATAAAACTCATCTATCCAGCACAATATTGTACAGAACTAAAAAAATCCAACATGATGTCACAGTCTTACACAGGTGTGTGCAGCAAAGTTCAATACAGGAAATCCAAAGTCAGATTCAACGTATAGTATCCATAATGGCCTGTGCCCTCAATGGTGCCCTCATGTGTACCTCCCCAATTTCCTGCTGAAACCTCTCTGCTCCCCAGCATTAAAAAAACGCCTGAATTTCTAGCTTTATAGAGTCACATTTCCCTCCTTTAAATGTGGTAAAAATCGAGCCACTCGTGAGACTTCATAGAAAATCTGTTTGATCCAGAAAACTCTCCTGTGCACAATTAAGCACAGGAGAAAAACTATTCTGACAGTTCAGATCTCCTTATATGTTAAGGTGCTGTGCAAATGGTGGACAATAACCCAACCCAGCAACAATTTCAGATTCATGCACTAACTTTGCTGTTAGTTTGTCAGACATCCTCCAAAGAAATCCTGGCTTTAAATATATATATATAAAGCTCCAATAATATTCAGTTTCTACAAGGATGCAACTTTGCACTGCCTATAGAAAGTTTCTACAACCAGGATCGTAACATTATTTGATGAAGAAAACTGATTAATCAAGTATACCTCATAGCAAACATATCACCTGAAATATAGCAATGCTGAACACGATTTTGCACTAAATTTAATTTAATTCAGTTTATATATCACACCAATTCATAACACATGTCATCTTAAGGCACTTTACAAGTCATTTCAAATCAATCATTCATACATTCCAATCATTTTAAAAGTTGTCTATCTAAGGAATCCCAGCAGATTACATCGAGTAGTTTACTAGAAGCATTCACTCCTCCTGGACGAGCGTGTAGCAACAGTAGACAGTTGTGTCAATGACTTCACAGCAATCCCATACTGAGCAAGCATGTAGTGATAGTGGAGAGGAAAAACTCCCCTTTAACAGGAAGAAACGTCCAGCAGAACCGCTAAGACCTTCTGGGGGTTCGAGAAGACCGAGTAGAGACACAAAAAGAACAGAACTGATCTAGTTTTTATTTTTAATTTTATTTTTTTACGTGTCCTGTTTGGCAGTGTGGAGCTCAGAATTGGTGTCTGAGTACCAAGTAGAAGCCCAACAGATTTACTTTCACAAGTGGAGCAGTACAGCTTTTGCTATAGTACTCCACTTGATGTATGTGTGAAAAATCTTTATTATGAATTGTTGGGGTTTTTATTTCCTGATGTTATGGACACGGAGACGGAAAATTAAGGAGAAGAAAGAAGGAAGATGAAAAAGAGAGGTAGGAAACAAAAAGTCAAGAGAGAGGGTGAGTTGAAAATACCAGAGAGGAAGGGGAACAAAGAAAACACAGGAAAACATTGAAGTCTGCCTCCATACCCACAGGACGGCAGAGAGAGAGGGAAAAACAAAACACGAAAAAGGAACATCGACAAAACCAACCAAACATTGTGAATTAAGAATTACACAACCACATCACACAAAAATAAATATAAAAATACAACAACAATGTCACAGAAAAACTCATGGTACCGATTAATCAAGCTCTAGTAATGATAACCTCAGCCCAAGAATATATCCTTAAACACCAGAGACCCCACATCTATGTGTGTGTGTTAGCATGCTGGTGCATATAAGGTTTCTCCATAAGAGTGTTCGATAGCTGGTGTGAGCAGACATCAATCTGTCTCCCAGGAATCGATGCAGACATGAAGGAGATCGGAGCAAAGACGTCCAAAGGACCGCCAGAGCCCCAGGCGGACCCGGGATGGGGCCGACCGCATCCCCCAAGAGAGGAGCAAAGGAGAACCCCAGGGGAACATCCAGCGGCCACTATGCAGGGACCCGGGGGGCAGCAGTGACGAGCCCACGGGTCCCGCCGGCAACCGGCTGCGCTGGGGCGGGCCGGTCAACGGACCGGGGGAGCCGGGGCCCAGGAGCACCCCACCCCCTAGCAGGGACCCGACAAGGGACCAGCCGACGAGGGGCCCCCGGCATCGCAGGGGCCGCGGCCGGCCGCCACGCGCCGCCTCCACCCTAGGCCACTCCCCACCGCCAACATCCCAGCGCCCCACCGATAGCCGCAGGGGACGGACAGCATCCCCAGGCCGGGCTCAGCCAGCATCTGGACACCAAGTTGTACCAGCTCCCGGGTCCTGATCCCGCGCAACGCAGGGCGCCGAGACCAGGCATCCAACGAGGGCCAGGGCCGGTCCAACCCGCCAATGAACCGGCCACGCACGGTGCGCACAGAACAGGTGATCAAACGAGCAGAGACGCCGTATCCGCATCCCGCCGAGCCACCAAGCAGGCACCACCCAACAATCCCAAACCTGGCACCTCTAAAAGAGGTGCCCCAACCAACCAAAGGAAGATATCGGCCAACCGCATCGGCCGACCGACAGACCGCCCCCCCCAGGCCTGATCTAGGTTTACTAGGGGAGTAAAAAGTTTATAACAGGAGAGAGAGAATGTTCCATTACTGGGAGCATCATCCCAGCTTATGCCCCCCTCCAACAAGGCATCACAGCTGAACGCCAGACCAGGTGTAGCTTCTATGGAGAGAAAAACACTGAGAGAAAACATAAAGCTAACACTTGAAATAAAAAACAAATAATTTGATTGGAGAGTAGAAAAAGAGAAATGTAGTAGAGTGAAGAAAAGTGGTCAGTCTATCCTCCAGCAGTGTATGCCTATAGCAGCATAACTACAGAGATAGCTCAGTATGGCCTAAGCCACTCTAACTATAAGCTTTATCAAAATGATGGCCTACCTTTATCCAGGAATGACTGTGAGAATGACCATACACTGTATGCATTTCATAAACAAGACCTATGAAAATGTTAATCTTTCCCATTCCTGGACTAAAAGGAACAGAAGATGATAAACATGTGGCTGTACGACTTCTATCATAGCTATAATAAGTAAAAACATAATGTAAAAGAGGCATTTTCTACCAATAAGAACACCTCTTATCAAAGGACCTAGATGACGTTAGATAATAGCTGCATGTCCTTTAAAAATGAAAAGCTCTTCAAAAACATTATGAGGAACTCGTATCAACATAGTCATGTTTTTTTAAGGCCAGAGCCCATTTTCATTGTTCCTATCAGGAGCCACTCGTATGAAGCACTTCACTCAGTGTAATTTGCCATATAAAAATAGTCTCTTCTTATCAGACAATAAATCAGGTCGAAACAACAATGAATAGCCCTCAGGTTCCTGCTAGAAGTTATTTTCCAGGAAGTGTTTCTTAAATATACAGACATGTATTTTAAACAATTTTTCAGCAACTAGAAGAGATTACAGGTTTAAAACCTAGTTTATACTTCTCCGTCAGCAGGTTATTTTGAACAATTTTTCAGCATCTAGAAGAGATTACAGGTTTAAAACCTAGTTTATACTTCTCCGTCAGCAAGTTTGCACCCACACACACACAGACACATTGATAGAGACGTTTTCCTGTTATACTTCTCTGTTGGTGTGTCAGTGTCGCAAAGCAATTCCCCACCAGGACAGCAGGGGGTGCAGACCTTTTCCTGTAGGTCTGCCTACTATTGCAGTGATGTCTCCAGTGGACGTTAGTTTATTTACTTCAGCTTGTAAACACACATCCACTCAAAGAGTGATGCCTGACAGAGAGCGAGTTTTGATTAAACTTGAAAGCTTTTTACTAGAAGTGAAGCTCATAGAAGACTCTAAAAGCGCATGGAAACAAACACAGCAGTCTTGTTTTGTTGTTCTCTACACTTCCTCTGTGTTCAAAATCACCAAAAGACCATTTTAGATGAACTGGCCTTGCAATATAAAGCATCTAGTGCACAAAAGCTGCATTGGCTACTAATTACGTCAACTATAGAGCATCGTTCTGGTGAAATGATGTTGGGCTGACCAATCACAGACTGGTGCTCTCTGTTGGGTTTGACAAATAGTTAAAAACTTTGGCTCTACCCCGTGTGTCCTTGCGTGGCTGTTGGAGAGCCCTTGCATCGACAGATAATGGCGCTGCTATCTGGCCACCTCCACAAACGAAGTATAAGTATAAACTAGGCTTAACACTTTAGTTCTTCCACTATGAATGCAGCCATGTGTTGGGATGCACCCACTGACAAAACCAAAAGCTAATAACCTGGAAACAAAGGTTGCATTTGGACCTAATATAAAAAAGATTATCATAAGTTATAAAGGATTTAATTTACAAGATGCTGGCATTTCTTTAAACTGGCACTAGGGGGCAGAAGTGGTGCTAGTGCAGCGAGGGTTACATGAAAAGTGAAGTGATAGTGTAACAGGTCGTTTCTGGAGACTCTGATGGTCAACTAAAACCAATATCCCAACACCTTTGGCTGCGCAACTCTCACTTGGATAGGTTCATTTGGTAGAAACAGTAAATTCCTAACAAAGTTGCTCAGTAACACGACCTTACCCAAAGCAAAAACTGCAGTTTTCTGAATGGTGTGTTTGTGCTTATATTTCTTGCTGTTATCAGTTATGACATAGATTTAAAGCATCTATGTATTTCTTTTGACTCTTTGTCCTCCAACCATCTTTTACATCCAGTCTGCAAAAATTACTCATCTTCTGAGGTTCTAATCTGCTTCTGTAAATATACAACACAACTCTTTTAGACAATTTTTACCCATTTTCCAGATTGATGCACTCCAAAGAAACGTAATCTCTACTCCTGTTTTCCATTTTGCATGGCTGTCTCTCAGTGCCGCTATCTTGTTTCATGCTTGTGAACCTTGAGATCAAACAGATATCAAAATAATTTCTTTCTGAAGCAATTTGTAGACATTTTAAAAAAGCAACAAAGCAAAGATAGGACTTTGGAAATGTGCTCTGAAATATATGTATTTAGATCTGGGGGTTTTTCATGTTCTGGTACTGCATCACAATGTAAGTCAGGACATTATCCACAGTGCTTTACTAATGTATTCACACCCCTGTTAATATGTTGTCACATTGACCTGACAATGTCTCCTCCTCTTTCCTGACAACTTGCATTTACCAACTGGCCCCCCATCTTCAGCCAGATCCAGGACAATGATTAGTCTGCATAGAGACAGGGGGTGGATCAACTGGTCCACTGGTGCAGTCAAAACCACCTGGCTTAATTGGCTCATCCACAAAAAAAGATCAATCAGGTCTGTGGAAAGGAACATAAGGCCTGACCTTAACTCCATCCAGGACTTGAACGGGTCTAGGGTCAGGAAAATGGGCTTTTTGCAGACCCCACAAATCCTGGACACAAACTGTTAGACTTTTACCTTCAGGTCAGTGCTACAGAGCGCTGTTTGCAAAAACCAACCAACACAGAGACGGTTTCCTCCACCCGACTGTCTCTCTAATGACCACTGAACAGCCACTGTTCATTACAGCCAGCCACCTCACCTTTCTCTTTTGTAAAAACCCTGAATGCATGGATATTTGCAAAAAAACCAACTTTCCCTTTTATTTGCCTTCTTATGTCTATACAGTATGTAATGTCTTTATCAAGTGCAAGATGGAGCCGAGGTCAAATTCCTTGTTTGTGTGCAAAAATTGACTCAAACCTCTGTGTGTGCGTAATGCTTGATTTGTAACTTGTGTCCGTCTGTTTTTATGTAGCTTTTGGTACTTGTGTGTGTGTAACCTGATTTGTAAACCGTAAAATACATTTTCTGCGTAACTTCGGGTCCTTGCAATTGTGTGTTTAAATGTACACAGTCTATCACTTTTAACGCACATTTCACGATTTTACAATAAACCATCAAGTTATATGTTTCACGTTTTTACAGTAGTAGTAGCCTAACGTTATAACACACATAGCCTATCAAAAACAGAGAGGACAGTTAAGTAATCCGTGCGCCTGGGTTGCAAAACAGAGAGCACAGTTTATCAAACTGTGCGCATGGATATCCACAGAATTGTGGTCTGGACGGTAAAAATATCATAAAATGAACCTAATTTGCATTTTCACAAATAGAGTAAAGGTTTCACAAATCAGAAACGGTGTTTTAATGAATCTACATGCTGTGTAGAGTACTTCAGTCCAGATTTGAAGAGTCCAAGTATCGTAGTTTTTGATCAGAACCTGGTCTAATATGGTATGGATGGTATAAATACCATAAAATGAACCTAATTTGCATTTTCACAAATAGAATAAAGGTTTCACAAATCAGAAACAGAGTTTTAAGGAATCTACATGCTGTGTAGAGTACTTCAGTCCAGATTTGAAAAGTCCAAGTATTGCAGTTTCTGATCAGGACTTGGTTTAATGTAGTCTAGGTTAGCAAAGATTCAATGGAATGGAATAACTTTTCATTTGAGACTTTTCCGTCTGACTCCACTTTTTCTGACAGCGGTTTTCCTGAGACCCGACTAATTTTCATCTGATGTCTGATACCTGACTCTGATAACTTTTCGTCTGACTCTGTTTTTTCCGAGACCTGACTCCTTTCAGAAGTTTTTCTGAGGCCGTTTGGGTTGAAGCAGTTTTTTCTGAGGATGACAGAGATTTTTCTGAGGTCGTTTGGGTTGAAGCAGCTTTTTCTGAGAATGAAAGAGGTTTTTCTGACGCTGAAGGAGTTTTGTCTGAAGATGACGGATGTTTTTCTGAATCTGACACTTTAGTCTGAGGATGTCCTAAAATGAACACCGTACCATAGAGAATCTGAGGGATATTGTGAAGAGGAAGTTGAGAGACGCTAGACCCAACACTCTGGATGAGCTTAAGGCCGCTCGCGTCCTCACTAGAACCAGGAAAGTAGAGCACATCACCCCAGTTCTAAAGTCCTTACACTGGCTCCCTGTAGCTCAGAGAATAGACTTCTAAATACTTTTACTAGTTTATAAATCATTACATGGCTTAGCACCAAAATATGTTGAAGACCTGTTGTCATGGTACCAACCACCAAGACCACTCAGGTCCTCCAACTCTAGCCTACTAAACATCCCTAGACTCAGAACTAAACATGGAGAAGCAGCTTTCAGTTTCTATGCTCCCCTTATCTGGAACAGACTTCCTGACGAGTGTAGAGCTGCTGAAACTCTGAACTGCTTTAAATCGAGACTAAAAACCCATCTGTTTAGAATTGCCTTTGAGTAAATGCTTGATGTCATATGTATGAAATGTGTTCATGCTCTCTTGCTTTTTTTTTATTTTTCTCTTGCTTTATTGTGTATCATGTATAATGTGTGTTTCTTTTATGTGTTTCTTTTAAATCACCAAATCATGTAAAGCACCTTGAATTACCCTGCTGTTGAAAGTGTGCTGTACAAATAAAATTGCCTTGCCTTGCTATCGAAGCATCCTGGGCCTCCATAACACCTCAGCAGTGCCACACGCTGATTGCCTCCATGCCACGCCGCATTGAAGCAGTCATTTCTACAAAAGGATTCCCGACCAAGTATTGAGTGCATAACTGAACATAATTATTTGAAGGTTGATTTTTTTTTATTATTAAAAACACTTTTCTTTTATTGGTCGGATGAAATATGCTAATTTTTTGAGATAGGAATTTTGGGTTTTCATGAGCTGTGTGCCAAAATCATCCGTTTTAAAACAATAAAAGACCTGAAACATTTCAGTTGGTGTGCAATGAATCTAAAATATATGAAAGTTTAATTTTTATCATTACATTATGGAAAAGAATGAACTTTATCACAATATGCTAATTTTTTGAGAAGGACCTGTAGGTGGAGGGCGGATCCTCAGACCAAAACACAAGATGACATCATCAGCAGTGGGATGCAACTTCACTTTTTAAATGACATTATCCTGGCCGTACTGCTGTTGTCAGTGATATAAGTATTTGAAATGAACATGATTTCTTAATGTCTAGTGACATATCAGGGCCATTTTATGATTAACTGAAATACATTTCTTACATACAACTTCTTTAAACTAGAACATTTCATGACAATGATTTCCAAACTAATACATTGGATTTCAAATTAGGCAAATTGAGATTAAATTTTTTAAATTATTTATTCAAGTTGAGAATTTCTGATTCAAACTGAATAATGCAAATTCCACTAAAAATTCTTAAAATTTATTTTCTGATGGCACAAAGTTGTGCCCATAGATGGCTAATTAAACAATTTTCTAATTTTAAAAAGTAAGTGTTGGTCTATGTATACGTGAACTAAGGAGTGATGAGAGATCCTTTTTTTTCACAGACAATCGTGTTTGTCTCTTCAGCATATAGTTTAGAGGGAAAGTGATAACGAAGCTCAGATGACCCACCAGTCTACTAGCATTTAAATGCATCATGTATGCCGTCTGGAGGTGTGAAATGAGTCTCAAAATCCCTAGTGCACTTGTAGCCCTGATCTGTGCATAAATGTGGTTTTGTCTGTGTGTATCAGGCGATTGGTACATACGTATTTAAAAATTTGTATGCGTAGGAGCCGTTTTCAATTCTTAGTTAGTGTTAAGTTAGTGTAAGAAATTGTGCGTTTGTAAATGCATTTTGTACTCCTTGATATTTGTGTGTACACACAGTAACGCACAAAATGTTACGGTTTACAAATCATGTTTTACTCATACAAATACCCAAAGCTACACACAAAGTGGCTGCCAAAAGTTACAAATTGCATCTTACGCACACACAGATGTTATCGAATCAAATCAAACTTTATTTATAAAGCACTTTTCATACAAAATAGCATCTCAAAGTGCTTTAACGATTAAAAAGACCCCACATAACCTCCACGCCCCCAGAACAAAAACATGTCAGTTTCATGTTTCCTAAGCCACACTCCCATCCCATGCATGCACACATGCATGGCTGCATGCATGGGAGATGCATGCACGAGTCTATTTTCTCTCCATACGAATAAAGCTGATTCTGATTCTGAACCTCAGTGTATATCTTTGGGATTTTTTGTGATGAAGCAAAACAAAGTAGAGTATAACTGTAAAGCAGAACAAAAATTATGCTTTGCTAAACTTTTTAAAATAAAAAATCTAGAAATTGTGGGGTGCAGATGTACCACCTTTTGCTGCAGCTCCAGCTGAACATTTCCTTTGTTTCCACCGGCTTTGCACATCTAGAAACAGATTTTTCATTAACTGTATCTGAATAGGTGGCAGAACTCATCTACCAACAAATCTCTTGGGATCGTTTATTGAGTGTTTAACGATTTAATATATCGCTTACTGCACTGACAGATTCTGATGAGCTACAGATTTTGTTCTAAAAGAGACCCCTGTACCGATCATATACTTCCCCTGATTACAAGAATTATACAAATATAGTATGCTGTACAACTGTTTGATACAGATGGAGACTTTTAATTTTAAATTCTGGCAATTTTACAGACACATTAAAGTCTCATTACAATATAAAGTATTAGGTAAACAAAGTATTCATCTTTTAATAACCAGGGTTTTTGTTTTTTGCTTTAATTTCATAGCAGATAGGACCAAATCTATCCAGTGGTTTTTTTGCTCAAAAGCAGACTTTTGTGCAATTCATTGAACTTGGCTGAATGCATTAGATTTGGATTCATAATGTCCCTTTCCTTTAAAAGATGTAACTACTTTATCGGTTTAATTAAAATATTGCATGCTTAATTTAGCGTGGAGCAGGTATAAAAAGATCACACCATATTTATTTTGTGATTTTAGTTTGGGGAAAAAACTCATATTTTAACACATCCTGAAAAAAATGAAGGCTGTAATACTTCAGTGAATTAAACGTTTTTTTCCAGACACTATGATTTCATTTAGCTGATATATGTAAATGTTTGGTCTGTCAGAAACTAATATTCGCAGAAGAATCTCTGCTTGCATAGCTAAAATTAAATTGTATTTAAAAAAAAACAAAAAATAAAAACATGGAAGGTGTGTGAAGGAAAAATAATTGGCGGCTGTAAAAAGAGATTGAAGCAGTAGGTGGGTGTTTTGAAATGAATTTACAGTGGCAGCCAGCTGTTCACAGCTGGAGGTGTTTCAGGTCAGAATATAAAAGACCCCAGGCTGCAACAGACTTATTACAATAAACCCCATATTGAGCTTTATAAGTTTAGCCAGCTGCCTTGTCTACCATAGATGCATAAAGGCTTAAAAAAAATAATTAACATTTCCAAGATTTGGCTGAGACAATAATTCAGCAGCTCCATCAGCTTTTTTTAATGCAGCATGGGGGATGTTGAACCAGAATACCTTTAATAACAGTCATTACAACCTTTTACATCTGGAACACACTTTCTGCAAACACATTGAATTAAGATTATGATTATTCTGAAAACTGCATCTGTGTCTAGCCACATTCAGCCCAGGATTGAGAGAAATCAGGGCATTCTGACCTGTCGCACTGGAGAGTAAAACAGTAGACCTAGTTTACTCAGAACTGGGGTGCAGAAAGACCCCAAAAAAGTGAAAAACACAAGCAATCAGCGAGGTCCCGGTGATTTTGCACAGAAAACCTTCACATACGCTTGATTTTGCAGCCAGAGCAGAAAATGGATAGTTTGTTTGTTTATAAGCTAAATAGAAGTCCATTATGGTGTGTTGGTTGGTAAGCAGTCGTTTTCTCCCAGAAACAAAAGCTCAGTTTGAATCTCAGCTCATTTGGACCCTTCTGTGTCGGTTTTGCACGTTGTCCCACCGCCCCTGCATGCGTGTGTTTTTATTCTGGTACCCTGCTCTCCCACAAACACAGCTGGCAATCCTAAATTTGCCTCAACGCACTGTGACTTTTGAATGAAAGGCCTTCAAAAACCAATAAGTGGAATCTAAAAATGATTTTGATGTTTAGATTAAAGTTGAATAACATAATTCTCTCTGAAGTGGACTCATTTAAGTTTTGTTCTGCAGAATATGAAATGATGTGATAAAGTGCAAACAGCGGCAAGGTCAGATTGTCCCATTTGAAAAAAATGTTGTGTGTGGAAATGTTTAAACATGCACAGAAACCCACCATTTATTTAGCACTTATCTGATTTCTTAATAGTTTAATAATCTTATCTTTTTACTCACTTTTTAAATTGAATTGTATCTAAATCCTGTTTAAGTTTCAAACATAGCCCATTATATTTGTCTTTATTTATTCATTTGAATTGACCGAGTTATGAATGATACTATAGATTTTGCTTTGTCTGCATTTATGAATTTACCAAGTCACTGAGCAAAGGAGTTGATTTCAGTGTTAAAGCTGCATATAGACATAATTTAGACATGACTCAATAAGTCGTCTATGCGTAGTCAAGATGTAAACGTACATATTTCGCCGAGGTTTAGATCAAGCACAACTCTATGGACTAAAGTGGTCTAAGCGTGCAGTTAGATTTAAAAATTCGTAAGATCCACAGAAAAGTCTGCAACTCATGCAAAAATCCTAGAAGCATGAATCAAAAGAAAAAAGTGGGGGATTCAATTTTCTAAGTCATATTTGTGTCCATATTATATATTAATTTATAAATGTCACAGTTTCAAAATAAATATTGAGTTATAAAGCTAAATATTTACAAAATTAAATATTAAGCTTCTTAACTAAATGTTTAGTTTGGAAGGTAAATATTCTGTTAAGAAGCTAAATATTTAGTTTGGATTCTAAATATATAGTTTGTAAACTAAAACTTTACCTTCCTAACTAAATATTTAGTTTGTGAACTAAATATCTAGCTTGCTAATGAAATATTTAGGTATTTATAAATGAATGAATAACATGGTAAAAATCTGACAGAAAAAAATGACCTCCTATTTTTTCTCTAATGGGCGAAATAACTCAGATTATTGGTGTTCATTTTTGCCCGTGTGACTTTACAAATGGCACCCCATGTTTTGGAGGGTAACATCTGTGGCTTGAATTTGATGCAGGGGCCTGCACAGGCAGCTCCACTGGGCTAGGTAGCCAGTGTTGACGTGTGTTTAGGGTGGTTGTCCTGTATAAAGGAGAACGTCCGCCCCAGTCTCAAGTCTTTTGCAGCCTCTAAAAGGTTTTCTTCCAAGATTGCTTTGTATCTCCATCCATCTTCCCATCAATTCTGACCAGCTTTCATATCCTTGCTGAGGAAAAATATCCAGGCTGCGATTTGATAAACATGGAGCCAATGCAGCGTTTTTGGGAACTGGGTCTGATAAGATTTATCCATTTTCCTTCATTGGCCAATCAATCTTTGCAGTTGGACGATTTTATTAATTTAAATTTGTTTTTTACTCATATTTTCAGAACAGATCTTTTATAGTATTATTTTTAAGAGCACAAAAATGTATATTTTGTACTTTTCTTCACTTCTTCTGTGTTGCCTCCCTTGTACCTTTGCTCTTGGATTTTTATATTTTTGTAAAAACATCTTTCATTGGGTTTTATTTATGGAAAGGGAATCTATAAATTATTTCTTGTAAGATTGCTCCATTATCGTTCTGCAGGTGTTCAACAAAAGCTTATTTCATCATGCTACGTTGGTATACAGGTCCTTCTAAAAAAATTTGCATATTGTGATAAAGTTCATTCTTTTCCATAATGTAATGATAAAAATTAAACTTTCATATAACTTTCATATATATTCAGGTCAAGCCACTTTTGAACCAGAAACAGCGGCAGAAGCGCCTGACCTGGGCTACAGAGAAGCAGCACTGGACTGTTGCTCAGTGGTCCAAAGTACCTTTTTCGGATGAAAGCAAATTTTGCAGGTCATTCGGAAATCAAGGTGCCAGAGTCTGGAGGAAGACTGGGGAGAAAGAAATGCCAAAATGCCTGAAGTCCAGTGTCAAGTACCCACAGTCAGTGATGGTCTGGGGTGCCATGTCAGCTGCTGGTGTTGGTCCACTGTGTTTTATCAAGGGCAGGGTCAATGCAGCTAGCTATCAGGAGATTTTGGAGCACTTCATGCTTCCATCTGCTGAAAAGCTTTATGGAGATGAAGACGACCTGGCACCTGCTCACAGTGCCACAACCACTGGTAAATGGTTTACTGACCATGGTATTACTGTGCTCAATTGGCCTGCCAACTCTCCTGACCTGAACCCCATAGAGAATCTGTGGGATATTGTGAAGAGGAAGTTGAGAGACGCAAGACCCAACACTCTGGATGAGCTTAAGGCCGCTATCGAAGCATCCTGGGCCTCCATAACACCTCAGCAGTGCCACAGGCTGATTGCCTCCATGCCACGCCACATTGAAGCGGTCATTTCTGCAAAAGGATTCCCACCAAGTATTGAGTGCATAACTGGACATAATTATTTGAAGGTTGACTTTTTTTGTATTAAAAACACTTTTCTTTTATTGGTCGGATCAAATATGCTAATTTTTTGAGATAGGAATTTTGGGTTTTCATGAGCTGTATGCCAAAATCATCAGTTTTAAAACAATAAAAGACCTGAAATATTTCAGGTGGTGTGCAATGAATCTAAAATATATGAAAATTTAATTTTTATCATTACATTATGGAAAAGAATGAACTTTATCACAATATGCTAATTTTTTGAGAAGGACCTGTACAGTCCTTTGTGTGTAAGCAGGCTCCTGTACTGTGCAAGGTTATTTCGTTTCCTCATCTCATGGACCGTTTAAAACCAGTTCATTGTCTTATTCCATTCTTGGGAAAGTGCAGTTAAACATTCTAAAGGCTGTCAGAGAGATGCAGCACATAACCTTATCAGAGGATCAGCCTCTGATCACTGCCATAACATCCCTCTCTGGTCTAAATGTTGATACTTTAAAACATGTAGTTATTAGCAGAGGGGCAGATATGTTTATGGTGCTCATCCATCTCTTGCTTCCATGATTTACAGCTTTAATTTGTTTTAGAAAAGCTCTATGACTGGTTTTCCACATGAAAAAGTGCATTTGTAACCTTTTACATGAGGCAACCTAATATTGAGACCAGATAATAATTCTGACCCCCAGGCACTAGGAGCATGTTAACATTGGTTTAATGACCAATTACCTGCAGAAGAAAAGGCAGCAGAAGATTCTTCTTCAGGGGACTAAAAATCAAGAAGCGTTTTTAAAATTTAAATCCAAGCTGTTTAGGTATGTAGATTAGGTTACATTTTAAAAATGAATTGCTTTTGAACTCTAAAATTGATTTTGGTACTGAGAATAAAGAAAAAAAAAAATATTCTCATATCAGCAGGTCATTATATATCTTTTTAAATTGAAGCCTGGATTCAGGAAATAAAATCGGTTTATTTTTACAGAAATTATTTTCATTCATTCTCTCAGCATGTTTTAAAACTCCTGATTTATATTTAATGTTTCATGCCTGACGAAAAATTAAACTTTGTAATGTTCTGCAGATGAGATTTTCCCGCTGATGTTTACCAGGTTTTGTAAGATTTCTTTTTTCTTTTTTTTTTGAAGTGAAACTCTAGATGAGTTTGCAGAGCATATTCACAGCAGGAGGTCAACCTGCTCACAGCAGGATGGTGATGATGTGCTACCAACATGTGTACGCTTCTGGCTTTTCATATTTCTCTTGAACAGTAATTTGAGCTGTTCAGAGGTTACATGGAAAATCAGGTTGGGTTAAAATTCAGATGCTTGTTAAATAAAAATAAGAAAGAAAACATGACAGAGAGGAAAATAATATGTCCAGTTAATTGATCATCTTATTGCAGTTACAAGCTCTGATTTATTTGAGCAAATTTAGTTTTTCCTTCAAAAGACAAATGTTTTTCACAGAATGGTCAGATGCTGTATCCTGTAACGCATCATAACAGGAGAGCACTTCACTGTCTTCTCTATAAGTGCTTCTTCCTTCACCTTACCGAACTGTAAAAACACAGATCATCCTTGATTCAAAAACATGACTTCAATTCAGGGCTCTGTTTTCTATTTCGTTTTGCCAACCTGGATTGTGTCCAAATAAAAGTGATAAATTAACACCATTCCATGACTTTCTGGTTAGTCTTGACCTGGTCCATCAGGGCAGTGGGTTCCCTGCTACATGTCCTGGAGGATAAGAGTTCCCTGAAGGGGTTGAGCATGCAGAAAATGTCCGGCTTCGGTACGTACCTTGGTTTCAAATTCCTGGTTTGGTTCATTTTTGGAACAGTCGAGGAACAAAGTGGGGAAAAAAATTCTGTCTCCGTCTGTGTCAACGGTGGTAACAAGTTAATTGGGGGTTAACTAAGCCAGCTGACAGGATGTTGCTTGAGTCACACAGGTGAGGTGAGAGGTGAGGTGAGGGACTACAACACACCTCTAGTCTAGTGGTTCAATCATCACTTCAGAGTTCCCTTTTCTCAAAGAGAAAGAGGTTTCTAACCCTGGAGTACCTCTTGGTTTCATGTGTTCTATTCTCATTTGGTCTTTTATACCCCTTTTGTACACTCAACAAAAATATAAACGCAACACCTTTGTTTCTGCTCCCATTTTTCATGAGATGGACTTAAAGATCCAAAATTCATTCCAGATACACAATATTACCATTTCTCTCAAACATTGTTTACAAATCAGTCTAAATGTGTGATAGTGAGCACTTCTGCTTTGCTGAGATAATCCATCCCACCTCACAGGTGTGCCACATCAAGATGCTGATCTGACATCATGATTAGTGCGCAGGTGTACCTTATACTGCCCACAATAAAAGGCCACCCTGGAATGTGCAGTTTTTTGCTTTATTGGGGGTCTGGGGACTCAGAACCGGTCAGTATTCAATTTAGTTTGGAATGTTCAGTATAAATGTATTGAAATTACTTCTTGTTAAGTGCCTTGAGATGACATCTGTTGTGAATTGGCGCTATATAAATAAACTGAATTGAATTGAATTGAATTGTGTATCTGGAATGAATTTTAGATCTTTAAGTCCATCTCATGAAAAATGGGAGCAGAAACAAAGGTGTTGCGTTTATTTTTTTTCGTTGAGTGTATGTGTGAAAAACAAATGATAATGATAAAAAAATGTAATTTTAGTATTTATGGGACACTGTGGTGGGGGCGGTGCTCCTTCCATTCAGCTTCCAGCTGCTGCAGCAAAAGCATACAAACATCACTGACTAATTCCTGGAAGAAACATTTTTGAAACACATTATTTCAATTTGCTTATACTTTATTGCTACTTTAAGAGAACAGAACCAGTGAGGGCAGCTAACAGCAATCAACGACACCACCAGAAGTTTGTAACCAGTTAACATAAAAACGTGTTGTTCTGTAACAGCGGAAAGTTGACGTGTTCCCAAACGAGGGGATTTTACAACCAGCTCCTGTTGCAGTCCATTACGTCTGCTAGGGAGAGGCTGGGCCGCACTGTATTTGTTTACAGAGTCACATCTGTTTCTGGATAAAGTGCAGCACAGTTATGCTTCTGTGTGAAATCTCGGTACGCCTCTGTGTCGTACCAAACTTTCCGTACCGAAAAAATCTAAATACGGATACATGTACCGTTACATCCCTGGTGAACATCTATCTGGATCCTGGGCAGATGATGGGGGACTGAAGTGACATCTTATCCATGGGACATGTATTCAGAATGGCTTTGCAGGTAATTATTTATAACACCTCATACCTAAGAATATAACCCCATCATCTTGGTACCACCATGTCAGCAAGGTGTGATCTTCCATCACGGTCCTGACTCCATATAAGGCCCAAGAGATACATTTTAGGTAACGTGTTAGAACTGTCATGAAAAGGTGCTGTTGACTTGTTGGGGATAGAGATGAAGGAGCGGGCAAGAACCTTTTATAACATGGACAATAAACTAGGGTAAAATATACTCGGAATGCATAAATAAATACAACAAACGTTCTCCTTCTTTCATTTAAACTTATTTGAAGTAATTTTTCTGTCTCATATTTATTTTTCTTCATGTAATTGTCTCTTCTGCTATTAGGTTTCACTTATTGTATCCATACACACAAATTGCAGCTTTAAATTGTAAACATATGATTATCCTTTTTTTGATTAAGTTGCGGATTTCAATCGCCTAAAATGCTCTCTTTAAGTGAACTATGACATCATTAACCATATTCGCCTCTTCTGGTTATACAACAGATGGTCTTTTGGAAAATATTTCCACAGTTTATCCTCCAAGGTTCTAATTTTGCCTTTTCATCTTTTAAGTGTTCCTCATCGGCATTCTCTTGTGGTCCGAAATGTTGAGGTTTTGGCTCCAGACGAGACCAACATGGGGATGTTTTCACTCATTGCCCACTTGATTGGATGAATAACTTTGAATTTGCCATGGTTGTGATTCCAAGCATGCTGGTATGAGTTTTTCTGAAGCTGCTAATCTTCTGCTATTTTCACAAAAAGGTTTACAGAGAATGGTCAGAAAGTATCCAGTGTGCACAAGAAATCCCTGTTGATGTCAGAGGGGAATGGCCAGAGTGGTAGAGTTGGTGGCCTGTGACCCAGAAATCGTGGGTTCGATTCCTGCTTCCGCCTGCTACATGTTGTGTCCTTGGGCAAGACAGTTCACCTACCCACCTACTGGTGTGGGCCAGAGAGGCAGATGGCGTGATATGGCAGCCTCGCTTCTGTCAGTCTGCCCCAAGGCAGCTGTGGGTATATTCATAGCTTGCTTCCACCAGTGTGTGAATGTGAGAGTGAATGAATAATGGAGTTGTAAAATGCTTTGAGGGTCTCAAAAAGCGCTATATGAATGCAAGCCATTATTATTATTATCTTTCAGGGCAAAACTGGACAATAACTGATATAAGCATGTTGCCTGATTTCAGTTGCAACATTCAGACGGTGCTATCAGAATTTGTGTAAACAGCATGAAAGCATTGATCCATCCTGTCTTGTATCAGTGGTTCAGGGTGGTGGTGGAAGAGATTTTTTCCCTCATACTTTGGGTTTTACTTCAGTACCAACTGAGCATAATTCAAGCACCACAACCTAGTTTTGTTACTGACCACAATCACCAGATCTCAATCCAACAGTGCACCTCTGAGATGGGAGATTCTCATTACGAATCTGCAGCCGACAAATCTGTTGCAACTGTGTGATAACGTGGAAATATGGACTAAAATCGAATTGGATTGTTTCTGATACCTTGTTAAATGTACCGATACCTTGTTAAACCTAATATTTAATATCTACATGCTCCCACTAGGCAAGATCAAAGCAACCAATAACATTAGCTACAATAACTACGCGGATGACACTCAGCTTTACATTAGGCAAGGCTAGGCAATTTTATTTGTATAGCACACTTTCAACAGCAGGGTAATTACAATGTCACCAGGTGACTCTGGACCCATTCAAACCCTAAATCAATGCATTGACCAAATAAATGGATGGATGTGCCATAACTTTCTCCAGCTGAATAGAAACAAAACTGAAGTAATTATTTTTGGACCCAAGGAGGAACGATCAAGAGTCAGCACACAGCTTCAGTTAATCCAGCTACAGTGGCTTGCAAAAGTATTCGGCCCCCTTGAACTTTTCCACATTTTGTCACATTACAGCCACAAACATGAATCAATTTTATTGGAATTCCACGTGAAAGACCAATACAAAGTGGTTTACATGTGAGAAGTGGAACGAAAATCATACATGATTCCAAATTTTTTTTACAAATAAATAACTGAAAAGTGGGGTGTGCGTAATTATTCAGCCCCCTAAATCAAAACTTTGTAGAACCACCTTTTGCTGCAATTCCAGCTGCCAGTCTTTTAGGGTTTGTATCTACTAGCTTTGCGCATCTAGAGACTGAAATTCTTGCGCATTCTTCTTTGCTAAAACACTCCAGCTCAGTCAGATTAGATGGACAGCGTTTGTGAACAGCAGTTTTCAGATCTTGCCACAGATTCTCGATTGGATTTAGATCTGGACTTTGACTGGGCCATTCTAACACATGGATATGTTTTGTTTTAAACCATTCCATTGTTGCCCTGGCTTTATGTTCAGGGTCGTTGTCCTGCTGGAAGGTGAACCTCCGCCCCAGTCTCAAGTCTTTTGCAGACTCCAAGAGGTTTTCTTCCAAGATTGCCCTGTATTTGGCTCCATCCATCTTCCCATCAACTCTGACCAGCTCCCCTGTCCCTGCTGAAGAGAAGCACTCCCAGAGCATGATGCTGCCACCACCATATTTGACAGTGGGGATGGTGTGTTCAGAGTGATGTGCAGTGTTAGTTTTCCGCCACACATAGCGTTTGGCATTTTGGCCAAAAAGTTCCATTTTGGTCTCATCTGACCAGAGCACCTTCTTCCACATGTTTGCTGTGTCCCCCACATGGCTTGTGGCAAACTGCAGATGGGACTTCTTATGGTTTTCTTTCAACAATGGTTTTCTTCTTACCACTCTTCCATAAAGGCCAACTTTGTGCAGTGCACCACTAATAGTTGTCCTATGGACAGATTCCCCCACTTGAGCTGTAGATCTCTGCAGCTCGTCCAGAGTCACCATGGGCCTCTTGGCTGCATTTCTGATCAGCGCTCTCCTTGTTCGGCCTGTGAGTTTAGGTGGACGGCCTTGTCTTGGTAGGTTTACAGTTGTGCCATACTCCTTCCATTTCTGAATAATCGCTTGAACAGCGCTCTGTGGGATGTTCAAGGCTTGGGAAATCTTTTGTAGCCTAAGCCTGCTTTAAATTTCTCAATAACTTTATCCCTGACCTGTCTGGTGTGTTCTTTGGACTTCATGGTGTTGTTGCTCCCAACATTCTCTTAGACAACCTCTGAGGCCGTCACAGGGCAGCTGTATTTGTACTGACATTAGATTACACACATATGCACTCTATTTAGTCATTAGCACTCATCAGACAATGTCTATGGGCAACTGACTGCACTCAGACCAAAGGGGGCTGAATAATTACGCACACCCCACTTTTCAGTTATTTATTTGTAAAAAATATTTGGAATCATGTATGATTTTCGTTCCACTTCTCACGTGTACACCACGTTGTATTGGTCTTTCACCTGGAATTCCAATAAAATTGATTCATGTTTGTGGCTGTAATGTGACAAAATGTGGAAAAGTTCAAGGGGGCCGAATACTTTTGCAAGCCACTGTAGAAACTACTGATCAGGCCCAAAATCTAGGTCTAGTAATGAACTCATACCTGAACCTCCAGGGTCACATAAAGGCAATAAGGTCAGAGTTCTATCACCTGAAGAACATTTCTAGAATTAAAGGACTGATGTCACAACGGAACCTAGAAAAACTCATCCATGCGTTTATCTTTAGTCGGATTGATTACTGCAACAGCATCTTCACAGGTCTGCCTAAAAAGTCAGACAGCTGCAGCTGATCCAGAACGCTGCCGCTCGCGTCCTCACTAGAACCAGGAAAGTAGAGCACATCGACCCAGTTCTAAAGTCCTTACACTGGCTCCCTGTAGCTCAGAGAACAGATTTCAAAATACCTTTACTAGTTTATAAATCATTACAAGGCTTAGCACCAAAATATGTTGAAGACCTGTTGTCATGGTACCAACCACCAAGAACACTCAGGTCCTCCAACTCTAGCCTACTAAACATCCCTAGACTCAGAACTAAACATGGAGAAGCAGCTTTTAGTTTTTATGCTCCCCTTATCTGGAACAGACTTCCTGACAAGTGTAGAGCTGCTGATACTCTGAACTGCTTTAAATTGAGACTAAAAACCCATCTGTTTAGAATTGCCTTAGAGTAAATGCTTGATGTCATATGTATGAAATGTGTTCATGCTCTCTTGCTTTATTGATCTTTCTCTTGCTTTGTTGTGTATCATGTATAATGTGTGTTTCTTTTACTTTTAATTTCCAATGTTATATTCCATGTCTGTTTGTATGTTTTTTGTTTTTTTAAAAATCACCAATTCATGTAAACCACCTTGAATTACCCTGCCGTTGAAAGTGTGCTATACAAATAAAATTGCCTTGCCTTGCCTTGCCTTGCCTACTGTATCCCGAAAAGAATTAAGGCTGTTCGGAAGATAAAAGGAGGTTCAACCATGTACGTTCATGGTGTACTTGATACAGTGACCGGTAGATTTCAGCTTGATTTAAAAATGGCAAAAATGATACATTCTCTTTTGTAGGTTATATAGGTAAACTAGTGTCAGTTTTCAGTTCTTATCCAACAAACCTACATAAATATTCAACATACAGCACATCATTGTGTTAAATATGTGCATTAAAAGTGTAAATAGTTCCTCTAAACGAGGGGTGCCAGAGTCCAGCTTTCCCAACAGAGCTGAATCAGACTTCTGAATTACCTCATCAGCAATCAGAGCCCTTCGTTTGATTCAGGGGTGTTAGAGCAGGGATGCACATGAGAATTTTCGGATGGAAGTTCTCAAGGGCTGGTCTTGGAGACCCCTGAAAACTGTAAAAGATCCATAAGCTAATTATAAGCTAGGTTTATTAGCAGGGGCTGTTATTAGCGATAAAGATACAAAATAAATGCTCACTATAATTTCTTTTTACTTCTTTCAGGCTTAAAAAAAATCTAAACAAAGCGACAAATGTTGTTGTTCTAGCGCTGCAGCATTAGCACAGCTAGCTGCTGCAGGAAGTTAGAAAAGCAGAAGCTTTTAGTATAAAATTAAAACTATGAAAATCAAATCAAGTTTTGTTTATTGGTTTCATATTGATTTTAGACTTTATACAAGTTAACAATTAAACAGTTAAGATCACAACACAGTTTTGGGCCTGTAGAGAAATTAGCTAAATTAAGGCTAGCCACATTAGCTTCAGAATTTGCTAAGTCTGTACACTGTACGGTTCTGAATCTTTAGGATCCCGAAGATGAACAAAACCTTTTGTTTGACTGTTTTTGCAGTCACTATGACCTTTAGTAGACTTCAACATTGACTCCAGTAACTGAAGTAAGGACATATTTCAAAAGCCTAACTCATTCTAAAAAGCTTTATTTAGATAAATGTTGATCAAGTTGTAACAAAAGGATTTTTAGTAAATTATGATAAAATATTCTCCATTTGTAGCATTTTTTTCATTTTCTGTCGATTTGAAGTTTCTTTTTTTTACCTTTCTGCATTCCATATAGAGCTACTAAACACATTGCAGCCACAGAAGACATTTAAGACAATGTACTCTGCTTTGATGTGTAAGAATGTGGATAATATATTAGTTTGTGTTTCCCGCATGGAGTTCATCCAAGCACATAATTGATTTGAAAGTGTGGCACAAAATTGAGACGACTCATTTTGAGGAGGCAAATTAAACATTGCTCAAACATCCGATGATGTCAAAGCCTACAGGTCACATGACACGTTTCCCAGGGGGCTGACATTTTACAACAGTGCCTGGAGGTTAGTAATCACTTGTTTCTTGTGCCTCACTAAGTCATTCTGTTTCTAAAGGCCTCTCGACTACTTCCCGAACCTTCAGCAGCACTCCACACCATTACACACATGGCCTGCCTTCACCCTAATCTAAGAAACTTGACCCCACCTCAAGGCTAAAGTAAAACATAATTTTAGAGCGAGTTTTCTCTTAACCCTCATCCCAATGGGTGAGATTGTGGACAGCGATATGCCAGGCTTTCCACTACAGCCTTGATCAAGCTTGACTGATGGCAGCTAGACCCATTCTAAGGATGGAGATAGCTTGCAAGTGGGTGGCGTCTTATATCACCAGGAAGCAGATTAGAGAAGAAGAACGAACCAAGTCTATATATACGGATAATAATATGCTTGAGAAAAAACTAACATTTTGTTCAGGCGACATAGTTTAGATCTGCATTGTGTAAAAATTATTTGAAAATAAACAGTAAGCTGAGCTTTTATTTGTGTTCAGATCTGCTGCACAACCCGGACATGCACAGAGGAAAGCAGGATGTGCTCACTGGTTAAATCATCCTTGCATCATTCTATTTCTACTCAGGAAATATCTGCTTCAGGGTTTGAAATATTATACGTTTGGACTTCAGTGAAGTCCCACACTATCACACGCTTGTGTGTTTCTTGCAGAACTCTGCCTCCAGAGTCAGGATTCATGTTGCACAGATCTTCTTCCCAAGTGACAAAATGGTTTCTTCTTGACCAACTGCTGCTACAGAGGTGCAGCTTTAAATAAACACAACAGTCCTACTGGGAACACACAAAAAGAAGTGGGAACAACAGAAATTTTCTTTTATCATCATAATTAACCACAAAGATTCATAGAAGCTGAAATTTCTCATTTGTGCTTAATGTTATTCAAATCTTATGGTCACTTTATTCCCCTCCCTGATGCCAGAGTTCAAGTTTTCTCCCACAGTAATCAGCTTTAGGCAAGGCATGGTAAGGCGATTTTATTTCTATAGCACACTTTCAACAACAAGGTAATTCAAGGTGTTTTACAGGGAATACAGTATAAACGGCAAGCAAACATACACACACACCGAGCATATCCATCCATCCATCCATCCATTATCTGTACCCGTCCATCCTATGCAGGGCTGCGTGGGATGCCCATCTCCAGCGGTCAAGGGGCGAGAGGCAGGTTACACCCTGGACATTGCAGGGACAACACAGAGACATACAGGACAAACACTCAAGCCTAAGGGCAATTTTAGGGAGACCAATTCACCTAACAGTCATGTCTTTGGACTGTGGGATGAAGCCGGAGTACCTGGAGAGAACCCACGCATCCACAGGGAGAACATCCAAACTCCATGCAGAAAGACCCCAGGCTGGGATACAACCCTGGGCGTTCTTGCTGCAAGGCAACATTGCTACCAAATGTGCCACTGTGCAGCCCTACATAGAGCATATGTCATGTAAAAAAAAAAAAAGCATTAATCAAAACATACATGAATTTAGGATAAAGTAAAAACAGCTATAAAGCAAGAAGCACACACAAAACATATGATGGATGAAAACAATACTCCAAGGTAGCTCTAAACAGATGGGTTTTTAGCCTTGATTTAAAAGAACTTAGTGTTTCAGCAGCTTTGCAGTTGTCTGGAAGTTTGTTTCAGATTTGAGAAGCATAGGAACTGAAAGCTGCTTCTCCATGTTTGGTTCAGATTCTAGGGATGTTGAGTAGACTGGAATTAGAGGACCTGAGTGTTCTGGGGGGTTTGCTATAGTAACAGTAGATCTTCAACATACTTTGCCGCTAGGCCTTTCGATGATTTATAAACTAGTAAAAGTATTTAGAAGTCTATTCTCTGAGCTACAGGGAGCCAGTGTAAGGACTTTAGAACTGGGGTGATGTTCTCTACTTTCCTGGTTCTAGTGAGGAACACGAGCGGCAGCGTTCTGGATCAGCTGCAGCTGTCTGATTTACTTTTTAGGCAGACCTGTGAAGACGCTGTTGCTGTAATCAATCCGACTAAAGATAAACGCGTGGATGAGTTTTTCTAGGTCCTGTTGCGACATCAGTCCTTTAATCCTAGAAATGTTCTTCAGGTGATAGAACGCTGACCTTGTTATTGCCTTGACCCTGGAGGTTCAGGTCTGAGTCCATTACTACACCTAGATTTTGGGCCTGATCAGTAGTTTCTAGCTGTATTAACTGAAGCTGTGTGCTGACTCTTGGTCGTTCCTTTAGCTTTAGAAATAACTCACTTTTGATAGAGCCAAGTTATACAGAAATCTATATTTTCCACATTTATTTTATTATGTGGTGGCATATGGTCAGAAAGCCATAGTTTAAAGTTTGTTTACACCACAACCATGTGAAAGAAGGTGTTCTGATCAGGGGAAACCTAAACTGGACTCTTTGGCCTGTATGCAAGCCCAACTTCTTAAATTGGAATCTAGGTCAAAAACCTAAAACAAATGGGGTTCACAGATACTCTCCATCATATCTGACTGAGACTGAGGTTTTCTGCAAAGAAGAATGAGCAAAACTTTCAGTCCCCAGGTGTGCAAACCTGGTAGATGCATACTTCCTGCTGGTACTGCAGATAAAAGGTGGTTCTGTGGAGCAATGACTCAGGAAAGCCGAATGCCTGCACACTACAGTACATATTTCATATGTGAAAAGCAAGACATTATTTTACTGCTGCTTCATAAATCTGCACAACGTTTTGGTTTCAATGTCAGAAAGTGTGGACAACTTCAAGGAGCGTGTATACTTTCGCAGGGCTCTGTATTTCCACAATTAAAATTCTTTTGGCTCATTAATGGGTCGCATTTTTGAGTTTCTCAGCAACAATTTACTAATGCTGCTTGCAACTAAGGGCACTTACATGCATGACATGTCTTACTTCCCACTTCAGAGGCCTCGACTACGGGCTTACAAGGATGACTTAGAGGCAGAATTAAACCGTGTAACATGAAAGAACTCGACTCTCCACAAAAAATTGGCACAGCAAATTCCGCCTACTCAGGGCTTTGGATTCGTAATAAACTGTCTGCCACATCCCACACCGTGTTTTCCGTGTCTTTCTCTGGCGAAACAAACTGATGCATCTTATAAATCATTGTGGGGTTTCCACAGAATGAAAATAGCAAGCCTCCACTGCTTCATGTCAGCCTCCTGCCAAGCTTTTTGGCATTTCCATCATGAAACTTCTCCGTGTGTGTATGTGTGTGTGCTGGAAGTCAGAAGGTCTCATGTTCTACTTTGCTACAACTTGGCTGCAGCGTTGGGAACATGGCGCTCAAACTGTTTGTGGAGCTTTGATGGACACGTTTGGCTTGATTGTTAAGACTTTCAGAATATGGCTGGTTTGAAGAACAGCTGAGAGGCATCAACCCCATTCTTAATCTCCCTGGGTGTTGAATTGTGTCTGTAAAAGGCTCTGGCATCCCTCTAACAAGCATGAGGTGTCCTTTGTGTTGATGCCTTGACCTGCTAGCTGCAGCTTCATTAGACACCTACTGCACATATCACTGCACAGACCTGACGGATGAAAAGGGAACAAGCCTTGAGTTCAGTTTGTTTTTCCAGTTTAATTTTTGCTATGACCTTCTGTATCCGCTGGCTCAGTCTTAGTTCAATTCAAATAATTACCTTTGTATTATTCCTTCTCTCTGTTTGTAAACCCTGTCACTTTTACTTTTTGTGCTTCTGCATCAGGGTTCCTCCTGTTATTTGCTTTAATTTTCCTTCCTTTTATATTTACTATAACTCAGCTTCTTGCACAGACATGGCCTTGGTTTGCTGATTGTAATCTGCACCTGCTGCTCACTTTTTTCTTCATTTTATTCTTGCCAGATTTCTTCTCTGCTCTGGTGTGGTTCCAGCACATTTATTCCTTTCGAATTCTCCAGTACTTGGGCTCCATCCCTGAAATTCTGGATTTTCAACAATTTCTTCCAGCTCTTTGTGTTCTGTAAGTGATTTTTATTACTTTGCTTTTGTTGTGTCCCCTGGTGGGCAGGGTGACCAAGCAACTGTGGAACAAAAAGTGCTTTTATATAAGACTTGTTACAAAAGCTAAAAGGCTTTTCATAATGTTTTCCTGCAAATTTGAACCAAACCAATTTACTGACCTTTTTTGTTGTTCAATTTTGGATGTTGAGAGAAGGAGCAGTAGTTTGGATAAGTACTGCTAATTTCAGCTGGTATTACTTTATCTGTACTTTCTGCAGTAAATGTCTTTACTGTGGCAGATGTACCTTTCACTGATGTTGTAGCTTGGACGAGAATCTGCAAAATTATCTTCTCCCATTGGAAGTCTTTAGTAAGGATGGTGAAAGGTTGACTGGTTTGATTGACTTTAGATGTAGCCACTGTTAGGAGACTTTCCTGCTATTCGTTCTGCTGGATGTCTTGTAAATAAAATAAAAAAAGCATCTGTCCAGAAGCTGAGATGAGGGTTAAAGTTGAAACTTGGTCAACCCAGAGGTATCTGTGTCTGTCTTTATCTCCTTTTTCAGAAACTGCGATATTTGCTTTACCTGCTTTTTCACAGTTACTTTCATATTAGGGCACAATTCCTTTTTAGGTTAAGGTAGACAAACTGCTGTGTGGTACTTGGTTCTGCAGGTAGAACCAGCTGGATGCAGAAACAGGCTTAAAGTGATGTTTTTCCCCCAAAGAATTTAGTGCAATTCAGCATTTGATGTGTTTATGCTGGTGGTGATTATAGGCCTGTGTGCAGCAGATTTGTAAGAACTCAACTTTTTTTTTTTTTTTCTGAAGGACTTTTGAGGGCTGAGTTTGAGCAGCTTGTTATACAGAAGATATGTCGGCAAATCTAAGTTTCATGTCAAATTAAATGATTTTTTAAATTTCTATTTGAACTAACATATCTGGATCAACTACAGACAAGAAAATGAATCTTGATTAAAAATATAAACAGTAAAGCCATTTTAAAATTACTGCATACTGTTGCTATCTTTTGAAACTACCAAATTTTTTATGTTGCCTTTTGTCTGATCCAAATTTGAAACTTCTGCCACAACAACAAACCTACTTGGAGTCCAAACTGAAAGTAACTAGCACAAAAACTGATATTGATTTCATTTAGGTGGGAAAAAACGAATAATGCATCAAATACATGCTTAAAATGTATCCTGGGAGATGTCTCCATATTCATCTAATTACACAGGAGTGAGATGAATCTTGCAAAATTCTGCATTTTATTTTCTTTAATGCCAGGGTCTGATTCAGTTTCATTTTTTATGAATGGTACTGCTGATTAATCAACAAATGTGTTAAGCTTTGATCCTTTTCAAATTCTTTCTGTTATCAGCCATAAATGTTTCTGAGCATCAAACTAATTTTGATATCAAAAAGCTGTTCTACATTACACCAAAACGTCATTTACTTCCGGGTGTAAAAGCTATTCAAACCACCTTGCCCCTATGCAAGCAAGTAATCATCCCCCTTTTTTAAAATCATGAGTCAACTGTGATTACTGATATTTTTGGGGAAGCTGCTAAACATGCAGAATTAAAAAAAATGACTTGATAGCATGAAATAGGCTAAAAGAACTTCAACATGGACATGGTGTGTTGCTGGATCACTTGGGTTAATGCTTCAAATGTTTGTAGCCTACTGAAGCAGTAATCTGAGATTTCCATTAAACTATGTCATTTCAGTCCTAATACTGGTTTATGTAACGTTAAAATAGTTAGTTAGCAGAAAAACAGGAAACATGCCCGACTCTGATCATTTGGTTGAATCGGTTGGTTGCCTCAGGTTAGGATCACTGACACAAGTGGTTGAAATGGAACCGGACCACTTAGGTGAGGATTAACGTACATCCATAAAATCAGTTTCTATGGATCAGTTTAGCAGCTCTTCTAAACAATCAATGCACTATGCTCTAGTCTAAAAACCCTCAACAACAGATGAGAAACAAAGTCAATGACTTTTAGCAATCTGGGGTTAAAAAAAAGCAACTTCTAGTGCTTTGGGATTCCAGAGAACCACACATGGTGAGAACCTGGAACAATGGCAAACCTTCCCAGGAGAGGCCACACTATCAAAATTTTACATGATAGGAATATTTGACACACTTTTAATATTCATCCTGTGTTGCTCAATTAGTGCAAAGAGGTTTTGAGTCTGAAGACTGAAACGTCTGATCTTTAGCAGCCGACACTTGCTATAAAAACATAACTCCAATGAGCATAGTCATATTTTTTCATCTCCAGCTTTTTTCTGGCTTTTTCTGTGTCTGGTTCTCTTATTTAATGGTGGCCTTGCATTGAATTATCCACTTGATAACCAGTTTTGTAATAAAAATTAAGTATAGTCCTTAATGGGGGTTAACTCAGCCAGATCTTTAATTTTTAATGCTGGAATTTATATCCAATTATAACAGTTTATTTATATAGCACCCATTCACAACACATGTCATCTCAAGGCACTTTAAAGTAAAAGTCATTTCAATTCAATTGTACATACAGTACTGTGCAAAAGTTGTAGGCAGATGTGAAGAAAATGCTGCAAACAAAGAATGCAAGTGTTAATCATTTATTTGCATCAATCAACAAAAAGAACTGAATAAAATAAAGAAATCTAGATCCAATCAATATTTGGTGTGACCACCTTTTGCCTTCTAAACCGCATCAATTCTTCTGGATACACTTGCACTGTTTCAGGTAAAGACTCTGTTTCATCCTACATGTGATGCTGATGATCAGTAGCTGTTTGGTATAATTGGTTGATCATACACTTGACTATAATTCTACAAAATCCCTGACTTTGTGCAACTTTACCCACAAGAATGTATCCTGGTTTGAAGGCAAAAGGTAGTAACACGAAATATTGATTTGATTTAGATTTTTCTTTTGTTTGCTCACTTTGTATTTTGTAAATTGATCCAAAGAAAAATGTATAATAATTTATATTTCTAAAAGAACAAATAGTACTTTTGTGTTTGCTGTCACTTAGAGGTTAAATTAAACAGAGATCAATAATGTCCAAGTCTAAATTTAGGTATGATGTGAGATACCTAAGGAATAAGGCAGACTTTTTATTCTCAGTATGATGCAGTTAGTACTCCAACAAGACTTTGAAATGTAGTCAAAATGTGTTTGAACAACCTTTGTGTTCTCATCATTGCAGTAATGAAAACTAGAATACACAGAAAAATCCCTTCAATCTACTGCACCAGAAACTAATCATATTAGGTCTTATTTATTTATTTATTTATATTTTTTTATAATCTAAAGTACATTTTTGAGTCAATGTTGCAGAATGGACATATTTGCACATAAACTAGTTTCTATAATTCTACTTAAATTATGGTTAATAAATGGACTTGTATAGTACTTTTATCTAGTCCAGAGGCCCATAATACACAGTCTTTCATCCATTTAGAAGCTGATGGCGGTAAGCTACTTAGTAGCCACTGCTGACCTGGGACAGACCGCCATACAATCAGTACCACCAGCTTGAAGTGTCTTGCCAAAGGACACAATGACTGAGACGGACGGAGCGGGATTCGAACCGGCAACTCTTCGGTTACGGAATGAACTCCTACCACCTGACCCACCATCGCCTACTTACAATAGTAGTATGTAAACTATATATACTAATTAATACAAGTATTACTCAGCTCCATTCCTTAATTCCTTAAACACCTTGAATTACCTTGTTGTTGAAAGCGTGCTATACAAATAAAATTGCCTTGCCTTAATTGCCTGGTGTCACTAAAAAGCTTCAAATCCAAAATTAGAAATAACTTTTAGTTTATTAATAATTTCATCATTTGGGTGGAATTGGCTAAATGACTCACTGGTTTTAATATGGAAGTTAATTATTTTTGCTTATGGGATTTTGCTCACAGTTTGATTTTTGGTGAACATAGATGCAGAGAAAACAAGAATGCTTCACATGGAAGGCCAAAGTCGTCATTTTAACTGAAAACCTGCAGCGAGACAGCCCCACAAATCTCTTCCTTTTGTACTGCTCTGGTAAATTTAAGCTCTGATTAGGGGACACATAAGACAGTCTATTTATTTGGACATGTGACATTTTCCTTGAGTGTACACTAAAAGCTTAAAGTGCTGCAGTTCTCCCAGTTGCACGTTTGGAATCTGAGAAGTGTCCCTCTGTCATTCTTTGTCCTTGTTGCTGGAAGAGCCTGATGTGCTTTGTGTTGGCTTCATTTCAGAATAAGAGATTTTTCAGAGAATACAGTCCTCTCTGAAAGCAGACTGTCTCCGAGCATCCTCCTGTAACTCCCCCTCCCTCTGAAAGCCCACAACCTCGGTTACCTCAGCAGGGACTCCTCAGGATGACTGGCAGGCACCTCTAACCCTTCAATCCTCTGTGGTTAGAAGCTGAAAGATTATCCAGTGAGTAGTTGCCTCTTCTACTTTTTTTTTTTTTGAAGACTATCTCCATCCTTTCACCCATCCATTTATCCCCTTAACCACAACCTTCTCTAGCTCTAAAAAAAATACATAAACCTGCATGCATGCAAATTAAACCTTTCAACTGTGTAGGCATATAAATGTGAAACTTAGATATTCTCATTAATTTGGTTGAAGCGATTGATCCGAGGAGTAAATAACTCTGTAGGTGTTGAGCAGTCATGACATAAGAGGTGATTTATTTTGCTCTCTGGAAGGAAAGATGAAGGGCTGGAGATGTATGGAGGAGAGATCAAAGAATGGTGGATGGAGTGATGCATGTAGGGGAGGTGAAGACAGGAGGGGAGATGATTAATGAGCCCAGTCTGACCTGCATACTACCTAAAATCATGAATACACAGAGAAACAGATGATATGTTAGTAAAGCCAACATTTACAGATTCTGAGGGATTCTTTTTAATTCCTTTGTGCCAGTTTGGCCTGAACGGAGAAGTTCAGTACGGCATGATTATGGGTTTCAGCAGTTTGTTTCAACTTTATCGGGACTAATTTATGATGTCAGAGTTGACTGCTCATTCTCTGAGGCTGTTTACAGCCAGAAGCTCCCCTCTCGAATGTTTAAAAAACAAGTTCCCAGTTTTTTAGGCTTTTGTGAAACTCAAATCTGAACTTCTGACCCTCATTTGACTCAAAAGCGGTGCATGTAAAAGAAGTTCAAGTCCCTTGAGCGACTCCTTTCACTGAATAAGCCTTTAGAGAAAAGAAGCTGCCACAAACTCAAAGCAAAGATTAATAGAAAGGTCAAGAAGTGAACGAGTTTTGTTTCAAATTCTACTTCTGCTCAACTATCTCGAACGTCATTCAGTGGTCCTTAACATAAACGATATATAAACTATACAATATATAAGATATATAGTCAGTGAGTGTCCAGTGGTCTCAGATACTTGGGTAGGAGTTTGTTCAGTAATCGGAGGTTTGTCGGTTTGAACCCTCACTCTGACGGTCTTGGGCGTTGTGTCCTTGGGCACCTGCTTTGCCAACTGGTGGGTGGTCAGAGGGCGTGGTGGCGCCAGCGCTTGACAGCCTCACCTCTGTCAGTGTGTCCTCTGTGTCTTACAAACTGTAAGACTAAAGTGTTATAGAAGTACAGCCCATTAACCATTTTAAAGGGAAAAATATGAAGTGGAAGTGGTGTTTGGGGCCTCTACTTATGGCTCTGACCCCTTGCATGTATTCATTCATGTTCAATGGGTGAAATGAAAGTGTCTAAGAACCTTTTATCAGGATTCAGACCCCACTAAGGTGGACCATACTAACTCTGAACCTGTTGATTTAACCACCCTCCACGATTGTACAAATGAACCCCTTTTATGTCTGTTACAATCAACAAATATAAAAGTTTTCTAATTAAAACAGGAATTCCACAAGGAGCAATTATTATTATTATTATTATTATTATTATTATTATTATTATTTTATTTTATTTTGGTTTACTGAGCTAACCCTCTGTGTTGTGTCTCACATTCTGGAAATAATGTTTACCCCCCAACAACATTCTGTACTAAACAATAACCTCGACATGCAATATCTGAAACAGTGTTAGATTGTTGTAGGAAAGGAATCTGTAAATACTAAACATAAAAAGGCTCTGACACATTCACTTTTGTTTTTAGAAACTGACCTACTTTTTTGTTGTTGCTTTGATTACATCCTGGGTTTTTGTTCTGGTATACATTTTATCAGGTCCACGACCAGGATGTGGGTCTCTCTGTCTTCAGAAATCCTAGCTGTAATCAGTCCTAACCCATAAATCTTTGATGGATGGGTGCTTTCCTGTCTGCTTTTCAGTCAAAGTCACCGGATGTTTTTGTTCTTATTCATTCTAGAAGTAAAGTGGAAGCAAAAGAAGGCACATACGTTGTACTGTATCTAACATTTTCCACTTTAAAACAATTTTAATTTGTCTGCATCTCATCTGAAACACCTTAAATCACTAAAAAGCTCACCCTAAACATTTTTATAAGGATTTATTTGCATTCGCTGCGCATGTCTGTGGATCAAAGTCTACCAGTCACACAATATGATTCTGAGGGTCACAAATGGTTCATGGACCCCACCACCCTGCCCAACAGACTCTTTTTTTGTTTTTTTTTTAATACCTGAACTTTTATCTTTCCCTACATGACCACATTTCTTTATGTGCCTGTGCTGGTGTATTTTTACATGTATGGGGCCGGTACGTCTCTGATTCAGTGTGACTGATAGGGAATTACTTAAAAACATGCAGCTCTTGGCATGTAAGCTGATTCAAACTGATTCAGATTTTGTTTACAACATCATTATAGCAGGAGGAATTAATTTGCGCAGTTAGCTCTTCAGGGCCAAACAGGCCTGGAGCCAGAGCTTACTCATTATTTATGTCACACAAATTTCCCCCCAAATTGCATTTATGTGGCCTTTTTGCATTTCAGAGCCAAAACAGATTATCTGCCAGACCTCTGATGGTTTCAAATACATAACGAGTGTGTTTGGCTTTTAGGCTGAGTGTGTCTAATGTCAGCAAACCACCACAGTAAACCTGAGTTGGTTCTCAAGTTGACGTAATGCTGCGTTTTTGGAGATCCTAATGAGGCTGACCTGTTGGTGATGGTAAATACCTCTGGGCAACCTTTGAGATTAATGGGATGGATATTAATATTTAGTTGCACAAGATGGAGATTACAGCTGCAATTACCTGACCTACATAGTGTTTGAGTCATTGTTCCTGGGAGCAACACGGTGGATCCACTGCTTTTTGTTTGTTTCCTGTTATTGGTTGAAGGCGTTTGTAAAGTTAAACAGTCAAAAACTAACTCAGATAATTTGGGTTATTTAGCCTGTCCTAAAAGAAAAAAGTGGGAGTTTCATTTTTCAAAGTAATATTTTCGTCCGTGTTATTTCTTCATTTATAAATGTCACAGCCTCAAACTATATATCAAGTTAGCAAGCTTAAATATTTAATTTTTGAACTAAATATTTAGCTTACAAATTAAATATTTAGCTAACAAAATGTTTAGTTAGCAAATTTAGCTTCCTTTTTCTCTTTCTTTTCTTTTTTCTTCTTTTCTTTTCTTTCCATGAACAAAAATGAGTTTGACTTAAAAAATTAGTTTTTGTTTAAAACGTTTAGTTTAAAAAGTTAGTTTAAAAGCTAAATATTTAGTTTGCTAACTGGAAGTAAAATATTTAGTTTCGAAGTAATGTTTTTATTTTGCAGACTAAACATTTAGCTTCCTAACTAAATATTTAGGTTGGAGCTAAATATTTACTTTTCAAAACCAAATATTTAGCAGCTAATTAAATGTTTAGGTCTAAACTGCGACATTAATGAATAAATGATTAACATGGTGGAAATATGACTAACCCTGAACTACCATCTTCTTACTTTTATGACAGCTAGATCACTCAGATTATTGCGGTTAATGTTTGACTGTGTAACTTTACAAACAGCGCCCTATAAGAACCTGCTCTGATCTGAAAGCCTGCATCAGGTCAGATTCACACATCTTCTCCTCACTGCTATCTACCTTATTACCTGAGCACCTCGCATTTGTTGAGACAAATGATCCAGAACCTTCTCTGGTCTGCGAGGAAGAGCGTCATCCATCAGAGTTTTGCTGCCATGCGGCCATGTTCCAGGTCATTGTTGCTTGTTAAAGTACCAAAGGTTAAGGTTTCAGCGGAATACGATCCACAACATCCGTGTCTCTGCATTCTTGAGTGCTCTCCACAGAGCACCGCGGTGGGATGTTTTCCCCAGATAAAGAAATCACACAGACTGGGTCATCTGTGTGATGTCAAAACAGGATCCGTCAAACCAGCTTACCTTCTTCCTGTGCTCTGTGGTCCGGTTGCTATGAATCCTGCCTCGTTGTTGGAGCCTTGTTGCCGTGGCTAAAGCCTGCGGAGCCCTCTGAGAAGGTGGAACATGTTAAGCTGTGACTTTTCATGGACCTTAAAGTGAAACATTGCTGATTTGAAACTTGCCCTCGCTTGTCTGTCTTCTGCATTTTTCTTTTTAACTTGGTCACCCCTGAATAGTGAGGCTGTGGTGAGAATAGGATGAGGAACGTTTAAAAATATCTGGATAAATATCTAGAAGTGTTCTAGATCTACTCTAAAACAACCATTTTGAGAGCCGGACTATTTTAAGTTAGAACCTTTTTAATGTTTACAGCAGGAACCGTCAGCCACAGGAGACCTGGCACATCCAATATGAGTTTCATCTCTTCATATTTCAGTGAAGATTTACATTTCTGGGCATGATTTTAAATCACTTCAGTCCTTCAGAAGAAGCTTTCAGTTTCTATGCTCCCCTTATCTGGAACAGACTTCCTGACGAGTGCGAGCTGCTGAAACTCTGAACTGCTAAAAATCGAGACTAAAACCCATCTGTTTAGAATTGCTTTCGAGTAAATGATGTCATATGTATGAAATGTGTTCATGCTCTCTTGCTTTATTGTGTACCATGTGTTATTGTGCATCATGTGTAATGTGTGTTTCATGCTAATTTGCTACTTTTGCTTTTAATTTTCAATGTTATATTCCATGTTTGTTTGTTTTGTTTTCAAATCACCAAATCATGAAAAGCACCATGAATTACCCTTTTGTTGAAAGTGTGCTATACAAATAAAATTGCCTTGGCTTGGCTTGCCTTAATAATATATTTCAAGAGTATTTTAGACAATAATTTTTACATCAAATGGAATCAATGCATTTTTTTAAATTGCAGCCTCTAACAAATTACTGGCTTAATTAGGTTGGACATTCGAAGAATTTTCTTTGCGGAAATGGCAATTTAAGTTGTCTGGTTTCCTGGCACAGATCAGTCAACAAGTTTTTCAATAGGGTTGAGGTCGATGCTCAGGGAAGGCAATTCCCTTTATACATTTTGAAACCAGTTTGGATGTATGTTCATACGGAGCCCCCCTAGTCCCACTTTGTCAAAAAAAACTAATTATGTTAATTAGTTATGATTATTTTTTTGACAAAGTGGGACTAGGGGGGCTCCGTATGTTCAGGATCATTGCTTTGATGAAACACTGGAAGAATTTGGAGGAAGTCCTTTTCCATTCTGCTTTCCACTTTTTGCAGTGTTCCATTAAAACTGGCAGTGAAACAGCCCCACAGCATGACACTACCACTGTCTTGCTTGACAGTTGGTATAGACTCCTTGGGTTGACTTACCTTGTCTCCTCCAAATATGCTTGTCATTGTGGACAGTTTGCTCAGTCTTTGTTTTGTCTTAAAAATAAAATTTTAGTCCAACTTGAAGACGTTCCTGGAGCAGGGTGTTCTTTCTAGGTTCCTCTGTGCTTGGTGATAAAATACCCATTGCTGTTTATGCAAACATGCTTTTCATTTAAAAAAAAAAGCCTTAAATGTCATAAAGCTCCCTTTTCAAATGCACTTTTGTTGCTACATGTAATACACTATAAATTTAATGTTCAGACCTTTCATAATAAAGAAACGTTGCCATGTGCATATGTAAGTCTAATTTTTAAAAGCTCTGCGAGAACATTTGCACCACCTGTGATCTTAGTTGTCTCCCTCAGGGGTCCAGGACCTCAGGTTGAGAACCCCTAATTTACTTCAGTTAACCCTCCCAAAGGGAGAACCATAATTTATTGTAACTCCTACTCTTCCTTTTCATTTTCTACCCACACTGAAACCTAACTCTATAGTTTCCACTTTCAGCATGCTGTTGGGAGTTGTAAGAATTACAGTAAAGTTGTAATGCTGCTGAGGATTCAGTATTTTATCCTTTAGATTTCTTTGCTTTTCCCCCTTCTGGCAAAATGATTTTGATACTCCTAAGTCTTTAGTTCTCAAAACAGACAGGAACAAAAGGCAGTCACTCTCTGATGCTGGTGAGGCTGATGCGACTGGTGGATCAGGCACTGATTAGAGTTCATTGGTACCAATAACGTGTTGACCCTGTCTCTCTTTGTATTCCATGCCTGACCATCACTGACCAGTCTCACTAAATGCCAAACCAGCACATTTCTAACTTGAAGACATCTTTTTGTCAAAGACCTGCTAAGGTATCAGTAAGGCAGACATGAAGGCTTATCATTGTGCTGTTGGGTTAGAAAGGAAAAGTTCCACACTTATCAGAGGCCCTAATTTTACTATTTAGTAATACAGCTCTGTCTATATAACATTAACAGGCTGGAGCATGTAATGTACCATATAGCAGGCAGTATGGTGACAAAGTTGTTGGCACAGTGGCGTTGCAGTAAGTCGATCCTGTAGCCCTTCTGCCGGGTATTTGCATGTTCTCCCCGTGCATGTGTAGGTTATCTCTGGGTACCATGGCTTTCTCCCAAAACATGCATGCTGGGTTACTTGGTTGCTGTATATTGTCCTTGGGTACGGGTTTGTGCCAGAAGTCACACTGCAATTATTTTCTCTGTCATTTTAGCTGACTGGGTCAAAAAAAATCTTGTCACAATCTATTTTTATCCGTCAATTTTTGAAACGATGATGATGATGACAAATGGAGTAGTATTTAATTTTCATTTATTTTAATTGATATTCAATCCAAACAAACTAAACAGAGAATGGTGCCATTACAAATTGAGCAAATGAATAAGCTGCATGTATTAATCAAGAACATTTCACCTGCTGTGGCCTGAATGCTCTGCGTGGAGCTGAACTGTGCATCCGCTTGTGCGTAATGGAGGCTGAATCCCCGCTTTGTTGCCACACTGGAGACTGGAATTATGAGCACTACTTAAGTCAAAGTTTTAAAATCCGGGAACATTTCTCATGACTCTTTATTGAATTCGGCAGGACTCACTGAACGACGGTTCTTATTGCTTCAGCGGGAGGAAATCCTGCAGAACGTGCTCCTTCTGGATCAGTGGTTCAGCTGCAGCGACTGCGTCCAGTGCAGTCACAGATGCGCTCCATGCCTCCTCAACTCTTCAACATGCTGTCAGCTCTCGCATCACGAGATGCGTTGGGTAAGGTGTCCAGATCTGAGATGATGTTCAGATGCTCTCATTGGAAATTCATTTTTGATTGATTCAGTTTCCTGAACTCTATGCATAAAGCTGAAAATTTCAAGTTGAAAATTACCGATGGCTTTCAGATTTTTCCTTCATCGTTTAAAAAACTGGTCAAATACAGAAAATATTTTGTTAACCCGACCCCTGGTGTGTGCATACTTGCTTGTTCTGTTTGCTCTGTGTTGCACTGTGATAGACTAGCGTCCTGTCCAGGGTGTACTCCACCTCTTAACCAATGACCCCCTGCCTCCCCCTGTTGCGGACACACAGGCATTGGGTGGCGCTAACCCACATTCTAGCTCCGACAGGAGAAGAAGAGGACCAGAGGTTATATAAGGCCCCGCCGCAGGCCTTCACGCTCTCTTCAGTTGGGCTCTTGCAGCCAGGCAGTGCTAGGAGGGACTCCATGTTTCCTTCGCTGGCAAGGGAAAAGACGCAAACCCAGTGTCTTGAGACAAACCCCACTGTTCTGCCCTGAGCCCTACAGAAACTCTCTGAATTTCAGATGCTACCGTGAGGAAGCGAGCTGCTAACAAGCTACTGTTGCCGCAGAGCCGCGTCTAGACCACAGCCAATACATCCACCGCCGACGGAGCTTATGTGAGATGAATGCTGTGCTGAAAGCTGCGAACAAAGGTACTCTCAGTGAAAGGATAGAGCTGATCTCTGTTTAGGCAAGCCGGAGAAGACAACGACGTTCCTGCTCATGGTTGCTGTGCTACAACAGCCATACGGCCTACTGCTGCTAACCAACCGCAGCTATTGTTAGCCTGCCGGCTAACGTTGTGTTAGCTTCACCCATCATCCACGGAGCGACTTTGAGAACTTTAACCGTTCAATAAGGTCTGTCTGGGCAGAGGCGAGATTAGGTCAGTTTAAACAACATTTAAGGGTTGTTTATTTTCACTGTGATTTGTTACTTTGTGTAAGATTTCATTTATTGTTTGTGTACAAACAGGCCAGTCGGCCTGGAGGTTTAAACAGTGATTTTTGAGGTTTCCCGATGCAAAGTCATTTTATATCCTGCAACCTGAGTTACTCAATCCAACAGTTTTCCTTTGTTTGATGTTTAATAAATGATCTAGAGCGGCTTTAAGCAGCGCCACATGAGTTAGCTGTAAGCTACATGCTCTAGCAAACCATGTGGGCCCGCCATTGACGGCTTTTTATTCATGAACAATAGACTGCCATTAATGCTATTCAAAATAGAGATCGACTTTAAAACAGCTGGTTTAAACACTAAAACTAATCTTTTAAGTCATTTTTGAGACCGCCTTCTTGGTAAGTCAAAATACTAAATTAGATGGACATAATTGGTACGGCCGTTAATGTCAACATAAAGTCTAAATATTAAATTAGATCAATCACTGCGGTGACCGATCCATAAAATAGAATCAATTATCTAAAGGTTATTGAGTTCTAATTCAGCAAATGATTTAATGAAACATTGCTTCTTCCAAATAATGCTTTTCTTCACTTCTGCTTTGCATTGTGAATTGGTGGTTTGAAAACGAACCAGAATGTGCTGATTAGTCTTAAACTAATCACAATTAGTTTAAAACTAACTTAGCTTTATTCCCAACACTGTTCAATACAAGCCTTGGTTTCTGAGCAAACATATTCATTCTGAACTGTGACGTCGTTATTAATTTATTGGTTATTGTTTCTATTTCTGTGCATATTTATCACTTTTACTGTTTTAATTCTGAGTGTTAGTTTTACTATAGTTATTCTTTTCTTAGTGGTTTAGTTGTGTGTTACTAGTTTGGTGAGTTTGTTGATTAAAGTATGTTAACTGAAAAAAATCTTTTTGTAATAAACTCTTGTATTTTGGAAAACCGTTGTTGTTATTTAACCTACATGTGAAGTAACTTGCTGTTCAGGAATGCCAAGAACCTGTATTGTTTAATTACCTCAGCCTTATCAAGCAGGTAATCATAAACATAAACTGAACAATTTGGCTATTTTATTCCTGGAATCCAGGTGGTGCCCCTAAACTTGGTAATGTTTACATAAAATTATTAATCTGATTAATAATTGTCCTAAGCAATTATTCATAGCCAAAACCTATCTATCTGTGGCACAACACCCTCGTTACTTTAAGAATATGAGGAGATGGATGGATGACATTTTTCCCATCAACTCCTCTTTGTCTTTGCTGAAGTAATGCCACCCCAAAGCCTGATGGTGCTACCACTGTGTTTAACTGTGGGGTTATGTATACTGTTAGTTTTCCGTTCAAGGAAAAATGTTTTTGGGGTTTTTTCTTGATCTGATGAGAACCCTCATTTTGACATGTTCTTTGTGTCCCCTAGATGGCCTTGTTCCTGCCATTCTTCCCAAAAAAATCAGCATTTGTGAAGTGCCTGATTTAACAGGTCTTTTGTTCACAGATTGAACGCTCTTGAAGGTGGTCTTCACTTGGCCCATCCTCTCTCCAGGTTGAGATGATGCAGTGAACTAAATTTCTCCACGGCCTTCTCCCTGACCTGTCTGCTGTGATCCTTGGTCCTTGTAACGCTGGTTGTTCTCCAATGTTCATTTACAAACCTCTGAGGCCTTTACAGAAAAACTGCATTTATGCTCAGATGAAATTACACACAGGTCTAATCTCGTTACTAGTTCTGTGACTTCTTCAAGCAATTATCTTATGGATGATCCTATGGATTACAACTCTTCAATGTCAAAAAGTAATTTTAAAGCTATGTATTACATTGAATCAAAAGAAAAACACATTTGCACGTTTGAGCCAGAAGCTCTATTTTGTAACCATTTCCTGACTCGTGACACAATTCTTCCTCTTTTGAACGCCATGTTCTTGTCTTTCACAGTTTAAGTAGTTGCTAAGACTAACAGGTGTCACATATTTCTGATTTTCAAATCATCTGTATATTTAAAAAATGCTCTATTCAGCCTTTTTAAATGGAATTCAAGGGTGCCAATAGTTGTTTAACAGATCAACAATAATCCTACAATTTAACATGATTTCTTTCCACCATCAATTCTTTTTATGTTTTTATTGTGAGATTAGGATACTAGCATAAAAGATTTATTTATTTTACATTTATGTAACATTTTTTTTATGTTTTCCATGGGTCCCAATGATTATAGAGGGCACTGTGTGTAATTCAGCCATGGAAACGTCCTTACAGGTTCCTTCAGGCCTTTTGACTCTGCAAACTTTATCTGCACATACTGCTATTAAAAAGAAATAAGGTATTCTTTTTTCTTTTTTTTTTTCATAGTTCCGTTGAAATGGATTCCTGTTCAGAAAAAAAAATACCATCCTCCTTGGTTGTTTCACAGCAATAACTTCTAGATAAGGATGAACAGAGAACCAGGGAACATCATGAACATGATGCATGTCTATGCAGGAGCATTACTGTCAGGAGTCAACAGATGGCGGGATGTAACCGGATCATTTGTATGCACCAGCACACACACACACTCATGCACATGCACACACATGCCTGCACGCACAGCAGGAACCAGCAGAGTACACAGTGAGCTTTCAGAGGACGGAAGGATTCTCTGCTCTGCTGTGATTAATGGGCTGATTGAGGTTTGAGCCAAAATAGGGGGTGGGCCAGTTTGAAATCCACTAATGAGGTGATAATGGAGAGGTGGGTGGCTGAGGCCACCACCCTGCAGAATGGTGGAAGCAAGGCTGGGAAGCCTTTCGAGGCAGGAGGGAGGAGAGCGAATGAACTCTCCGAAGGGGAGATTTGTGTTTGCTTTTTGGCTGGCCTGAATGCTGAAGGTGCACAGAGGCAGGGGGAGGATTTTTCCTCTGAAACACCGAAGCAGAGTGTTACACTGCAAATGTTGTGGAGCAGGCAGGTGGTAGTTTGACATGATGAGGGGGTTTCAAACAGTGATTGCTGGTTTTGAAATGAGGTATTGCGGGTGTGCTGCAACTAAAAAGGAGGCAAAGGCAGCAAGAGTGAACACAAGATCTTGTGTTTTTAACAAAAGACCAGTAAGTTTAGGGTTAAATAATACTTTTTGCAATTTAATGAATGTCGATGCAAGTAGTAATTTGTGCTGTGCTATGAGTCTTTAGGTCTAAAACACTTAATGTTATTTTGTCTCCTGAAGTCATCAGAGCTCCACACAGTGATTTGGAACCTTCTGACTACGCTCCACCTGTTAAAACCTTAGTGGCCCATAATGTGCATTACAAGGATGGTTAGGTTAGTGAAGTAGGGTGCTGCTGAGAGGTTATGAGCAGTTAATGGGTAAGCTTCCTAGCAGTGAGCTGGCGGATGACACAGGAAGAACTGACAAATTGACGAGGGAGGAGTTTTTTCTCCTTGATGAAGGACAAAGTGATCTGGAAAAATGGAAACGGATAACCTGTTGATTAAGATTCCTTGACATTAATCATTATGTTAGAAATAAATGTTATGTTTGTAATAAAGCAACTCTGTTCATCTGTCACATCAAGGATATTTGAGGGTGTGGCGCGCTAATTGATGGAACTGTGAGGTGAAGATGCTGGTTTAAACGCAGTGAAACCTTGACCTACAGTGGGGACAACAAGTATTTGATACATCGCTGATTTTTCCCTCTTACAAAGAATAGAGAGGTCAGTCATTTTCATCATAGGAACACCTCAACTATTAAAGACTGAATCTAATAAGGAAACCCCCCTCCCCCAGAAAGTGATCAGGATCACCCCCAAATTCTTATTACTTGTTCTTGGGCCCATTGCAGACATTTCCGATAAAAAAAAAAAAGAATAAAAATCCAACTATGACTTTTTAGTTATGTTGCTACCAAAAGAAAAACAAACAAACCCTGGTCAAAACATAACCTCCTTGGGAGGTAATGACATTGCATGATCTTTAAATATTTTTGATACAATAGAAAGATAGTTTAATATTTTAACCATTTACAGTTAGAGGTCAGATGTTTCTTGTAGTTCTTGACCAGGTTTGAACACATTGCAGTGAGGATTTTCGCCCACTCCTCCACAAAGAACTTCTCCAGATCTTTCATCTTTCGGGGGGCTGTCGCTGGGCAATATGGAGTTTCAGCTCACTCCAAAGATTTTCTGTTGGGTTTGTTAGGGAATATTTCTGTGTGATTAGGATTTATTTAATTAGTCACATTCCCAGGAAGTGTATCTAGGACAGTAGGTCATGCAGAGAAAACAAAAGCCTTCTGTGTGTAATGTTTTCGATAACAATGTATCAGAGTGACTAAACAGACGTCAGAAGGAAGATATCTACACTACGTTGTGATTTGAAAACGCACAGACCATCACTCTAATCAGAACTGGTGCTGACTGACTCTGCATGAGCGGACATGGAAACTGGGCTCATGCTGTTGGAAGATAAACATTGATTGCTAAATACTATTTAAGGGTTTGCATCAGAAGGGTTGGGTAGGGGTGTGAGTATGGAACTTTTTTTGATCCACTCTGTTTCTCCATGTTGGCCAACATGCTTATTAAATACTAAAACGCCTGAAGGACTTCGTTTAATCTTTGTTTCTAAAGAAGCTATTTTTAGCCATAACAGGTTCAGGTCTGGAGATGAGCTAGGTCGCGCCAGGACCTTGAAATTCTTCTTATGGAGCCACCGCTTCGTGGCCCTGCTGTATGTTTCGGGTCATTGTCATGCTGGAACCGTGGACCCAGTCACGACCCATCTTCACTACCCATTAGGAGGGGAGGAAATTATTGCCAATATCCTGCGGTACATGACACTATCCAGGCTCTCCTCAATACTGTGCAGTCATTCTGTCCACCTTGCAGAAAATCCATCCCCAAAGCATAATACCTTCTCCTTGTTCTTGGGATTGTACTCATCTTTCTTCTTCGAACACAGCAAGTGAAGATTATACTGAAAATTTCTATTTTGGTCCCATCGGACCTTCTCTGGATCATTTAGATGGTCAATGGCAAACTTAAGGTGGGTCTGAAACTGGGCTGGCAGCTGGGGGGATCTGCAGGATTTTAATCCATGACAGCGTAGTGTGTTACTAATGGCAACTTTTGAGACTGTGGCCTTCTCCCTTCAGGTCACTGACCGGTCCTCCTGTGTAGTTCTTGGCTGATCCCTCACCTTTCTCATGATCGTTGATACACAACAAGGTGAGATCGTGTATGGAGCCCCAGTCTGAGGGATATTGATAAGCATCTTGAATTTCTTCCAGTTTCTAATAATTGCACCAACAGTCATTGCCTTCTCCCCAAGCTGTTTGCCTATTGTTCTGTTGCCCATCCCAGCCTTGTGTAGGTCAGTTTTTGTCCCTGGTGTCTATAGACAGTTCATTGGTCTGATGAAGAGGTTAGAGTCTGACTGAGTCTATGGACATAATTTTTTTAAACGGGTATGGAGTTGAAATGAGTGCAGTTGATACATTTAATGAGTGGAGGATAAGGGCTTCTTGAAGATGAACTAACTAGCTAACTAAAATTCTGCCTGATGGTAAGTGATTAAATGCTTATTTCGTGCAATAAAATGCTAATTAATCATTTAAGTCAGAAAATCTGATTTACTGGATTTTCTCACAGTTGAGGCATACCTACCATGAAAATTCCAGACCTCTCAAAATTTGAATAATGGTACATTTTTCAAATAATTATTTTCCTCACTACCTGGTGCACAACTCTCCTCACCAGATGACAAATGTCATTCTCCAAACACTTTACTTTAACATGAATACTCGTGTCGGGTAGCTCTTTGTGGCAAGCATGTGTTTCAAGGTTCATTGTGTCCTTATTATCCTTGAGGGGCAACTTGTTTTCCAGCAGCCAGCTGAACATGGAACATAACAAACTCGCAACATACACAAACTTACTTGCCGAACTCTAGAAAACTCATAACTGAAAGTATATTTGACTTTCTGACCAGCTTATCTCTGCATTGTGGAGGAGAATCTCTGTGCCCTGATTGGAGCAAACCGGTTTTTCTCAATGCATAGCTCGGCATTCTTCCACTACCTGACCTTATTCAGTATGCTAAGGTCCTAAAGTAAAGTCAGTCATACCAATTTTACCGCACATCTTTAAAAACAAAATACCCTGCAGGTGATGATTCTGTTTGACATTAATCGACCCATAGCAGTATATAAAACAAAAAGGTACGAAAAGTTTCAATAAAACGGGAATGTAACACTTTGGATACAGTCAACAATGTGAATCGTTAAAGATATTCAAATTCAAATTCAAAATTACTTTATTAATCCCAAAGGGAAATTAAATGTTGTAACTCATTATGCAAGTTCCTTCAAAGATTTGTTGTAGATGCTGATGGCTGTGGGTAGGGATGATCTCCTGTAGCGCTCTGCAGATCTGAAGAAGCCTCTGACTGAAGACGCTCTGTAGTTGTATGACAGTCTGATGTAGAGGATGCTCTGGATCTATGGCGTCTTCTTTTCAACTCATCAGGGTTTTGTGGCTGTAGTTGAGGTATTATTTGAGCTTTTGTGATGTTAATCAGCTGCTGCCAGTTGTAAACCACCTTGTTGCCATGGTTATGCATCATAACAAATGTCCAAAAATAAAAAGTATCAGCAAAAATCCTTCCAGCTGCACAGCATTCAAAACCAGAGAGAACAGTTGTCCACAAAAACAATGTTTCTACCAGAAATGGAAGAATAAAAGTTTTTAAAAGAAAAAAATATGAACCAAAGTAACAGAGCTACTCCAACATGCTGCCACTTTGAGCGGCGCAATTCCGGAATTTATATATATTATATTTATATATAAACTTTAACACAGATTCAACAGTTAGAACTCTAACAAGATTCCATCTGATTCAGTGCTTCAACTGATCACAATATTATTTAATGAATGGGGTTGACCAAAAAGTAATTGCCAGACCTTACTGTGTTCACTTTTGTGCTGCTTATCATTTCTTGGATGTTCTCCTGGACCTTGCATCCATTATTATGCTTTAACTATGGAGTTGTGTGCGCTGACTGCTCTCTATGAATGAGGATGAAGCAAGGCAAATATGCTGTGTAATCTGAATAATAACTTTCCTGCTCAGGAGGACTTTGTATTATAATTCTAGTGCAGGGAGCAGTGGATGGAATGAGTAAAACAGCTACACTGTGGTGTGAATTTAAAAACGTTTCTCTGTATTTGGATGTAGTTGTGAACCTGGTGAACCTGGTTAGTGTTGTTGATGGATCCCACAGGCAGTTGAGAAACAGATTTTGTCAAATGCAGGAAAAAAAAATTATTAAAACATAAAGTAGTGTAACCGGGGCTTTAGCTGACCCACATGATCAGGGTGAATTAAACTGTGATGGATTGATGAGTGTCTATCTGTGAAGAAAGACGTTCGTTTAGCCTCAAGGACATTATGGAAAACTGTTCGACCGAGAACGGAAATCTGGGGAATGTCCTAGACAATGTTAGGGTCAGAGGTGAGCTGTGGACTGGTAGTGAGGACACTGAGGCAACCAAAGGATCACTTCACAATCTCCTCATTCTGTTCTCCCTTTCTTCTGCGAGGGGGGGGGCAGTCTGAGGATCTGGGGATGGAGAGTCTATATCTGTGGCAGAGGTCACCAAGGTAGTTATAAAGCTCCTCAGCAGCAAGGGGGGCAAAGGAGGATAACTGCATCAAGCTCATTAAGCCTCTAGAAAATTCATGGCTTTCATGGATCATGCAGTTCTGCAATGTTGCATGGAGAAATCAGGACGACACCAGGCTTGTGGTGGTCCCAGTCTTTAAGAGAAGGACCAGCAAATATGTTCAACTACTGAGGCCTCACACTTCTCTGTATCCTTGTGACATTTTACTGGAGGGCAGTGGTTCTGAACCTGGATGAAACACACTTGACTTAGATCAAAGGCTTCTTCAGCACGTATTGGCATGCTGGGGAGGTAATGCAATCATTTGAATCAGGTGTTCAGGAGCAGAGATGCCACTAAAGCATGAAGGACAGTGGGCCCTGAGGACCAGAGAGCCATTAGGATGTTGGAAAGGAGGTGTCAACCCAACTCTCAAACCTTAGGTCCAGGTTGAACATTATGGCTTTCATCCTGACAGTGGATCAGATTTTTACACTCATAGAACTGCTGAGGAGATCATGGGAGTTCAGTTGGCCAGTTCACATATGTGTTGTGGATCTGGAGAGGGCTTACAGCTTAGTAGCCTGGGGCATTTAGTAGGAGTTGAAGTGTGGTGCCAGTGATGCTTTTCTGGTTCTTGCATGATCAAAGCAAGAGTTGGATCTGTATCCTCAGCTCAAAGTGGAGCGACTCGGATAGCCTCCTCGTCCATGATCCTGTTTATAGTGTTCATGGACACAATCTTTAGTGATGAGGTAGTTTTCTTCTGGTGTCTTTGGGCCCTGGCCTTCAGCGTGCACTATGGTCCTCAGCCAGGATGACAGTCAGATCATCTACTCTGAGTCCATCTGGTTGACGAGTGATGGCAGGATGGAGATGGATAGAAGGATCGGGACTTCGTCTATCGTGGTGAAGAAAGAGCTGAGACAACATTTTAAAGCTCTTGGTTAACTGGTCTGGCTTCACAAGAAATCACCTCTGGTCATGACCAAATAATAAGAGCCTGAACAGGCTGAAACGAGCTCAGAGCCCAAACAACTTTCAGCTGCCACTGCAGTACCATACTCTGAATTTCAGCCACAATTGCTGCTTGATTACCATGTTTTGTTCATATGCTACCATTTAAGCACCACAATTGGCATGATTATTCCCTTTTGATGGTGCGGTTGAAATTATTTCTCCACGTAGTTGTTGTGTTTACCGACTGAGCAAAGACTAAACCATTAAATTCTGCCTCATCTTCATAATTTGTGAACAAAACAGGATTCTCAGTTAATCTCCTTCAACTTATTTTAAGACGTAGAAAGTGCCGCAGTCGTCTTCAAAGACGTTGTCTTATCGTTTTAAACAGACTTTAGGAGGATTTCAGTTTATTTCCAACTTCTGAGTGTTTGGAACATTTCTGTCTTTAAAAAAACGTTTTTGCATCAGTTCCTGTGGGGGGAACAGAAGGCCCCATCCATCTAGAGACTCTCAAACCCTCCTCTGCCCCCACACTGTCTGAAAGCTGTTTCTTCTCCAGCTGTTTTGTACTTCCATGCCAGATGCATCACGAGGAGTCATGATGTGGATCCAGGGATCCTATGACTTAAAGAAAAACAGAGGATTTGTGTTATTGGCTGATGTGACAGCAAAATTAATTTAAAACAGAAACCTCAATATTTAACCAACAATAACAAAATATTTTACAATTTCACCAATTTGTACTTGTTTCATTTCAGTTAAAATCCTGAAATGACTAACTGAGATTTATAAAATACAGATGTTGAAACATTTGACTCCATTTTTATTGCTTAATGTTTTGGTGCCTCCCTAAAGCTTTTCATAACACTTGAGCATTGTTGCACTTTGTCATGTTAGAGAGACAAACTATGACGGCAATGAGATTTTATGTGTGCATCTGTATTCAGAACTGCAAAGTTAACAACAGTTACAGCTGCAAGTCTTTTTTTTTCACCTTTGGACATGTAGAGAAAATGTTGTCATTTCTGCATTGCAAAAACACTCAAGCTCAGTCCGATTGGATGGAGAGCATCTTTAAACAGTATTTCTGAAATCTGGCTAGAGATTCTCACTTGGATTTAGGTCTGGACTTTGACTGGACCCTTGAAATGCATAAATAGGCTTTGATTTAAACTATACAGTAGTAGCTCTGGCTGTGTTTAGATTCAATGACCTGCTCGAAGATTAACCTCCTCCTAAGTCTTAAGTATCTGCAGCTTCTAATAGGTTTTCTTCCAGGGTTGTCCTACATTTAGCTACCTCCGTCTTCCCATCAACTCTGACCATCTTCCCTTTCCCTGATGAAGGAAAGCCTCTCTACATTATGATGCTGCCACCACCATGTTTCACTGTAGAAAAGGTGTGTTTAAGACTGCGAAATTTCCTCCCACTGAAGCAGTAGCTTGCGAGGTCAGGAAACTGCTTGTTCAGAGTCTTTCCAACCTTTAATAACTCCAATTGGTGAAATGTTCCCTCATTTCAAGACTTTGGGTGAATGGTGCTTGATTCCAGTGTGACAGTGGAGCTGTCAGCTCCACTGTCACACATTCAGCCTCCAGAACACAGGTGTCAAAGGGTAATAATTAGGTCATCAACAGGACTCTATAGAACCTAACTGCCTGCTGAGGAGGTAATTTAACCATTTGATTAAGGTATGTTGGACCAGGAACACATCTAAAGTTTGCCGGACACCAGCCATCGAGGACTGGAGTTTGACACCCCTGCTCCAGAACATCGAAACCCCCCATGAGATGTCATCTGTCCGAGGCAAAAATAAAACTCACCATGACACGAACTTCTGCAGCAATCCCACATTTGATTTTCCACAAGTGGGTACACATTTCAGTTCCATGCAGAGCAGGAGGAAGTTGTGAGACGTTCAGGCCACAGCAGGTGAACTGTTCATATTTTAGGTGGAATCATTTAATTTCATTCTTTATATGTAGTTCTCTGTTGTTTGGATTGAAAATTCTTAAAAATGAATTTAAACAAAATAAAATTGAATATGTTATCATTTTAAAAATTAAAAATAGAACATGACCAGATATTTTGACCCTGTCGGTAAAAATGAAGAACAACAAAAATGTCTAGCGTGTGTTGTGGAATTCTGGGATGAGACAATGTTGATAAAAATCACTTAGAGAAAACATCGATCCTTTGTCTTGTATTTATTCGAAGGCAAACAGCGTTCGAAGACTCTGTTACTGACAAGTCAGAAGGCAGAGCCCCGAGTCCAAGTATTTCTGAGTATTTATACACTTTAACACACCTTAAGTTTCGCAAACATGATCATCTTCTTTGGCAAACGGGTCAAACAGCCCACTCATGTCCCTTTTGTCTAGACACTTAAGCTTCTGCATTTGGTTGTTTTTCTCTCCTTCTTAGACAGCGTTGGCTGGGGTGCACATCCTCTTTTTCACACAATTTGTTGTGAGCAATGATCCAAAAGTCACATAGTCCACTATCTGTTTGACAGTTCAACACCTTTAGACATTAAGTTTACTTCTGCTTTCATAGTTCATGACCTTAGATACTTAGACATGAGCAATATAAAAATGTTCTATCACACGTGACCTCTGGTTTAAGGTAATGTGCAGTCCTAATTTTCCACCAAAAATTACGTGGTTTGTGGCAAACAGAATTAATGGTCTGAATTAATACTTTTCAAATTTCTTGTATTTTTGCAGACTTTAACTTTGCGTGGTGACACGAGAACAAAGCTTTGATGGGACAAGAGTCTGAAATCTTCTGAGAAGGATCATTAACATCTTTGAAGGCTAAATATGAAATAATCTCAAAAATATATTTCAATTGTCTGTAAAAAAAAAATTAACAGAACTAAGTAAATTTGTGTTGTCTCCTGACATTTAAAGAGAAAAATCATTTATCCCATCCATTTCGTTGGATTTGTGCTGGATTATACTCTTCTGAATTTATTACTAATTAGTCCATTTTTATCCCATAAGCCTATTTTTAACAAGCTCATTGTCTTACTCTGAGAGCGGAAGGGTTTATCTCTGTTTGGATTGCCTTTGCCAAGGTTTCCTTCAACATCAAAGCATTTTTTAGGAAACTTTTCAGTGATTCTTAAAAAGCTCAAGCTGGGATAAGAGAAATGGTTTCTTTCTAGCTCCAGAGAAGGATTGTAGCCTTCACCATAGATAACCTGTGGAAAGAACAAAATTATACCCAGTGATAAAAACCTTAAGTGATCACTTTACTTTTCAAGCCTTTTATATTTGGTGTTTAAAAATAAACCATAACCCACTTCTTGTAAAGCCTGGTAGTAGTCTCAAACCAGACCCTAGTTATGCAAGGTTATTAAAAACAGCATTTTACTTATTTTGAAAAAAGTTTTTAAAGAAACCTAGAAAGAACAGGATCTCAGACTGTTTATCAGACAGTAAGCAATGTGTGTTCTTTTCTGTCAAACATGATGTGTAAATTTGCATTTGTGGATGAAAGGCTAGAATTCAAGGTTCAAAGTTCAGAAGTTCCTTAATGTAAATTAAAAACTGATGCTGATACAATTATTACATCACAACCAGCACCATTTATTGTTTCTAGAAGTGGCTGCAACTGTATCTTTTGATCTCTGGATTATCATTTGAGTTTAGTATGCAAGAAAACAAAGCTCATGCATTTGTTTTCTGCAGAACATTCGCCATTCAAATACATTTCCTTTTCACCTTAACAGCTTTATTTGGCCGGTATCGCTACTTTTAATAAAAATATACCTTATAAAAATGCTAATGCTGGTTACCATGTCAGTAATGAAGACACCAGAAAGGTTTGAATGCAATCATCAGACTTATTTCCCAGTCTGAGTGAGGAATGGACAACTTATATTGATTTAAACAGCTGTACTGTTCGTTTCAAAAGACAAAGATAAGATATAGGAATATCAAGATCATCAATATCTTGACCTTAATTCAATCTAGAAACCAAGGCAGGTAAAAGGTTCCCTTGATCTTCATCAGGTAAATAAGTCGTTTCTTCCTTCCTGTTTACCCTCCAGTCCCAGAGGTTCACAAAACAAAAGAAAAAAAACTGCACCCAATTAAAACTTCAGTGAATTTTAACATTTTTAAAATATTTTCTGACCAATGGCAGCTTTTCACGTTCTGACTTCAGGTAGTAGAAAATGTTAAAGCATAGCCAGCATGGTGACCCCGTCCTCTCAGGAATGATGTTTCTCAGTTTGAAAATATTCCAGATTTTCTCCTATAGATTATAGCCCCAAGGAATTAGTTTGAATCAGCTTGCATGGCACCTAATCCTGAAATTCTCTGCGGGTGGTGGGTCCACATGAAGGGGGCTTCCTGTAGCTTCTTTGGGCTGAGTCCAACAGAGCCCCAGCAGCCAAAGCTTGACCCCCGGGCACTCGCTGGAGAGCTGCTGCTTCTTGGCTTTGAAAATAGTCAGTTGAGGTGGATCAAGCATCTCAGGTGATTCCCTTTGGAGGATTTCTGGGCACGTCTACAAGGAGAACCCGGCAAAGCCACAGAACTCGCTGGAGGAATAGTATATCCCTTGCTTGGGAAGGTCTTGGGATCCGCCAGAATAAAATTAAGGATGTTGCCAGGTAGAGGGGTGTGTGGGGTTCCCTCCTGGACCTGTTGCCCCCCGTGACCCAACCTCAGATAAGTGGAAGATAATGAATTGATGTGTGGATTCTCCTACAGATAAATTTTTGGTCTGTGGAAGTCCAAAATGTCTTCTTTTAAAGCTACAGAATTACATATATAAATATAAATCATGTTTAACAACTTAAACCTTTCAGCCATTTCAGCTCCAGTTTGACCAGAAAGATGTGGCTATGCACCAATCAGCTTTTACCTGGTCGATACAGATTCCTGTTTTATTTAGTCTGACCTGCCAGTTTTATTTTTTCTCTTTCTAATCAAATCAAACTTTATTTATAAAGCACTTTTCAAACCACAACAAATTTTCTCAAAGTGCTTTACAGATTAAAATGACCCACAATCACCCCCCCCCCCCCCCCCCTTTCCCAAAACCCAAAAGTAAAAAACATCACCACAACTATAACCCCCCATCTCACATGCACGCACACACATAAAAAAAACAATAGACAATACCAAAACGGGCTGAGTACAGATGAGCCAGGAAACATCATCATGGGAGCCATCTACATCGGCAGCACCAGGTCAACAGCAGCAGCCAAGGCACTGACCCAGGGAGCCCAGAGGAGGGAGGGCTGGTACCCCCATCTTCACCCATGCACCACCTGGAGAGCACCAAGGCAGCCACAGCAGACCACCGCCCCGAGGCAGAGGGCTCCCACGGAGGAAACACTGGAAGGAAGACTAAAATAAGTTAAAATATTAAAATTAAAACAATTATAAGATATGATAAAATAAAAATACAAAGCAGATAAACAATATTTGATAAATAGCCAGCTAAAAGCTAAAAAGAAATTCAATCAAAACATGCAGAGTAATTAAACAGATTTAATAAATAATCAGTTAAAAGCTATATTAAAAAGGTGTGTCTTGAGCCTGCTCTTAAAAACATGAACGTTCTCTGCAGCCCTGAGGTCCTCTGGCAGCCTGTTCCAGATGTGAGGGCCATAAAACTGGAAAGACGCCTCACCATGAGTGTGTGTCCTGACTTTGGGGGTGAAAAGGAGACAGCTGCCAGAGGAGCGCAGACTGCGAAGGTTCATATGGTAAAAGCAATTCCGAAAGATAAGAAGGCCCAAGACCATTAAGACACTTAAAAATTATTAAAAGAACCTTAAAATCGATCGTAAAACATACGGGGAGCCAATGCAGTGATTCTAAGACTGGTGTAATGTGTTCCCGCCTCCTGGTCTTAGTCAGGACACGTGCTGCTGAATTTTGTAAAAGCTGTAAACCTGAGATATACTTTTTGGGAAGACCAGAAAGCAGGGCATTACAGTAATCAATCCTACTGGTGATAAAAGCATGCATCAGCGTCTCCGTATTAGCTAGAGAGAGAATGGGGCGGACTCTGGCGATGTTCTTTAAGTGATAAAAAGCTATTTTAGTAATATTTTTTATGTGAGGAATAAAAGTCAGCTCAGAGTCAAAAATCACGCCCAAGTTCTTCACTTGTAGAGAAGGATTAAAAGACAGTGATTGTAGTTTTGGTAAAAGTTTCTCTCTCTGAGCCTCAGGACCGATGACTAAAACTTCAGTTTTGTCCTGGTTGAGTTGGAGAAAGTTTTCTGCCATCCAGGATTTAATGTCTAAAATGCAGTTAAAAAGTGCGTCCATTGGCTGTGTGTCATCAGGAGACATGGAGATGTATAACTGTGAAAGTTAACTCCATGTCTTCTGAGAGGGACGCTGCCAAGAGGCAGCATATAAAGGTTAAAAAGCACTGGGCCTAAAATCGAACCCTGGGGCACACCACATGTGATCTTGTGGACCTTAGAGGAGCAGGTATCTAAACTTAGCATAAAAGTCCTGTCTGTGAGATAGGATGTGAACCATTTATGAACAGCACCAGAGAGGCCAATCTGTTTTAAACGAGTTAAAAGAATCGTGTGGTCTACTGTATCAAAGGCAGCGCTTAGATCCAGTAGAACCAACACTGTCACCTTCTGAGCATCATAATTTAATCTAAAATCATTTAAATATTTTAACAGAGCTGTCTCTGTGCTGTGGTTTACCCTAAAACCAGACTGAAATTTCTCTAGGACATTATGAGCGTTAATAAAATCATTAAGTGGATTTAAAACAAGTTTCCCGGGTGGGAATCGGGTCCAGGGCACTTGTAGTGGGCCTCACTGAGGAGAAAACTTTATCTAGGGTCCCAGCTTCCACCAGGACAAAACTGTCCAGCGTTTCCTCTGGTAGAGACACACACTCAGATTTGTCTAAAACCATGTTACTCTGAGAAGATAAAATATTACATCTGATGGTGTCTACCTTTCCTCTGAAGTGGTTTGCAAACTCCTCACAAAGAGTGTTTGAGGGGGTTTTCTGAAGTGCAGTAGAGGTATGATTGAGAATGTTGTCAATGGTGGAAAACAGAATTTTGGGATTATTTTTATGTTCTGAGATGATTCTGGAGAAGTATGCATTTCTGGAATTTCTTACAGCGTTATTGTATGATTTGAGATGTTCTATGTATATCTGATGATTTGTTATGATTTTGTTTTTCCTCCATTTCCTTTCTGCCACCCTGCAGCTCCTCTTTAATTTCTTAAGTTTTTCATTTCTCCATGGTATAGTATGTTTTGAATAAGATTTTTACAACTTTTAGTGGAGCCAGCAGGTCGAGAGCGGATTGAAGCCTACTGTTAAAATCATTCACGATAAAATCACAGGGGGCAGATAAAGGTACAGGAGGAAACTTATTAAAAACTTCAAGAAAACCTGGAGCCACTCAAGGGGTTAGATGATGTTTCCTGACAGTTCTCACAGAGATTTCTATTTGGATAAAACAGGTGATTTTAAAAAACACACAGTAGTGGTCAGAGACAGCCAAGTGAATAGAGGACACACTAGTGGACAGGCCATACGTGATGACTAAGTCCAGGGTGAGTCCTATGTTGTGAGTTGGCTGCATGACATGCTGACTAAAATCCATATAATTCAAAATATTTAAAAATTCTGTTGATAAAGGATCTAAAAGGTTATCCACGTGTAGATTAAAATCACCAGCTAAAACTATTCGTTCATAAGAGTTGTGCAAAATTGATAAAAACTCTGAAAATTCTTGAATAAAAAGTGCGCTCTTTTTAGGAGGCCTATAAACTGTCACACATAAAATCTGAGGAGTGCTAAAAACAGAGGCACTATATTCAAAAGTGGTAAAATTATCAAGTAAAACAGGTTTGGCGGAAAGGGTTAATGAACTTATAAAAGCAGTTCCACCTCCCCTCTGGCTACTCCTGGTTGAATAAGAAAAGTTAAAATTAGGTGGGGAGGCCTCTGTAAGAACAGCAGGAGCATCTGCACTCAGCCATGTTTCCGTTAAAAATAAACCTTGAAGTTTATGGTCTAAAATCAAATCATTTATTATAAAAGTTTTATTCAGCAGAGAGCGAACATTTAAAAGTGTCATATTAATAGTGGTTGGAGATGGAGTGACTGTATGATTTACTGGAGGTGGGATTTTTAGCAACTGTTTCAGATTATTTGGGTTGCATTTGTTCACTTTATGGTTATTTGTTCGCTCTCTGTTGATAATTACAGGAATGAAAGAAGTGGGGCAAGGTCCAAGTCCGATATGTGAGTTACTGTAAAAATCAGGACTGAGTTTATAGGAGCAGGGACAAGCTGGACATCAAGATGTGGTTGAGGGGGCAGAGAGGGCAGGAGCAGCTGGAGACAGTGTGGTGGACAGGGGTGGACGAGGGTATGCCAGGCTTAATGCCAGCATACGTGTGCCTTGTCTGTTCAGATGTAGTCCGTCCGCCCCAAAGAGTTGACTCCTGCCCCAGAAAATGTTAAAATTGTCTATAAAACCAATGTTCTACATCACGGTGGCAGTGGAAAGCCAGGTGTTCAGGGAAAGCAGTCTGCTGAAACGGCCTATTCTTCTGCTGATGGTGGGAGTGGCGCCAGAGATAAAGACAGATAGTTGTTTGTCTTTTAAAAGATTAAACAAATGAATAAAATCCCGCTTTAGTAGCTCAGACTGCTGTTTACGGATGTCGTTGGTGCCAGCAAGAATTATAACTTTACTCATGGTTGGGTGGCTTCGGATGGAGTCCAGGAGCTGTTCAGAAATGTCATTTACCGTAGCCCCCGGATAACAAAGAGTAATGGCTCCTCTCATCCTAATGTGCCGGATTATTAAATGATGAGCGTGGTGAGTGGCTGGTCTGAAGGCTGATGGTGAGCACAGGATCCCTCGCTGTCCAGGACCTGCTGGATGTTGGGCGGCTTGGCTTCTCCAGGACTGCAGCGATGTTTAGTGGGCGCCGAGGGCTCGTTCCGTGGATTCGGGGTGAAATGGAGCACTGCTCGGCGGATCCCGGCCGTAGTCCTGGGTTTGGCGCGACGTCGGTGGCAACCGGAATCCGACTGCTGCTCCGGCTGCTGGGAGAAAATATGTCCATTTTGGGTTTGTTTAGGGTGCTTATGTGCATTCTGTTTTTGTCCTATTTTTGCACTTATAGCGTCTGGAAAAAGTGCAGTTTTGTCTAAAAAACAAAAAGCGACTAAGATTTGGAAAAGGAAATATTTTAGATTGCATCTGTTGTACATTTCTGCTTGGCTCAATAAAACATGTAACTCATTAGTGTTTTCTGCTCTAACTGGACTCCTGACTGTGGTTTATCGAACAAACATGTTTTCGGTGTAATTATGAGCCTGAACACACACGCAGGTATGCAGACTTCTTCCTGCAGACTCTCCTCTCCTCTCCTCTCTTCTCTCTGTCTGAGGATCTCTCCGCTTTTCGGCTGAAGTCCTCTTGGTGACGCTCTGCTGACATCACTCGGATGTTCCCCACTCAGCGCTGAGCATCAAACCCACGGAGCTCCTGCGACTCTCTCACACTCCGTCCACACTTTGTTCTCCGCCTGCTGTTCTCTCAACACTAACCCGTGAGACACGCACCCGCCGCGGGCTACCTTACGCACTGAGGCCGGGCCACACGGGGGAGGGCTCGGACTCCCGTCATTAAGACTCCAAGAGGATCTGCGCTCGGTCCGGGCTCAGCGGGTGGACGCGCTGAGCTGCAGGAGGAGAGGAGGAGGAGAGACAGACAGCCAGACAGAAGTTGGCTGATTTGTAACCCGGCGATCTGAACTGAGCTGTAAGTTTGTGAGCGGGCTGCAGGAGGAATAACTCGGGCTCCGGTCTTTGCACACCTCGGTGTTCTGGATATTTACCTCCAGCTGATCTCCAGTGCAGAAGAATGGCGAGAGATTACGCAGCGCGCTGCCCGGGCTCTCCGGGGGGGAACGCCTGGATGGTGGCGGCGGTGATCATCCTGACTGCTCAAGGTAAGCAGACCCGAACCGAGCCGAGCCGAGCTGTGTACCAGTACAGGGTGACTCCTACTGCCCTGCGCGCCCGGGATGAGGGCTGTTCTCCGGACTTTCCAGTCTTGCTGTTTTCACTCATGTTCACAGTCACGTCTCCGTCTGGCTGTCGTCTGACTGACGGGTCCTGCTGTAAAAGTTTATGATCCGGCCTTTCCCTCCTCCAGGTCGCAGCTGAGTTTCAGTTTAGGTCTTGACATGCGAGGTGTGGCGTGCTTTTTGTCCTAATTCCTCGCTGCTTCCGTCGGCAGGTGACTGCTCAGGAAACCTAATCCTCCCTGAGCCTCTACAAACCCCTCCACGCACGGCTGACCTGCAGTCTGTGTTTACCTGCAGAGGGAGAGGCGTGTGCGGTCAGACGGGACAGCTGCTGATTAACTCCCCGTTAGAACAATGCTGGAAATCGGTGCGGATTCGACAGAGCAACAGGGTGACGATGGGGAGCTGCTTCCCCGCTTCGCTTCGCTTAGCTCGTCCATAGAAATCCAGCTTGAATAATTAACTGTTGAATTAAAGAAAATGCATGATCATAGTTGAAGAAAAATGGGATATCTGCTATGGAGCATGCAAAAATGCTCCATCCTAACATGAATATTTTAGTGACATACGCAGATGAGTGGAATGGATCACATTGAAGGGTTAAAATCACTTTAGGTTTCCTTTACACATGTTCACCAACAGCTGCTTATCAGATGGACCAATATTGACTGATGGTATCAGCCGGATTCTGTTGAGCTTTTCTGTAAGCTCTACTGTTATACGCCAAAAACATTCAAAGAAACGTAATAAATGAAGCATGTGGAGCCTTAATACGTCAGAATCTCGGTGTTCATGCTATATTTGATTTATTTTGGACGAAATCTGAGTCCTTTTTAAATGATGCACAGCATTACAGATGCATGTAGCCTTGTTGGCCCTCCTGATCAAGATGTGTAAAAAAACAACTGAAAAATCAATCTTATTGGTAGAAAAACCTTACCGAAAAACTAAAACCTTTAATTCTGTTCTGAAAGAACACATTTGGAATTATACTATAGGCTGATCAGAGTGAGAAACTTCTGATCAGTTATCCATGACTTCCTGTTTTTTGCTTAACCCCCTATGAAAATGGGAAAGACAAGAGAACATTGGTTAGGAAGGTTAAAAAAACTCAGCGGCATCCTGGGGTCTCTAAAACAGAAGGACACCTACATACCTACTGTCTGTGTGGAAGTCACACAAAGAGAAAGATTACAAAACTGTGAAGGACCCCATGCTCACTGCTAAGTACAGTGGAGGATCTGTGATGCTGCGGGCCTGATTCTGTTGGAAACCAGAGACCAAGCAACCATCTCCACCTGCTTATCCTTTCGGGGCATTCAGCATTCATCAGACGAGAGAGATGTCCGGTCCATCACAGGACAGACAACCATGCACACACACTCGCCTCGAAGGGCAGTTTGGAGAGACCAATGAACCTAACGGTCATGTTTTTGGACTTTGGGAGGAAGCCGAAGTTTCTGGAGAGAATCCATGCAAGCATGGTGAGAACATGGTAACTCCATACAGAAGGACTCCGGTGATTCGAACCCAGGAACGTCATGCTTCAAATCAACAGTGCTGCCAACTGGCCCAGTGTTCAGCCATAACCAGAGACCGGCAGATACTTATTTGAAACTGAAACCGGGTCGTCTTTGGGTCTTTCAGCGTTGATCTTAAACATGTTTGAATCAATTATTCTGCAGACATAAAATCAATCTTCTTCCATGGTCATCTCAGCCCATTAACATTGAAGAATAAAGGTTGAATATTCTGAAATATTTCAGTCTGAGATTATGTTACTGCAATGAAAAAATATCCCCCCCCCCCCACATCTTTACATGGGACATAAGTTTGTTCGCCAATATTATATAGCAATATTCTTTAGGCTTCTTTAGAAGCACGAGTAACTGTTGTGCTTATGGAATTTAAACTAGCTTATGAATCAATCGGACAGGGATTGATGTCAGATATAGTTTTGATCCGCTGATAAAATACTAAAAAATCTGTTTGTATTTGCATCAACAAAATGTTTCTTGTTGTGAAAAAGCACAAAGTTATGACTTTAGTTCTGGTTGGATTCAAAAGTATGACCTCTATCAAAGCATCCTTTATGGTCAGTTGTTGAATCCAGTTTGCATATGTTCTCTTCAGTGCATCTCGACTGAAACAATTCAGATTTTCTGTGTTTTTTCCACTTTCAGCAGCCAGCTGCAGCGTTTCTAACAGTAGCCAGTCACGCTGTAGATATTGGCATAAGAAACTGTTTTCCTGTTCACCGTGAGCAGAAATCCGCCCCAACTGTTGTTTCCACCTGGGCGTAACTCGGATCATCTGTCAGAGCTGTCCCCAAATTGTCACGGAGGAAACAGAAGATGGGTCGTATTGGAGCAGGGCGATGTCATGTCTCCTCGGAGACGTTCCTCGGAGATCAAAGCGGATGGGAGGGCAGGAAATTTCAGGGCTGCGAGCCGCCGCGCCTCTGCTCTGCCTTTAGCAGGAGCATCTGTTGCATGAAGAGTGACGATGAACATTTTTCTCTCGTGAGTGAGGATTTGACCTCCACGGGGAATAAGCTGTGCACCCAGTCTTTCTCCTCGTGTGTTTTGTGTAAAACATGAGAGGGCAGTGATGGGGAGGACTGTGATGCTCAGGAGCCCAGCGATGTTGCTGCTGCAGGCCTGGCTGCACAGGTTGGTGGAAGGATGACAGCTGCTCAGCTGAGAAGTTCGCTACATCCGGTTTGTCTGAGGGCTGTCAGAATATTGTGACAGCATCCCCACAGGTTATGATTTAATTTGAGCGTGCAACAAAACAACTGTCTTGTTGGAGGAGGAAAAAACCCTCCATCCATCCTCATTCTTCGCCCACCACAGCCGGAGGAAGCTGAAGGAGAAAGCAAACGTTGGTTTTTCCCAGTTTATGCCGGCTTCTAAAACAGTAACAGAATTTTCTCTCTGTTGAAAACATTGTTTCCCAACAGGTGTGTGGCTGAGATACTGACGGTATGATGAACTACAACAAAAATACAATGGGTTTGTTTGTGTGTTCACAGCTCTGATGTACTTTGTTTTGAAACACCTGAAGGAAAATTCTATTTATGCAAATAAAGTGAAAACAGTCCTATGTGTCATCTGTACTTACTGAGCCCCTGCAACAGATGTTTAATGTAGCAGAGAAGCCATAATGTTGGAAAAAGCGGGTTAACCTTGAGTTAAAAAAAGGGTCAAACAGGGTTGAGTGGATCTCCTTCTGCAGCAGTGATAATTAAGTCACTTCAGGTGCCCCCTCTCCTCAGAGGCTCGGCTCTTTGGGCTGGATCCTGCTCTGAAATGTCAACGATGATGAGTCCCCTTGTCGGCTCGCTGGAGACGAACGGCTGATTAGCTTATCACTTGGAGAGCAGGCGGCCGATGATTATCGCCCTTGCAGTGCCGCTGCCTGATTATCGAGAGTCATTAATGACTCATGGGCTGCTTTGCGTTGCACCGTGTTGTTTTCGCATATTCATGCATGTATGTGATGCTTTCCAATGGTCGACGATGGTTTTCCCTCCATTTGAAGACTTCATCTGGAACATTTCTGCAAGGGTTTCTTTCATTTTCTGTGGGTTAATGATGAGTTGTGATTTCCTACTACTTTATGCTTTTTGTAAAACTTAAAGATAATTTATGCTGTACTGCACTTTGCATCTGTGAGAGATGCTTTGAAAATAAACATTACCTTCCTAATTGATAGTTGCTTTAAATGTAAGTGAACTGTTATAGTGTCAATCGAATATTCAATATTTACTAGTTGTTTCACCCGATGATCGGGCTAAATAAGTTTAACAATGCAACCTAATGATGCTTTTCATTGTATTTTATGGATTCAAACAGGAAAGAAATGTTTTCAAACAAGTTCATTTATTCATTTGTGGGAAAGATTTTATGAGATAAAACCACCAGAGGTGCAGAAAAGCAGTTTATTGCATCAGCTATCACTGTTATAAATCCATGGCAGCCATTTTGGATTTTGAGATAAAGTTGGTGGGTTGTCTCTTTCTCTTTTACAATCCTGTCATCAGGGTAACCTTTCAATTGTGGTTTCCACTTTGGAACTTTGAGATTTTGACTTGAAACATGCAACACAAGTAAATAATGTCATCATCCTCTTTTTGACAAAACCTAACAAATGGAAGAAATCGGAGTCCTTGTGCAGTTCTCTTTTTAAAGGTCCTGATGGGTTGATGTAGTTGGAAAACTTTGTGATACCAGGTGATACCTTTTCTCAAAAGTGAGAACCACTGGGATAGATTAATGAAAGAACTGATTGTTTTCCCCTCCAATGCCATAAATACCATCAATATCATTCAAAGCCGAAATACTATTGTCAATAGCAAGACATTTCTCTTAATTTTATTCCAAACTCTACTAACTTCACTAAACCAGGTTGGGTAAGGGAAAATTAACCCTTTTATTGTGGCACTCACCAAGTTTTAGATTATATGCAGCCATGTTGGATTTTGTGGTTGTGAAGAAGCTTTGAACTTTTCCACCACCTCTATGAATTTTTCCAACTTAAAACTAGAAAATTCTAACTTCTGTTAAAGTTGCATCCTTCAACCAGTCATGCCTTGACAATAGACAAGATCTTGTTTTGTATGTTATGACAAACCACTCCTTTATTTGGTCTTTTTTTCCCCTATGCAACATGCTTAGTGCTTAGACTCGACTAAAAGCTTTTAAACGTAGATTTAGTTCATTTTTCCTCAGAAACCAAAATGCATCGTCGTGTCTCCATTGGGTTATTAAGCTGAACCATCTCTGCACAATAAGTAGTATTGGAGACCTCTTGAAGAAGAACCTTCTTCTGACAGATATCTAAGTCTTGCCACCGATCTTCTGGGATAATGTGTGTGATTTGAATTTATAATCTACACCAAACCTCTGTGTCAGCAGATTTGGAGGACATGAATCTGATGAGAGAATGTTTATTTCAGCCATAAGAGACCTCTCTTAGACTTGTAAAAAATGACTTTTGAACATTTCTTGAAAGTCTTTTTTTATCTTTCTGCAAAAATATGTAAAATAACTTCCAGAAGGCTTCCTCGAGAGCAGAAAATGTGGAAAGGAGAGAACAATGTCAAAACAGTTCTCAGCTCTACCCAGTGGATGACATCCAGAAGATGAGGTGGATTGATAAATAAGTGGATGAAAAAGCACCCCTTTTTTATTGCTGTAATTAAAATTCATAACCAAGCAAAGGTTTGGGAGATGGCTCTGTGAGTGGCCCGGTTACGGCGCGCTGTTTTCTGTGGCTCAGACTTTTTTTTTTTTTGCTACATAATGGTGCAGCTGATTAGCTCTTGGAGGAAAAACCATTGGCTGAAATATTGCAACTCAAAGAATTTATGACAAAAAAACTGATGAGACACAATTTAACTCTAGTGTTTAAGTCATTTTTAGTTATCCAGCCCTGAAGTTGGAGAACGATTCTGTGAAAGTTGGAATAGTTCACTCTGAGGTATTGTATTAGTGTGAGAGAAATGTTTTGGAGATGGTTGTTTTTCTTTTCCCCCTGAAAGCTAATCTAGATTCCAATCTGTGCATTAAAACGCCTGAACATGTAAAGAAGCTTCATAATTCCAACTAATACTTGGAGTTGTTGAATTCCTCATTCATGCATGACACTTTCTGTCCTACAGCTCTGCAACTCAACTGTCCGTAACCTCTTTCACAAAGTCCTTCATGCTGGGACTTGGATGCCTTCTGGCCTTCTGTCTTTGGACAGAACCGAGCTGGCATGGTGTGTAGTTGTCAACCTGCCGCTGTTACGCTTCCGGGCCTCCAAGGTTGCGAGGAAGCCATAAAGGTCGACTTGTGTGATGTTTAGCCGGCTTCGTGGCTTGTGGGTGAGATGTAGTGATGCCGTAACATCTGGGATTTAGACACATCAGTTACAGATTTTCACTGTTAAGTATTTCATGGCTTGATCCGAGAGATAGGGTAGACTGTTAAAGTGTCTGTTGTTCAGTGGCTAGATGCATCTGTGGTCCTCTGTGGTGATCTCCTTGTAGAATAGGTGCTGGCTGGTCTGAGACTCTAATGGTATGGTAATGCTGAGTAAAAATAAAGGTGCTTCGCTGTCATAGTAAAATTTCATGGTCTAAAACAGCTGGCCAAACAGCTTGTAGCCTGCACTATAGATTGGAAACGGTTACTTTAATAGGGGTGATGGCTAGCACTGCTTCCATTTCCACACCATCAGTGTAGTGATTAGAAATATTTCCAAAGCCAAACATGTCTTGTTTGCATGTGAAAAGTATTACCTCCCTTTTTCAGCAAGCTGAGTGGCCATGCACAGCAGCATGTGGGGGAGGGGCAGTGCTGTGTTGAAATTCTCATCTCTCTAATATTCTTGCATTTGACTAAAAGGATTTATACTGTAGCAACAGAAATATGGTTTGGAAGCCGTAATCTTTTACATGTCTCTCTCACTGAGTTAGAGTTGCTGTTTTTGAAATGCGATCGGTTACTCTGAATCGCATATCCATGCTGCGAACGAGCGACTCGGAAAACCAGACAACGCAGGACTCTTCTACGTCACAGAAAAACATTAGCATTCGTGGCCTCGCCCACCTTGGCTTGTGAGCGCCCAAGGGAAGGCTGTATTATTTTGTGGCTAGTAGAAGCTTACCGTGAGCAACTCCACAACATGGTGTGACACGTTTGGGCTTGTGTTATTTGTGAAGATAAGACATCGACGTTGCATTTTTTTTACCCAAAAAAGAAAAGCTGAGGAATAAATGGTTGGAATTTGTCTTTGGAACACCACCAGTATAACGCTAAGTTGCTAAGTTAGTTGTTTGTTCGAAGGCCAATGGGCTCTATATCAACCCTGTTGGTTGATAAAGACTCTGTGTCTCCTTTGGTCCACTCCACATCTTCTGTGGTTCAGCTATGCTGGCTTCATTTTTGGAAGCTTACTTCTCTGTGAGACATTGTCCCCTGACCGGTCTCCCTCCTATGGGAACTGTGTTTAAGCAGTTTCTCCTTCTGATCACGCCCTTTAGAACTAACCATCAGCACTAATTGAGAAGAATTGTTCATATTAAGTCGTTTTTTGTTTTGCATACATGAGGCGTAATGTTTGAAGCCTCCTGCCCAGACAAATATCAACTTGTTCAGATTTTTATCAAATTACTTTTTTCCTTAATTACAGCCTTGTCACAGCTTAACTAACAAACATTATTAATTGGGCTGAGTTTCTGTTCAGATTTTTCTCTGTTTAATTGTGGTTCTTGTGTTGACTTTGATAATTAAACTGGTAATGAGTTCTTGCAGCTCTTTGGAAGCACTTTAGATTGTAGGGATGTGTATTGGAAAAAATGTGGCGATACGAAATGTATCGCGATACATGGGAGACGATACGATATATCTCGATATATCGCGATACCATGAGTAAGACTATATATTGTGATTTTTAAAACTGAATTTAACTGTAGGAAAACTGTCAAAGCATTCTAAACGCTCCAACCTGTTTTATACTTTAACACATTCAGTTTTATTACTAGATCTAGTTGATCCACTGGATTGAAGAAGGTGACAACAGCCACAAACTACCAGTCATACTTTTAATTCTACTACAAAAATTACTGTCATCATTAATGGTTCCATTCAAATCCTTAAAAAAACCCAACGATATACAATATCGGGAAATAAAATACCTTGATATATCGGTGTATCGATATTTTCTATTTTCTTACACCCCTATTCGATTGCGTGTTGCAGCTTTTGCTAATTTTGCTAATAGTATAGACATAATCATAAACACAACAGCAAGTCTTTTGAAAGTCTGACAAAAAAAGAGTAGACTGCTACACACATCCAGGATGTTCGGAATGAACATCCTGGATGTCCCACCAGCCTGGACCACCACAACATCCTTGACCTTTTCTTTTTTTTATTGCAAACATTTCCTTTCTGAGTCCGACATAAACATGGGACTTTAAATGAATCATGCTACCTGCAGCAGAAAGTTTCTTAGATGTTTTATGGATCTATAATGGTTAAGGAGTGGATGCCTATGTTTCACTTGGACTTATTGGTTTTAAGTCTTTGCCGTTGTTCTGGCCACAGATCGGTGTTTGCATGTTTCTTGCTGTTGGTCAGAGATGCAGCTTCTGTGGATGTTTCCTGATTCCTTTGCTGCACCAACACGTGCCTTAGTTTTTCTCCGTCTCTGTTTGGTCTGCTGGAATCAGGGTCAGGATTTTGTGTTTCCCGTGCGGCTGCGGCTTGCTGAATGCCCACAGAGCAGCTTTTAATCCATCACTTTACCTACCACAAGTCGCTGGGTACGACTCAGCAGATTTCCCTTTCCTTCCTTTTTAGTTCTTCTCTTTGAAGGATCGGGATCGTAAGCAAATTCCACATCAGACTCTTGGAAATAAACTGTATCATGGCTAACACCTTGGCATCTCTTTGTGATTCCTCGGCAAACAGGTGTCAGAGGGACGAGGGATTACTGAGCGGAGCAACAGGAGCGGAGCCATGAATCACAATGGAGCTGATCCGGGGATGGCCAGAGGAAAGCTTCTGCTTTTTGCTCTTGGGGTTTTAGTCATCTTTCTGCATCATGAACACCTTTGCAGACGTTTGAGAAACACACAAACTCTGCCGCGTTCTCGATCAATGCTGCTCCCCTCTCTGATTGTACTTTTACCTTCATGCGGGGTGGGAAAAACTAAACTTCCAGTGGGGGCTTTCCAGGCTTTCAAAGCCAGCTCGTTCTATTCATTTTCTCTTTCCTTTATTCCTCCCCTCTCACTCGCTTTGTCTCATTCTCTCCCTTCCTTTCTCTCACTCTCATTCTTCTGCTCACGACCCGCTTTGAGCCAGCCGGGCTGGCTGCTGCTCCATCCCAGCTCCCGAGTGGAGGCCCTTTTGTTGGCTCAGCTTTTGGTGGAATTAAAAGGGGTGCCAGCCACCCTCTTCTCCCCCCCTCCCTCTTTCTCTGGTGCTCCCAGCTCTTCCAGCCCTCATTGTTTGGAAAGGGAAGGGATTCAGAAAGTGTGAAACTGTTTAGACAAGCATCTCTGCTCTGTCTGCTCTGAGAGTTGAGTCCTCCTTCTCCTCCCGTTCAGCCGCCGCTTCCTTCCCAGATGGAGTTTGCTGGTGACAAAATGGAAATAGCTTGAACCTTCTGTGTGGGAGTGCAGCAGTGGATCAGGCTGCGACGTGACTCTGTGACATTTCCTGTTGTACCCATGTGGGCGATTTAATAAGCGCAGTAACATTTGTTTGCTTCACTTGCATCATTATAAAGCCTTTAGGCAGGGCTTCCTCCTGCAGAGAGAGGGGAAGAGCAATGCTTAAACTGGGAACCGCGGGAGCCCAAACTGATCCGTGTTCGCAGATTTACATCTCGGAATTTACATCGCGGCTAAACGAAGGTATAAAGGAAACATCCGGGATGATGTGCAAACGCTAATGAGAGACTGCAATTTAAAATGTCAACGATAGGACCCAGCAGAGCTGACATTACTCATGCAGAAAGCAGATTTCTTTCTCACGCCCGTAGCATTTGTTTGTAATCAGCAGTATGTTGGGATGAAATATCAGAGTAGGCGAAAAGGAATTAGCAGAAATGATTACAATTAACCACTTCAGGAGAGTGATTACAGCAAAAACATAGTTCAGTACCAACATTCAAAATGTAGAAGTTGGTCATATTTTTTCATTTTATCCACCGTCTGTGCAACGACTCGTATTAATACAGCACAATACACGTATACCCCACAGTTTTTCACATTTTACTGTAGCAAAGTATAAACTAGAAAGTGTTGTGCATATTTATTCAGCCCCCTTTGCTCAGATGCTTTTAAATAAAATCAGGTGCAACTGAAAATTGGTACTGCTACCCACTTGCCAAGATGTGGCTCTCCAACTACACTGTCAGGTCAGACAAAAAGATTATGGCGACTCTGGAGGAGCTGCAGAGCTCAGGTAGCCGAATCTGTTGACAGGGCAGCTATTAGTCCACAAATGTAGTCTTAATGTAAGAAGAAGAGACCAAAGTTGCGCTTTCTTTTGTTGGCCTACATGCAGAGTGCTGTGTGGTGGAAAAACTGCACACCTCTTTAAAACACGGTGGTGGCAGCAGCATCATCATACTTTAGAAAGGTTGCTTTTTTAAGTTTGGGACAAAGAGCAATGGAAGGAGGTAAACACAGAGAGATCATGGAAGAAAACCTTTTAGACGCTCTGTAAGAGTTGAGACCGGGGTGGATGTTCACCTTCCAGCAGGACGACAAGAGCAAAGATTAGTGGAAAGCATATTCCCAGAATGGCCCGGTCAAAGTGCAGACCTAAAATATTTAGGGAATCTGTTGCAAGGCTGGAGAATGGATATTTACAGAGTTTCCATCAAATCAGACTGACCATAAACTATTTAGCAAACATAATTGGAGAGAAATGTCCTCTAGATATGCAAAGCTGGTAGAAACCTACCAAGAAAGACTTCTGCTTGTAACTGGGGTGAATTGTGTTTCTCTAAAAAGGAATGAATGAGTGAATACAAAAGCATGCCACACTTTTCAGATTTCTATTCATAAAAAAGAAATCAGCTACCTTCTTCTTTCACGTCAGGGATGCACTACTTTTTGTTGGTCTGTCACATCATTAAATACGTCAAAGCTTTTGGTTGGAAAGGGAATAAATATAAAAAAGCTGAACAGGTGTGAACAATTCTGCAAAGGATTTAATGTGCAGATAAATATTTTGCAGTGAAACACAAAAATTCAAATGAAACAGAAAAATGTCCACTAAATGTTGCTGCCTTGGCCCAGTATAGAGCTGAGGGATGTTTACCATCCACTGATGCCGTCCTGAATTAGGAAAACTCTACACATGTAAGACTTGCATAAATCCTGATTGTATTAAATATGTTCCCATTTATGAAATCTAAATCGGTCACATGATTCATGCAGAGGTAGCTGGTTCAACTAAGGTCTTTCCTCAGAAAGTTTGCAGTTCATCCTTCAGAGTTTGTTGCCTTTGCTTTCAAACATGAAAAGGTTTACTAATACATCGGGGAAATCTGTTTAAAATGTTATATTGTACTTGGACATTACTCACTGAAAGTGAAACCCCTTTTCTAGCTGAGGAAGTTCTGATCCAAGAAGTTTCCATGATCTTGAAAGTTAGTTTCCTGTCCTGGCTGAAGTAGGAGCACCAGAAAGGTCGCCCATTGTCAATTGTCTTTGAAAAGTGACAATATCATATGTGAACCCTCATTCTTTGACTGCAGGAAGCAAACATTCATTAAGAACTAATCCAGATTGTCCTTTTGCTGCCCTGTAGGACCGTCTTTATGTCTGGTTAGATAATGTTCTCAGCTAATGCAGGTCTGTGGGGTTCTCATGTTTGCACTGTGAAGTTTACAAATGCAAAGTTCTAATGTTTCCTTTAACGCAATATATATCTTTTACAGTTTTACTGGATAGTGGTCTGTCTTTATGCCATAGTTGTTTTTAATCATTCAACTCTGTCGAAAGTCTCTAAATCTCAGATTGTGAGGAAATCTTTTATTCGCAGCCTTCTTCAGGTGACTTATTCTGTCAGATTTAGTTCAAGGCTCATGCCCACACTCTCATTTTCTTCCAGTGATGCCATAATTTAGTTGAATTGGATAAACGTGTGGATTCAATGTGATGCAGAAGAATAAAATCCCTCTTTATTATCAACTCAAGGTTTTGAGTCACAATTCACCGGTCTTGGGATTACATAGTTTCATCCGTCTCGACAAAGACTTTCAACTACATCTGAAGAAAAGTAATGCCTCAGCATGATGCTGCCACCACTAGATTTTGGTGAGTTTAACGAAACCCTTCTGATATAATGTGGCTTGAACTAAAAGATACAAATGAGATCATCTCAACATAATCCTACTAGGACAGCTGAACTTTACTTCAGGTTCATCAGATTTACTTTAGTTGGTGGAAGGAGTGATCTCAGGAAGACTAAATACTGGAATTTAATATAGCAAAGTATGAATGTTATGATTTTGTCACTTTAAAGGTGAAATAAATGATAGGAATGATCCCATTCTAATAAATTATGATAACACCGTATTTAAATACACACGTGAAGATATAAAAAATTTAACACGAAGTTCACTGAAATGTCTTTATGTTGCCTAACTGTGCAGTAAGACATTCTGTTACAATATGAAACATTTCCTCCAAGCAGCAACTGAAAGAAAGCTCCGGATTCGGCCTTGGGTGGACTTTAGATTGTTGAAACGAGGCATGAAAAGGTCAGACCAAATATCAACCCTTTTAACAAATGTTCCTGACCGCTTGGTGAGACAGAAGTCGAGACTCAAAAAAAGGAGAGAAAAAATGGAACTCAACACCTCGGTGAGGTAATGCAAATAGAACATAGCAAGAATAGGAACTGAATTGATTTATCTGTGTCTCTGCTTCCTGAAATAGCTCAACTGTCCAGCTCCCTGCAGCCGGGAGACTGTTGAAAACAAGTTGTGGAGGTCAGCAGGTAATCGGCCATATGAGGAGGAGATACCCTGCATGTGCTGATGAGATGTTAAAGTAGAAGATGACTAAGGACGAGGATCTGTGCTTCCGACACTTTCCTTACCTCCCTCTGCTGGCTGGGCTTCTTTGTCATTGTTTAAATTGGCTCTACCGCCTGTATACTTTGTGTCGATGGTAGCCATCTTAATCAAGTGGATCCACTTTGACAGCATTGTTTTTCATTTGCATGTACAACTCTATTTGACTGAATGCACTCCACATTTTCATGCAAGTCACACGCACATTAAAACAGAATACCAGTGTCATTTAAAGTTACAGCCCATTTCCCAACACATTTTCCCCCCATTTATCCTGCCATGCATGTCAGAAGTAATTAGATCATTTTTTGTCATTTTTCAATAAACAAGTTGCGGTTATTTCAAACCTGGCTGCCAGTGAATGGATGTGCTGGCAAACAAAGCAGCTGCATGTAAGTAAAAGAAGAAAAAAAAAAAAACACAAGACATGGACGTGACAATTAGGTTTGTCAGGCTGCGTGTTCCAGGAGTTATTTCCTGGCACAGACTCGCACAAATTCTGCAGCTGGCAGGTGAGTGACAGGAAGCAGTCCACGTTTTTATATTAACAAAGGGACATGGCTTCCTGTCAGCCTTCGTTAGCTGACGTGGAAATATTCACAGCTGAAGTGAGAGCTTTCTACGAACAGCACCCTGAAAACTGAAGGAATGACACCAGACATGGTAGGGATCTATATCAGGCCTGTTGTTTGTTGAAATGTCTTTTAACCAAGCTGGTTCGCAGTATTTCTCAGTTGTTCCAGATATAAACGGTCACCCCAAAAAATCACCAGAGTTGGGAAAGTTCGAGTTTCTAGATCAACTAGTTCAAAGTCCAGTTTACACATGTTAAAATGAACTAGTTCAGGTGCATCACGTAGCAGAGTGGTTAAGATGGGCGTCTCCCAGCAGATGAGTCATCGCTAGAAATAAATGAACAAGGTCCGTCATTCAACAGGAGCGCGGCGTAGAGATGCTGCTCCTCCATATCAAAAGGAGTCAGTGTGGAGGGTACAGGTATCTGATCAGGGTACCGGCTGGACTCCTGCCGTTTGAAGTTTCCAGAAATGCCCTGCTTGGAGAAGATCTGACACCCCAGTCTCTTAAAACAAACTCTCAAACAAATGTGCAGTGTTAGTGTTGGAAGAGAATCGACTCTAAAACCATGAGGAACTCCTTTGGGTGCCACTGACTAAAAGACCATCATTGCTCGCTCTGCTTAGTTTCTCATGGGTTGGAGGGATTTCTACAAGTGGTGCTGCTTGTTTATTGAATTAGTGAAATGTGGCCTTTCAGCAGGACTATAAACCCAGAAAACATTGTGAGGTTCTTCTCTCTCCAACCACAGAGAAAAGAATGCGGAGACCCTCCCTCTCTGCAATCTGTGTTTCACAAACAGGGAACCCTCAAAGCGTCCGTTTATGAGTCGGAGAGTTTCCTGAGGTGGCACAAACAGAATCGCAGGATGCATTGAAATCTTCAAAATGGCCGCAGAGTTTTCTACATGAAAATGTTATTTTTTAATGCATTTTAACGCTTGATCACAGTGGTCTTCCACCCTAACCAAGACGATTTAATGCGTATTAAAGCAAAGGATTCCCAGGCCATTTAGGATCCTTACCTGATCCTCTTTGACCTCTTACTTTGTTTGTATTAGCTTTTTACAAGTTTTCTGTTTGTGTAGTACTTCATGCAAATAATGATTAACAAGCAACATTTACTTTCAGATCAGTTCCCCACAAGGCTGCTGGTTGAGCATCGGAAACGTAACAGGGCAGTCAGGAACTTGATTCCTGCTCCTTTTCTAAAACTTGTTTGTCTTATTTACCATTTATTTCCACCACTAAATCCTCTTTATCTTGACTTTCTCCTGTTGCTTTCTTCCTTATTTTGAAGAGAATCCACAGAGTCTGCATGTCACTTAGCAAAGCAGTGTAAATAAAGCAAAAAAAAAGATGTCAGAGTATCTAAGAACCCATAAATCAGAGTTAATTACACCACATCAGATTCCTCTTGTGAATTAGTTGTGGGAAATGAGAACACAGAGAGTTTTCCTTCTGCATCGTTTAAGAAGGAAAAGTTCTGGCATGCTCTGTTTCAGTTACTTTGGCCTACTTGACTTCACAAGTCCTGTGATGTGTCTGCTGCTTGTGTGCACACTGGAGCGTAATAAAATGGTGTGAACTTCGGGGCTGTAAAATTGGTTTAGTGTATCAACAATTCTCCCTGCGTTAGTGTTTCAGAGACGTGGCTCATGACTACATTAGCTGTTGATAAATAGTTAATTTAGGTCTGTTTTGTTTTGGTTTACACCTGATAGTTAACAACTTGGGTTCAGACACGAACCAAAGTTGTTAAGCAACATCTTCACCTCCCCCACTGCACCAAGAAGTGCTGCTTCGGCAGACATTTTCTTTTCCGTGAAATATAAACAAACATACGGTGGCATCAGATTTTTTTGGTTTTAAGATTGCTCTGTTGTCTTTGAGAAAAGGTGTGAGACAAATGCGTTGCAGCAATGGGATAAACGGGGAATGAGGCAGAGTTGTTTTTGTGCGGTTGTGTTGGTTTTATTCACAAAGAGTGCACTTCCACTATAGTCCACTTCCTGCTTTTGGAGCGGCCCCGGCCCCGACCCCGGCCCCGGCCCCGGCCCCGGCCCCGACCCCGGCCCCGGCCCCGGCCCCGGCCCCGGCCCCGGCCCCGGCCCGCTTGGGATTCACATGTGCAGTCGTAGCGCACCAGAGTTCACTTCAACCTGCTTTGCACAAATATTTATACCCCTTTTTCACATTTTGTCAACCACAAACCTCTGTTAGACCAACACAAAGTACTAGATAATTATGAAGATCAAATACATGTTTCATATTTGACTTTTAATTGCAAATTAAATTCAAAACCATGACTCATTTTCCTCTTCCTTCAGTTATGCATCATTTTGTGTTGATCTGTCTCCTGAAATATCAATGAAATACATTGACTTGTCTGTTAATTTGACTAAATGTTAGAGTTTAGGGGGGGGGTTGTGAATATTTTTGCAATGAAAAAGCAAAATTAAGCCGGAGGTTTGCTTTAGGATCAATGATCCTACCTCTACTGCTGTTTCAGGGATGTTGTCCAAGGCTACATTAGCTGCTGATAAACCTGCAATTTAAAACAACCCTGGGAACAATATAGCCTTGTGTTGTGAATTCATATCCACTTTGTCATTTTTATTCAGTTGGATGGCGAGTCGTTCTGTCCTAATGTCCCTTCAGCTCACATCCAGCCAAACACAAACAGCACCCCCCCCCCCCCCACACACACACACAGACCCTCCGCCTCTTGCCTGGTGGCTGCTGCTGAACCTGATTAATTACTTCCATATCCGGCTCTAATTTAGGTGTTGATTAAGAGATTTGGTGTTCACTCTGCAGAACGGGCGTCCTCTCTTTCCTCTGTCTTAACACCACGATAAAATGAAAGCCCCCTTTAACTCCAGAGCCAGTCTCTAATGTGAAACCCGTGGTCACCTCTCTATTCACACCATTCACCGAGCAGATTTCCCCTGCGAGGCCGAAATTGAGTTTTCTTCAGCACAAAAGGTGGATGTTCCTTTTTGACATTAAAACGCTCAATATTCCAGATGGAAGCAGACGTCCTGTCTTCTGCCAAGCACCAATGAACATTTTCATTTGCATGATAGAATTACCGAGCTCATTCAATGGCTGGATTTTCTATTTTCTTCTTTAATAGTATATCATTGTCGAGTGACTGGAGATATCGCCCGGCGCTCTTCTGCAGGCCCCGTGGGCTCTACTCTCATACTTGCTTTCATTAATTCTGCTCCCTGCTGTTTGGTGGGAACACTTTCTTACCTGTCAGTCAGAACCAAAAGCATCTCTGTGCTGTTTTGTGTTTTTTTTTTTCGAGGGATGATCCAGTCAAAGTCCTCCACAATTAGATGGAATGAAAGTGCAAAAGAGATTAGCGAGCCTGCTGCCGAACATCTGTCATCCTTCTGATCCTTCGGTGTCACCGTCGACGTCTTAAGGTTCGCTGCGCCGCGCGTCTGTTTAAATGTTACCAAAACAGAGCCTCTGTGTTTGTTGTGCTTTTGATGAAAAATGATTGGGATCCTTGGAACGAGCCTCCGCTCTGTAATCATGAGCAATTTCTAAGCAATGAGAAGGTCCAGCAGGCAGCGTTTTACCAGAACAAAGCATTCAAATTGAGCTCTAATGTGTCTGTTTACTGCCATGACTCTCTCAGGTTCATGCAGTAAGGCTGTTTTGTTTTAAAGCGGCCTGTTTTCACTTTCTGACACATAATCTGTGGGTTCTTTAAATTGGCTTCGGGTTGGGTTTAGATTTAAGTCATGACAGAGTCCGGATTGAGGCTTTTAGTGGCCATGACGAAGTCCCTCTGTTCGCTGCAGAACTACAGTCGCCATAAACTGTGTGATGGCTGATGATGTGAGTCACTGTGACAGACTGGAAACAGGCACACACTCCATCTTTTTCTCACACTTCCATAATAGGAATGGCCTGGCGGCTGGCATCAAGCTTTAAAAGTTGGGGTTTCAAAACTGATACAAATGTCCACCCTACTTTATAATTTGTCTTTTTTTTTACATATCATTTCAATTTGTTTATTTAAGTAGTAATATTTTTAGATAACTTTTTTCAATTTTCCCCCTCTACTCAAGTCCTTTTAGTGAAACGCCAGAGAGAAAGTAACATAAAGGGACCCCTCCTCCACCTGTTGCTGCACACTGCTATCAGCTGGCTGAAAGAAGCGTACTGCATTTTTCAACTGCTTACCACAGAAAGAAGTTGAAGTCGTGTCTGTGTTTACAGCTCAGGAAAAATGTAAGTGTCTACTGTAGTCATCTGAACTTCTGAACCTAACAGTAATAAATTTTTTCTACAAAATACTGATTGATCTGAACTCTTAAGGGAAGAAAAACATTGGCGTTGTGCTGTTTGAAAAGAATGAATGAGTTTGTTTTTCTTTGTGAAATTTGAGGCTTGCTGAAGGATTGCTGTGGTTGGAAAGTCTGCATCAACGGGGCCCAACCTCACGCCAATGACTGACGCAATCTGCTGGGATTCCTTAAATAGGAAACTTTTTAACTGATTGGAACGTTTGTATAAATGTATTGAAATGACTTCTTGTTAAGTGCCTTGAGATGACATCTGTTGTGAATTGGCGCTATATAAATAAACTGAATTGAATTGAATTGAATTGAAAGTACCACATATTTATTTTTTGGCTTAACAGTTTGCCATTTCCTGAAAATAAATTGTCGAAATTACATTTTTATTTAGAATTTGGAAGAAATGTCAGTAGTTGATAGAGTAGAATGAAAATTTGAATTTTACTCAAGAACATACCTAAAAATAATAAAATCGAAAACAAAGTTTATCAGTGGTCTCTTAAAACTTTTCTCCAAAAAATGAAATGCTGTGGATAAAATAATTATAACTCTATTCACTTTTGTGGAGGATAGAAATTGGCGTTTGTAACTTAAAAAACGTCTGAAATGTTCCAGCGAAACTCTTCCAGGGACTTTGACCACACAGCTTCTCATTCTTGGCTTCGTTACCTCATACAGCTCCAGCTACATACTCTATAGCACTCTTCTCTGCAGGCACACACTTTCTAAATTTGCACCCTGAAACTTTGACTAAAGGCACTGATAGAAATCCATACCTTCTCTTCCATGCCGCTCTTGGCACAAGTCTCTGTCTTAGAAATTTGCTCTGTGGTCTCACGATCTGATGAGATCTAATGTGCCATCAAATACTACAAAGCATTTTTATAAGTTTCAAACGTTTCTCAATACTTGATACCATTTTTGATCATTTTCTTTGAAGCTATAGCATTAGCTCTTATAAAGATCAATAATGTATGGCTGCTATCTCAATTAGTGCATAACCAACACATAGACGACAGTTCAGCAGACATTCAAACATAAAAAGTTTCAAGCATTCCTGTCCTGTATAATATGTAGCAAGAAGAGACTTGTTAGAAGAGCTGACATCCTTGATGGAAGCAGTTGACCGAGTATCTGGAAAGGTTTCTAAATGATTTTATATAGAAAAATCTATTTAAAAATCCCTTATGTAACAACATTAGTATCCACTGTGTGTATGTTCCCATGTCAGCCTCACCTGTAGACATCCCATATTACTGCTGAAGGTAAAACTCCTTTAAACCACCTCTCTGGGATGTGGTACAAGAGGCTGTGGACATGTTGGAACATGGTGAAACATGGTGAAACATGAGGGCTGTGCTGTTATAGTTGTTGTTTCCAAAGAGCTTCCTATCATCATGTGTAAATTGCAGAGGTATTATTCTGACTCATTCATGTTTTCTGTGATTCACTGGGTTGTTCTTGCATGAGTCCTTTTTGTTGTTGTTCAACCAGCTCCCATTTTTCAAAGTTAACGTCAGGGCATGAGTCAAATATAAATATTCCTTAGTAAAAAGCTATTTCAGTATTTATTTAAAAACATCGTCTGATAAGGGTTCCATTTGTAACAGCGGGTTTTTCAAAGTTGGACCCTTGTTATGTTGCTAAAAACTGCTTGCTTTCTCCCTCCTGCAGTGCTTGTGCTTACCTCCAAAAAAAACCCATCAAGAAAAAAGTTGGGACTGAGAAATGGAGAATGACTCGTGCACCTAAGCCCCTGACCCATCCAGCCTCTCATCCCCGAGTCAATTTCCAGGCGGTGGGAGGATTTTCCTAATCCCCGCGGATGCATCCGAGGATGGAAGCAAAATGTTTCAACTGTTCCTGCTTCCAACCGCGCGGACGTCCTGATGGGCGGTAGACTGGCGGCCCAGTTAGCCGACTGGACGGAGAGAAAAGGCTGTTTACAGGATGAGCGCCGCTCTTTTATGTGCATCTTCCCTTTTTCACCGCAGGCTTTCCACTGACGCTGTGGGTGTCTAAGCTGCCAGCCTCTGCGTGTTTCACTGCTAATGTACAAAGTGTGTCTTAAGTGAAAAGTTACATAGGTTTGGAATTGAATTAGGCAGTTTTCAGAATAAAAGCAGCTGAAGGGATAGTTTGGAACATGACTTTTTTTCCTGCAGTGGATGTCAGCGTGAAACTGTCTAAAAGCGATGGGCTGCATCAGAGAAAGGATGGCAAGAGAAAAATAACTAAAACCAAATCAACAACCAGAAGAACTGATTGATGGTAGTTAAATGAATTGCTAAATCCTTCTAAATCTCACACAAAATGACTCCCTTTTTAACAGAAATGATTCAATCTTCGTCCATGTTTTATGCCTTTGGAACATTTTTGTTGATTTCCTGTCCTGTCTGTTTCATGTTTTGATCCGAGTCAAGTAATCTTGGTTGACTAAAAGATGAGTCTAACGGAGAGATGGATGTTTTCATGAATGACCCTACCTCATCCAACACTTAACGATTCAGTAGCTTGTAGAACCAGGATCTACAACAAAAACAAGTCATTTTCCGTCTCAACCTTTCACATCATGCAGAGGAATTTTGCTCCACACTTCTGTACAACATTGCTTCAGTTCATTCAATTCATTCATTTAGGTATGGACTTTAACTAGGTCGTTGCAACAACTTTATTCCTTTTACTCCTGTCCTGCTGTTGCTGTGTTTGGGATCATTGTCCTGTTGAGAACCTTCTTTGGACCAAAGTTCGGCTGTCGGACAGGTGGTCCCACATCTGACTCTAGAATAATCTGGATAACAGGGAGGTTTATGGTCGATTCAGTGCCTGCAAGGTGTTCCGGTCCTGTGGTTACAAAGTAAGCCCACATCATCATCCCTCCACCGCTGTGCTTGATTGTTGGTATGAGAGATGTGCTCTTATGGTTTGCTTGTTTTTGCACCACATATGGTGTCGTGCATTATGACCAAACAATCCAGCGTAGCTTTTATCTGTCCACAGGACATTGTAACGGACATCTTGGGCCTTCCCCATCTCTGCTTAAAAACAAGCCTTCCATGGGTTCAGTCGTTTTCTGTCGTAACTTTTAACCTGCTAACTGAGGCCTGGAGAGTCTTAGGTTTTGTCATGTCACTGAGCATTGTGTGCATTAAAATGTGTGTAAATCTGGTTAGGTGTCCCCATCTGGGAAATTGCAGACTGTCTTGAATTTTTTCCATTTGTGAATAATCTTTCTTTCTGCAGAATGATATTCCTCTAATAGCTGGGAAATTGCCTTATAATCCTTCACAGGTTAATGGACAGCAACAGTTATTTCTTTGATGTCACTGCTGGGATGTTTTCTGTACTCCATAGCAGCAAACTGCCAAAACTCTTACTTTATTAGAGGTGTTTTCCACTGCTAATAATAAGTTTATAGTATTTTTGATTAGTTGTACCTGGTTAATTCTCTCAGCAGCAGGGGGTGTACTTATTTGTTCACATGACATTACTGACAGTCATAGACGTTTTACAAATATTTCTAATTTGTCGTTTAATCTTAATACACTTTCCAACATTAAAGACAACAAACATGTTACCCTTAGTGCAGCAGTCAGACATCTTTATCTTAAGCTGTAAAATCAATCCTTAGAATACAAAACTTGGAAATATCTCTTCAGTGTGTCATTCGATGACTTTATCTCAGTTATGTTCATTTCTGATTTTCCATTCCTCTTTTTTTTTTTTTTTTTTAAGTTGGCGGCATTCAAACTTAAATTGTGGTGGATAATTTAGTGGGGGTGGATTGAATTCCAGTGATGAGCTTTGATGTAGAGTGGATTATCATCAGCGTAGGAGTGGATATGGAGGGCACGATGATAGGAGTCATTTCCTTGCTGCGGGAGATGGATGGATGGATGGATGGATGGATGGATGGATGGATGGATGGGAGGAAACCTGGGACTACCACACATGTTGATGCCGCTGTGTAAAACTCTTCCTGAGCTTTGAACGTGGTCACAGTGGCTTTTTGCTATCTGCTGCTTACAGTAGCTGATAAGAGCTGCTCAGGATTTTCTTCCGAGCACCTTAAAGCACACATTTTCAAGGCTTTAGATTTGGCTGCCAAGCAACGGCCTAATCTGTAGCAGACTAGGGGAAGGTTATCATCTTATGCAACTTTAATATCTCGAACAGCTTCCCTTTTCACTCTGCATCACCACAAATTATTCCAAGACTGAAAGTAATGGAAAACTCACTATGTAATTTAGGGTTAATGGACTAAAGCTTTCTTAGCAGTTTCCGTGTGGGATCATGGGAGAAGTAGTTTGGAGCAGTTTTTTTTTTTAACCCTATAGACACACTCACATGCCTGTTTTAGATGCTTCTCTACTTCACCATACCTGATTTAAAATGGCTCATTCATAGACTTTTAGTGAAATGAAACAATCTGAATCAGGTGCGTTAACACAGGGAAACATCTAAAACATGCAGGACAGTTTGCCTTGAGGACCAGGGTTGAAAAAAAATGCTGGTTTAGAGTATGCGGCTGCTTCGGGTTAATATTTGGTGTGTTAATGCAAATGGTATACAATGTGACCAGGATGTGTATTTAGGAATGTATTTGATTTTTTCCACCATAATGTCTTACTCTGTCATTTACCCTTTATCAATTTATCAATTTGCAGGCAGAGAAAAAAAAAAGGATGACTAAAGGCTAAAACGTGCCCATAGCGTGTTAAAATTTTATAAAATTCATAAATAATATGTATGATAACTGAAGTTGAACAACCAAATAAAGACCTGCTCATTATGATCTTTTTTAGGTGAGGGGTGAAAAGGACTCAGGCAGTACAATTTAGCATGCGTAGACGTTTACTCATTTAAACTGCACAGAAAATAAAATAATCTGATTAAATGAAGCAATTTAAAATTTTTCCCTCTGCAAAAAACACCAATAACTAAAACTGCCATTTAAGTGGTTAAAGTTTAAGAAATTTTATAAAAACAAACAAATTAAATAAATGGAAAAAATGATTATGCATATTGTTTTGATGATGGTCTTGAAAACGATATTTTTTTGTGTCTGGGGTATGCAGAGGAAGCTCAAAATAAAAGGACCTCAAAGGGGTACGAAGATAAATGTCTACCAGTTATTATCTGGTTGTTTGGAATAATAGTGGAAATATCAAATCCAGAAGCTGCTCCTCTGAACCTTTTGTCTGCAGAACGTTGTTGACACGTTTTAACTTGATTGCGTTGAATTGGCTTTTACAGAAGCTACAAACTGCAGCGAGATTATCATCGCTCCACAACAGTTGGTTGGAGATGATAGGGGGCATCGTGTAATTGCTTGTTAGAAGAAAATATGCAACGGGCGCGATGGGTTAAATGACAATTAGCGCAGTATGTGTTCTGCTTTGGATGCGTGCAGGCGCTGCAGAGGGAGAAGCTTTTGCTCGCTGTAGCTTGAAGCACTTCGGAGCTCTGGGTTCACTCTGCGTTTCACTTGACAGGTCTGGCTAAACCGTCATCCTGTTGCTTCTATTCCTGGTTCCCCCCCCCCCCCCCCACCTCCTCTCACTGGGAAGCTGGGGTTAGTACACAAAGACAACTCCCTCCCTCCCTGCTGAGTGTCAGTTCACTGGCCCCCTTTTTCTCCTGAAATGACAGAGACCGAGTGAGGACGGAGGGGAGGTTGGAACATGTCAAAGAGAGAAGTGTGAGGGTCCTAACCTTCCCCCCAGCCTGTTCTCTCCTCCTCGCCATCTCCTGGCTCTTTTTCCTTCACTTTTGCTCTTGTATTTAATTCTCGGAGCGGAACGGCTGGCGGGCTTAGAGTGGCTGATGGAAGGCGCTCAGACTCAAATTTACTTTCAAGCACACACGAGCGCTCGTGCACAGACACTCCAATGATCCCTGCGCTGTCCGTTCAGGGCGCTGATTCTCTGCCACATGAAATGATTGTTGCGCGAGGCACAGAAACCCTCAGTGTCTCAGTCTGTTGGAAACACTCAGCAGCAGCCTCCTGACAGCTCTCCAGACGCACACTCTCCACACAGATAACAGATAAAAGCTGTTTCCTTAAGTCCTTTCCGATGTCTTTTTTCCCCAACTCATGTCTCTTTTTCTCTCCGTCTCTGTGCGCTGTGAGCTGTGGGCGTTGGCAGGGTCTGTGTTTGTCTCCTGGTCTGTATGAACGGGTTTCGTTGCTTGTATTTGGATTCATGCTGCGTCTCATCTCTTTTAGTGCAGATGTGTGGATAATAGACAGAACTGACTACTGACGAAACAATCATGCAGTACTGTATATTCTGGGTGTAATATCTACATTTTGATGCTAAAGGATAAAGATTTGAAATAAAAAAAAGGCTTTTCATGGAAGAAATAATATCCAGAATAACGAAAATAAAAAAGCGCACACGTACAACATGACAATTTGTAACATTTCTACTCTGGGACAGTCATGGGAAAAACTAAGTGCACCCTTCCTGCTTCCACACCCACGTCCCACAGATAAATGCACTTATTTGATCTTAATCAGTCTAAGCACTTAGCACTAAGCTTTAAACGCAGGATTTTTGTCAGTTTGGAGAATATGGCTATGTGTTAACACAGAAATGACCTTTAGAGAGGCAACCGAAGTTGAATTTAAAGTCTATCATTTTACAGACCAAAAGATTATTTCCAAGTGGAAAGATTTGTGACAGCTACCAATCTTCCCAGGCATGAATGTCCCAGCAAATTCACCTCAAGGTCAGACCGTGCAAGGCTCCGAGAAACTAAACAAGTGATAAGAAAAAAAAATACTGAACAAGGACATCTTGTTCAAAAGAAGAAGAAAGCTGGTTTTCTCTGAGAAGAATATGCCAGCAAGACCAATGTTTGCAAAGCTGCATCCCAACAAACTGCAAGACTTCTGGAATAATATGGCCAGATGAGAACCAAGTGGAGCGGTCATAATGCACAGCAACATATAGGGAGAAAACCAAATATAGTGTAAACACGTCATGCCAATTGCTGACACAGTAGTGGAGGGCCGATGATTTGGTTTGTTTTATCCTACAGGCTCATTCCATCACTCTGAGTTGACCTTAAACTTCTCTGTATGTCTAAGTATTGTAGAGTCAAATATGAATTTGTCTGGCTGACAGCTGAAGTTTGGCCCAGACTGGGTCAGATGCACAATAGAATGACTGAAAACACAATCATGGAGTTACAGTGGCCCAGTCAAAGTCCAGGTTTTCACCTGATTGAAGTATTGTACGGGGCCTTCAGAGAGCTGTGCATGAACAACCCTTATGGGGAAAAAAACGGATTTCACATGAGCAAATTCACCTGATCACATGTGAGATGTGTGAAAAACATGTAACCACCTGTGTTTTGCACAACATTTCCAACATTTGAATTTGGAATATTTTCATGGTAATAAACTGGGAAATCCATGTACATTCATATGTTAAGCCCATGGAATAACATGTAAACCACATGCGAAACATTTTATGTTCCATATAAAACCTACATGTGAATAAAATGCGTGAAACCATGTAGAATTACATGTGAAGAACCATGTGTGCTACCACATGGGATAAGATGTGATCCCACATTGAGAACTTGTTAAACCCATGAGACTTTTCTGTAAGGTAAATGTCTTGCAAACCTCAATAAGCTGAGAGAACATAAGAAAGAAAAGAGGGCAAAAACGTCTCCACAACAACAGAGGCTGACAGAAACGTCTGCAGTTCTGCTAAATTTCTGGTAAAAAATCTTGGATTAAAGTTCTTAATTTCCTGAAACTGTACTGAACATCCAGCTGTCTTCTGACAGCATGTTGGCTCTGGCATGTAGTGGTTTGTGCATTGTAAGAAACTACATGCTCTCCTAATAGAACTGAACTTTATAAACATTTCTACTGTTGGCAGCAAATCTCAGAGACACATTCCCCCCTACCAGGAGACTGAGAAGTGGTTGCACGCTTACTGATTATCATTGAGTGAAAAATGGAGCTCAGAGTTGGGAAATCTGTCAGAGAACTGCCAAATATTCCCCTGCAGATGAAGCATTCTGATGGCACTGTGTGAATTTCATCCTTGTTTTACCACGTTAACATCAGCATGCCAAGTAGAGGTCAGTTTCAGATGTATTTTCTTTGGATTAACAGAATGAATTAGATTTTTAAAGGTCACACTGTTGCGCCTACATCTGTCATCACATTGTTTTTATCTAACCTCCCATCTAACCCAAAGGATCGGGTAGAAGCGGCCATCAGCAGCTTTATATTCTGTTAAATACACACAACTGTCTTTCACCAGGTGGAAACTTTAGGAGCTGTTGATTGATGAAATAAAGTTGTAATTTTCTAGTGTGACCGGGGAAAGCACATCTCCTTTTTGGCATTGGCAAAGCCTATTTTACGCATGCAAATGTTGAAGTTTCCAGAAGACAAAAAGGAACTCTCTATGCAAGACCCAGTTTATTGTTTATTTGGCTTAGATAGAATATTGAAGATGTGATTGGGGCACACAATGGATCTTAAATGGTCTCGTTTGGCTCTGAAACAGTTTAAAGTAGAGAAATATCCGAAGGAAGTTAGAACTGCAAAGTGTTTGACAGTTCTATATCCAGGTACATTTTCACCACTATCTGTCTTTCTGATGCGTTAGGGGAAATAAATACTAGTAAAATATGGGATCTGCAGCCACATGCCGTCCTCTGCATGTTCAGCTGGTTTGTTCGTTCATTAGGAGGGCTATCATCAGTGGATAATTGTCCCACAGATGTTGGCCCGCCCCCATCACGGTATCAGTTTCTAATCTGTGACCACAGATGGATTAATTACCAGCTTTAATCAATCCGCTTTGACCAACATAATACAGCCGAGTTGCAGTGACGTCCAGACTTTAATGGACACTCACATAAAAGACAGCTGCCAACGTTTGTCTCCCTCAGATTTCAAATTAAATGAGTCTGTGGCATTTCTTCAAATATAAATTAAATGTTGTTAACTGAGACAATAGGGATTCTTTTTCTCCCTTTGACTACAATTTATTTCAGAAATATATAAAAAGAAGTAATGGTAAAAAAAAAATCTTAGATTTAGTAAAAGTAATTACATTTATATATTTGAAGAAATTCCAACACACATCTAGAAAAAAAACTTCACAAGAAAAACAGGTCAAATTATTCGCCAGTTATTTGGTCCATATTTCAAACCGCTGTGATTCAATCACCTAAATTTAGCAGAACTGAGCTTAATATGACCTGCTGTGATTGGCTTTGGGTCAAAAAGCAGTGGAAAAAAACTTTCTATGGGAAAGAAAAAACTTAGAGAGCACACAATGTTAATGGGATCAACAGCTCTGTCCAAGTACCATACACAACTGAGCAAACAAGCGCTGAGTCATGAATACTTTCTATGGTAAAGAAAGAACTAAGTCCAGAGTTAAAGGCAGGGTATACGATTTCAATTTGAAACAACTTTTTCAATACTGGGAGAAATGCTCTTCATATACCGATGGCAATCAATAAGTTTGGAGTTATTTAACATGACAGAGTAATCATTAATCCCTGTACAGGGAGAAACCTTGGAGAAACCTCATCCAATCAAATGTCACGGTCCGTTCCGTATAATAGGGTCGTAAGCCAAACTTCCGTGTCAAGCACCTCCCCCTCTGCGCGTCCCCATGTTTGTGCACGCATCGCGTGTTCTCGGCTGTAAACAGGAAGTGAAGCAAGGACAAAGAAGAACCAACGAGACTATGCTGACTGCGCGTGCTTGTGTTATTGAGGCGTGGCTTAGGGAGAGAGCCTGAAGAAAGGGGTGGGATTCTTTATTTAGAAATAACGCCCTCTTGAACAGCTCTCCCAGAAACGTATACCCTGCCTTTAATGGTAGAAATATCTCATGAAACGACTTTGTCCAGGAAAGAGACCCAATTAAATGCAGAAGAAGGGAGCCAGAGGTAATTTCCATAGAGATAAAAAAAACAGCAAATATGTCAAGTTTACAGTAATGATAGCCATGTCCATGAAAGATACACCTGAACACAGGAGCAATGAGCCAGGTGTTCTTTCCATAGGGAAGAAAGACCTAAGTTCAGAGTTAATGGCAGTAATAGCTCATGAAACGACTTTGTCCAGGACAGAAACCCGGTTAAATGCAGAAACAGGGGACCATAGAAATAATAAACTGAGATAATGGCAGCTACAGCTTCATCATCTACTTGGTACTGGAAACACAGCTTAACGAAGAAGCAGTGAGTTCGGGGTACTTTCTATGTGAAAGGTAACCTAGAGTACACACATAGCAAACTTCAGCAACAAGACAGTTCAGAGTTCTTTACATCATACATGTAATGGCAGGAATGGCCTTGTTGATGATTCCTTCAAGGAAAGGGGCACAGCTAAAGAAGAAGCATTGAGCCAGGTGTACTTTCCATAGAAAATGAGTTAATATGCAGATGATGACAAGCATAATTATTAACAATCCAGAAATGGAGAGTAGCAAGAGAAAACAGCAGATTGATAGAAACATGATCACCAAACAACATTGTGCTGCGTAATCCAATTGGTGAGATGTCTGACCTGTAGGAGTCAGAACTGTTTCAAGCAATCATAAGAACCTAGAGCAGCCTGACAGGATGTATAACCTCAACACGATAACAACCCTCCATCTGTTTCACATCAAACCTTCACAAAGGAGAAGGAGCCGCTGCGTTCGCCCGGAGCTACGGCGAGCAGGTCAGAGGAAATCAGAAGAGGTGGCGCTCAGATCGACATTCACATTCAAAGATAATTAGTCTGGCGCCATGTTTGAAGCGAGGAGAGACAAATGGGAAAAAAATTAAACAAGAATGGAACCGACAGCAGCTGGTACCTAATCCAATAAGCGATTATTCGTTATGAAAAAGCTCCCAACAGCCAGAACCACAAGTCAGTTTGGATTAATGAGGAGGGTGATTAATCAAGTCTGTCAACATATCCGCACGTTGTCATTTAGGATAGGGGTTATTAATATTTCTTTGTTAAAGAGTATCCCAACCCCCACCAGTGTTATTGTTTTCCTTGACGTTGGTGTGTGAAAGTAGGTTATCTCTGGATCTTTTTCGCAGGAGCTGACTTGTTCACCTGAGGTTTGAAATGCTGCTTTGTTGGCGCAACAACAACAAAGATGTTCCACTTTTAGGTTGCTGTTGACAGCTCTTCCCCTCTTCAGGTGTCACAGATGTCATGAATGCAGTTGTATTCGTTCTGTTCCCTCTAATCTTGAACAGATCTTTAAAAAATGTTGAATGAATCCAGCAACCATGCATCAGATGGTGAAATACAGACGCTCAGAGTTCGTGGTCTGTCTGAAACCTTTAAGTGCTCGCACATATTCACCTTGTAGCCGGTGCGGCTTTTTGCTGTGACAATAGGCACTTCTCCCTGAGCACATGTTAACCACAGGCCCGCAGCACATGTCCCTTATAAACACTGAATTTTGTCACACTATAACTATAAATCACATTAGTCAAACCTGGTATTTGATCATTCAGGCCCTCACAAGGCAGCACAGCGGCACCTCCACCAGTGGAAGCAGGATTAAAATGTATGTTAAAAAAATGTCATGATTACCATTATCGAACTATACCAAGGGGTCATCCTTTCTAGATTAAACGTCTGACTTTTTTTTTTCTTTTGCTGGCTTCTCCTCCCCCACATGTTGCTGCCAGTGGGCAGAAGAAAAACCTTCAAAAGTTTTGTTGGACTTATTAGAAAGAGCAATTTAACAGCCAGCCATGGTGTATAAATAAAAGAAGCAATGGCCATCACTTTCATGGAGGTAAAGCCTGCTTTTCACCAGATGCGTAAGAGGTGCGTAACGTTTGCGAAGCATAATACGCAGCTGATAGCCGCCGTTATACTTAATGGGTATGTTTCCCCTGGTAGCAAAGTGGCACGAATAAGACGCTTCCTACGAGCGCTTTGTCACGGGTCTCTCCGAAATTTACACTGCGGGTCTACGCTACGCTTCCAAAACACGTCAATTTCAGCAGTTTAAATCGGACCAGACAAGAAGTCAGACAGCATCCGTTGTATTTCAAAATAAAAGATGCGTAGAGATTTATTTTGCCTAAAGAGCAACTCACCCCCTTCCAGAGTCTTACTCCACCTACATTTCCGGTTTGAAAAATGCGACAAAAGGATGCGTTGCCTGGCGGACTGAGGGACTTGGGAGGGACTTGGGAGGGGCTGGTCAGCGTCAAAACTTTCTTGCTACTCCAACTCCAACTTGCTATGGAGGTGTGGCCGAAGACTGGCCTTGTTTTATACTCCACAGCGTCAGCCATAGAGGCTGAGGCAGTAGAAATGCCTGATTCACATTCAAGTGCAGTGTAAAGTTTTAACCTGAAGAGGGCACTCCACTGACAGTTTTTGGCAGAAAATTTATATTTTTACTACAATGTACTAAAATACAAAAAATATTGACCAGACACGTAGACAGCACTATTAGACACTCATTTATACAGTTTATCAGCAAAACAAAGTTGATTTGGGGGTGAGTTGCACTTTAACAATGTAAAAAAGGTAATTTACCTGTTACACTAGGGTTGAAGTTTGTCGGTCTGTGGGTCTAATTTGTTGTTTTTTATCATGGACAATGAGAGGTTAATCCTTGAACTGAAAATCACCCAGTTTATATGATACCAGTGATCATTTTTACAAGGCAACATGAAAAAGGAGAAGGCATGGACAGAAATGTCGGCAGTTTGGGGAGTGGATGATGAGTTTGATAACTATTAACATAGAATACATTTTTCTTTTCTGCATACTACTCATTCAGTTATGCAATTGCTATTCTGTGATTTTTATGATCTCCCGGGACCAGCTGCATGGAACGCTTTAGCAGCTAGTACGCGTCTGAAACCCTGGTGGGAAGGGATTCCGCTGTTGAGCTCTTTGGGAAAGCGCATCTATGACATTACGTGTCCGGTGGATGGTTTGTAAGATATGAGCGGATGACCAGACTAACCAATTGTTATCAAATAAAATAGCGGTCATCTAAAAGGACACATAAAAATTGATTGAAGGGGATAAAAAGCAGTTAAAATGATACCAAATTTAGCAGTTTTTGCTATGAGTTCATATCAAAATTAAAGTAACTCCATTTATGGATAATATAACTATAATACTTTTTTCCGCTTTAATTTAAAAAAAATTGATCATGTTATATGTATCAGCTATAGATTTATGTTAATTTATGTTACCGTATTTTTACTCAAAGTAGCTAATCTGAAAGCAGCCCATGCCTTTCTTGTACAAAGCTCATCCTAAACCTCAGAATATTCCTGCTTCTCTTTGCTTCACACTGAAGCATCCGTGCCCTTTATTTCACCATGCCAGCCTGTTTGTCGCTTTGTCCTTGATTGCCTGCAGAAGCATTGGTTTGCGTCGTGGTGTGGTGTCTGGTGTCGCTTTGCTGCAGACCCGCCGTGCATTTCTATGTTCGAGGAGTTTCTGTGAGCCGGCTGCAGCGGTCTGATCTCAGATCAATGGCGGTTTGAACTGTAGCAACGTTCACACATTCCATTACCTTAAACGGACATCAGAGCGCAGGACAATTACTGTCAGGCTGCTGGTTTGTTTAGTGGAATCACTCCTCTATCCTGACTCGCCTCCTGGTCATTCAGCCATTTCACTGCCTTTGTTTTAGTTTCCACTAAATCGTTGTTTTTCTCTCCGTCACTCAGGAGCATCCGATGTCTTTGTGTCTCCTTGACTTACATCTCTTTGTTATTCAGCTCCTTTCCTCTCACCTTTCTGCCTTGTCATTGCCCTCTCCTTCTTGATTTTTCATTCGTCACATCTGCTCCCCTGCCGTCTGCGCTCTCCTTCATCCTCCTGTCATCGTGTTTCCTCTCCTTCATACCGTCATTCATTTCCTCTCACTCCCTCCATCTTCTGACTCCTCGCCCAATCTACTTATATCAGCTTTCCTTATGGCTCTCCCTTGAATTTGCCCTCTTATCTCAACCTTCTGTCTCACTAAATCTTTCAGGTGCCAATTTAGTTTTCTTATAGCCAAATAATCCTCCTTCCAGTTGATTTTAATGTAAATTTCAGGTGTGTATAAAAAGGGAGGCAACTTCCTAAACCTGAGACTTATTTCGGATCCATGTTGACCCTTTGCATGACATTTACAGAGTGAGTGAGTCAACGTATCTTCCCGACAGCCAAGATATTTAAAGTGCAACTTGCCCCCAAATCAACTTTTTTTTGCTGATGAAGTGTATAAATGAGTGTCTAATAGTGCTGTCTACATGTCTGGTCATTGTTAGTATTTTAGTACATTTTAGGAAAAATATTAATTTACTACCAAAAACAGTCAGTGTGGTGCCCTCTTCAGGTTAAAACGTTACACTGCACTTGAATTTGAATCTGGCATATCTATTGGCTCAGCCACTATGACTGATGTGAGCCATCCTGCCTCTGTGGAGTGTAAAACAAGCGCCGGCCTATAGCAAGGAAGCGTTGACGCCGCCCAGCCCTCTGCCACAGCGCATTCCTCTGTACTCCAGGCAACGCTTCCTTTCAGCGTATTTTTCAAACCAGAAATGTAGGTGGAGTAAGACTCTGGTAAGGGGTTGAGTTGCTCTTTAAACTAAAAAAATATATAAATTTGGGTAAATATGAGTAACAACAATGGGTGCTTTTTATATTCAGCTACATTATGCTTGAATTTTTTTATCAACAGCTGCAAATATTTTTTTTCATTGAGTCTAATCAAATTAAGTGATAAAAGATCCCTATTTTGTACCTTTGAACTAAAAGTGAAACTATCATGTAAAAAGAAAAACCTCAAGGAAAATCTATCTTTTGTTTTTACAAGCTTGTTTGTTTGACAGCATAAAAAATATTTTCTTGCAAAAAACATTAAAAGATCAATTCTAGACTCTTTCCATTAGCTGCACATTTGAAGCATCATTTTGCTCTTTCTTAAACACAACAAAAGGTTTTAAAGAATTGCAGATTTAAAATCACAAATATTAAAACCTAAAACTGTTTTAGTCTGAGACCTGAGAAAGTGCCAGAGCATCCCGCGTTTTCTTCAGCTTCATGGAGCATCCATGGATAATACACCTTCTCTGTTAAATTTTCTGGTGTTTTTTTTAATTAGAATGTATTAGCTCTTATAAACTACAACTAAATTGTTTAATTACCAGAACAGCAAGCATCAACCACCATTTTCAACAAAACTTGGTTCTGAAGATGTAAATGAGTTTTCAATGTCATCCGGTAGGTAGGTAGATGACTTATTATATGTCGTCTGTGTTTTTTTGAGCCCTGTTTACTTGTTTATTACAACAAGTTATTTTGGTATTGCAACATTCACCAAGAATATTGCACATTGCACGTGTTTTGAATATTGTGCAGCTGTATTATTCTTGTACGGTCTGGGTCTGTCTTCTCTGATTTTGGTCTGGCGAAAGAAAAAAAAACTGGAGCACTCTACTTAGTTTTTATTTTGCCTCTTTATGTATTGAAAGAGTAATCCAGTGTTTTTTTCTCACCTTTAGAATAAAACATCAGGATTTTAGAAAGGCATGCTTTTGTTGAATATTGCAATGATGAAATTACCTGCAAGTAAACAATTATCCCAAGTGTTGACATTTATGGCAGCGAAAGTCCACCAAACTTGCTAAGGAGATCCTGCGTAGCACAGTTGCATGACACCATAAATATAACAGCAAATATTGCACCATGCAGTATTTCGCGATTTTGATAAACAAACGTATTCAATAAAGTATTAAAAAGTAAATATATCTCAGCAACTCAATTCACCGAGTGACACACATATAGATTAATTCCACATGGACAGATGTTTTAAAGGCTTTATTTTGGTAAATTATTAGGACTTTCTGCTTACAGTTAATGAAGACATTAAGGATTAAAATATTACATCAGACCAATAAAAAACGGTTTTAATAGACAAATGTGTTATTGTTGAAGATAATTTTTCAGACCTGCTTAGAGGTTGCTTTCAAAAGCTACTTTTAATCTGACAAAAGAGCCTCATAACAACATACATTCTAATTCATTGAATATGACTGTAGTACACAATACTGCGCTGATGACTGATATATTTAGAAAGTTTACTCTAGAACAGCGTTTAACCTTGCTCTGTAGTCTTTGAGTTTATCCATTGACCTTCTTCTTCCGTTGACTTTAACTATTGCAGGTAAAATGCACTAAGCTTCAGAAAAGCAGCAACACTGCAGAGTATCTGAACACAGGATACACAATCTTCCCTTTCTAGGCCAGCAGTCCAAGCAACAAACACATTAACTGATCTCAAGTTTCAGCCTCCTTTGTACCTGCCAGGTGACTGTAATGTTCAGTTAAATTGTTCACCAAGCACCCCTAGAAGGGAAAGTAAACGAGGAGGCATTCACATTTTTGTCAGCGGCCTTGTGCTTCTTTAGCTAGCAGCTGAAGAGGTTTTGATTATGGTAAGCCTTGTGGAAACTCTTCAGAACAAACGTCCTGGCTGCTGTAGCTGTTTTCGATGCATTCACAGTTTGGAAGCTAGCCGCATGAATACTGATGATGATTTAGACATTTTCAGGGTTGCACACAAATGTCAGTAGAAAGGACCTCATGGACCGTTGTGTCCTAATTCACAGGATGGATATTTCATCTCATAAGTCGTATGCACAAGCTAATGTGGACACAACAAAATGAACTGATTATTCACTAACATATGGCTGCCGCTCAATAATTTACATTAACCCCCACTCTTTCTGAAAACCCGTAAGCACTTCCAGTGATGGAACCAGTGAAGACCTGTCACCTTATATCATTTATTATAGCTGTATCCATTTAGTCAGAACTCCAACATCATTCAGTCTGACCTCCTTATGTCTTTCTGTTGTTCCCACATTCTGTATATTTTATGGGGTTTTTCAGAATAAAAAAAGCAGGAAAAGAAACTTAGAAATTAGTTTTAAAGGTACAAACTACGATTCCCAATATGTTTAAAGTGTCAATCAGCAATATAAAAATATTGGCTGTAGCAGATCTTTAAAAAATTAATAAAATAGAAGCCTCCTGAACAAGTTCCAGCTCCCCATTAAAACCCCTAACACAATAATTTCAAATTATAGGTCTATGTATATTTTATATACACACACTCATGCACTTAAATGCTGACATATCTCCATGTTTCTGACGATTGAGGTCTAAAACGTGGCGGTCTCTCATCCGGTTGCTCGGGTCGGGCTCAGCTGCCATTGATCGGTGCCGTTGTTGGTATTCAGCACCACGCAGGCAGCCTCAATATGGCTGCGGTGGCTTATTGGTGCCGTCTCGGGTGGACCAGCTGCACAGCATGGTGAGAATGGCCCGTGCTGAGAGACAAGAATTAAAAAAAAAAGAAAAAGAGGAAGGCAGAACGTTTCTCTTGCTCTCCTGTAAGGATGGCTCTGTGGTAATGATTACAGGTGAAAACTAAATTGGCAATCTGCTCATTCTTGTCTGTTTGCCTCTGGTTTTCTGTTCCCCTCCTTTTTCCCTCAGTTTTCTCTTGGTTTAACTTGCTCTGCCATCACAATTTCTGTTTTGTTTTCCCATTTGTGCATTTTATTTAGCTTACTTCTTCTTTGAGCTCCTGTTTGAGTCTATAAATATATTTTCTGACCTACTTCCTTTCTGTTTTATTTGCCTATAGCCATTCCTCCACCTGAAACTCGCTTGTTTTGTTTTGTTTTTTATTCCAAAGCACACCAAGATTTTACATTGACGGTTACAAAATTGTCTGCAAGATGCATTCAAGGTTAAGATTCATGGTTATTTAACTCCAAATGACGAAGAAAACCATGGCATGCCTGGAAAATGCTGTCAGACCTTCAGTAATAGATGGAACATGTATTTTCACCTCCGTCTCTTATTGTGTGTGCGGGAACCTGAAGTCAACTCATTCCTGAGGAAATCCCTGAAATCTGAGAGGCATCAGTAAAACATGCCCTTCAGTTTGTTTCCACTTCGGATGTTTTTTTTAACTGAATGAGCGTCTGAGATGGACTTGGTATAACATGACACCATACCTCGGCAATCTGTGCAAACATTTTCACTTAAAAACAGGGGGACTTATGTTTCCTTTTTGCATATTTGCTGGTGTTGGACGCGATGTGATGCAACATCTGAAAATGATCTTGACTCTTCTTCTTTAATGAAATACACTTGAAGCTGTTTAGTTAGTTTCACTTTAACTTGGATGTTTAATCATGCAGCAGAAATTGGCCGCAGATGAGCCAAATTAGTCTTAATTTACATCACTTGGCTGATGGAATATTTAACGTTTAAGGATTTGCTGATGGCCTGAACAAGTAGTACAACTGGGATGTAATTTGGTCCACATTCAGACCACTCAGGAATTTCCTTTTTTTAGTTAATTTTAAACAAGATTGTTTTGAAATTACTATTTTCAAAAAGTTATAGAAAATAAAGGCATATAGCTGATGCTTTTACATGTCAGCAAAGGAGTCTAATGAATTATCTCCTCTCAACTCAAACTTATAGGTTTTCCTGCATAAAATAGTTTTTTTACTTGTTATACATAAGGAGAAACCAATAAACCAATATTATCCAAATAAATAAATGCACCATTTCCCATTGAACACGTGACCATCATAACTAGTGCTGTCAAGAGATCCCAAAAAACTTTGAGATTAATTAATTATGATCTGTAATCTGTAATTAATCTCTTATTTAATCTCACCTAATAACTGCAGAGAAAAGCCCTCATCTTGAGGTATTTTCATTTAAATTTTTTACATTATTGTGGTATAACAAAAGATTGATATAACAAAAAAATGGCTTTAAGAAGTCATGTATTTAACAAACTTGAACAGATGCAGTCCAAGACTTTTACATTCTGCTGTTTTTGAGACTAGTGCCAAGTTTTACCTGCAACCTTTGGCTTCGAGCATGTGCCATTCATTAGCATTCTGGACTCAGTGGGGTAAATATCTGACTCCAGCTGTAATATAGGTTAAAACAACACAGCCTTATTTTTGATACCGATGGCTTGCCATACAGTTGGACTTGGGCGGGCGGTTGGAGCTGCAGCACTCAGACTGGCTCCCTGCTGTGAGCCCTCTGAGACAGGAGAGCAGTCCAAGGCAGCAACGTTGCTCAGTGAGAAAAGTAAGATACGTGCTTCACCCAGAAGTCTCCAAAAACCCCAGAAACAGTCGCTAGATTTGTCATTAGTTGCTTTTTCTTTTCAAAGAATTGCTAGAGGGGTCTAAAACCTCTCTGCAATGGAAGCCAGTCAGCTTATGATGAGTTTACAGCTAATAGATGTCCACTTCAGGGTGTGCTTAACCCCGAACAACTCAAACATTAGAAGCCCAAAGCATAAAAACACATTTTATTTAAAGGCAATTTGCATGCAGAAACAGTAAAAATAAAGATAAAAAAAAAATTATTTACGCGATAAAAAAACAAAACAATCATAACAACGGTTAGTACAGTGGATCTCCACCTATTTGTGGATTGTTTAATGAAACGTAACGAATTGCAGAAAGTTTGCCTATTGATAAAAAAAAATTTGTTGAGCATATCGGAAATAATTCAATAGAAATGCAACTTCGGAAGCTGAAATACCTAGCCCTAATGCTACTTCACACGCTATTGGCTGGTGATTGCAAAGCAGCCAATTCAGGAACACCTGATTGTTTCTGATTGGCTGTACCGCCAAGAGTGGAGATAAGACAGACAGTAGATGTTAGCTTCTGACGGTTTCCACTGTGCGTATTAATGCATATTAAGGTTTATTTGGTATTTGGACTATTAAAAAAGGCATGTATACTTGTTTTAAAGGTAGTTTTAAGTATTTCAGCTCTTCTTGGGCGGTTGTGGTTCCTTAGCCCTGCAAATAACAGGAGTCCTCTGTATTGTTGGTTTGTTCGGGGCTGACACTGTTATCATGGGCGCCACCAGGGAATAAGTTTTTGAATCATGACTGTTGTTATTATATTGCAGTGTTGGTTTGTTGCTCATTGAGCATCCAAACAACCAGACCATGAAGTTTAGGGCCATCAGAAACAGAAGAAGCCTTCTAGATACATTAGAACATGTTAACACCCACTGACTGAGATGGACATGGGCCATGTTTCCAGTTAGCATGACGCTATTTGGTTGTCATGGAGTTCTCTGTATCTTGCGGTCTTCATTCATTGTTTTTACTAAAGGTTGCTCAGGTTACTGCCTGATAACGCCGTCACTTGAATCATGATGCAACTACTTACACTCTTTATCTGCTGCAGACTCGCTTCCTCCAAATTAAACCGTTTACCATACCTGATCTGCATGTTGAACCAAGTTACCTACAAATCAGACAGTTTCTGCTAGATGTTGTTCCATTCGTTCTTCAACAAATTTATCAATGTTTACACATTTGAAAACTTATTTTTCCACTACTTGTTAAAGAAGCTGTTTGCTTTACTAAATGATGAACATGGTTGTATACCTGTCTGCTACCAGAACCTTTTACCCAACAGACCAGCTTCTTTAGGCTTATATCACTTATGAACAACTTTGTTGTGGTAATTCTATACTTATTCCATAAAATTGGATGGAAAAGCTGCAAAGTTTAATATATAAATATTCAGCCGTAAATTTTCCAATTTCTTCAAAGTACCGGGTTTCACTACATTTAATTGGCTTGGTGTGCATATCGGCTGGACTGGCCGCTTCTCCTCTGCTCAGCCTTGGTTTAACTCCCTTTTCTTCTTTCTGTTCATTTCCTGTTTTTGCTTTCTGCTCCGTCTCACATCCTAAAGGCTTCCCAAGGTTAAACCCAGACTATGAAACGGATCTGCCACTCTGTTTCTTTCTTCTCTTTCCATTTTGTATCCTGTTTTCTTTTCGTGGTTTCGCCGTGAACTTACTCAATCTCCAGCTGACCTTTTCCCTGCACTGGAGGGCGGGTCGAGCCGTGTTTATTTTAGTGGCTGTCTGCAGCAAAGATCTTTCACCTCTTACCTCACACCTCTGTCTCCTCTCGTTCCTCCTTCTCCTTCCACTTAAGCCGCTCTTTATCTCTGGCTTCTGGTTTCTGGCGGCAGGGTTTTGTTGTATTCTCTTGTCTTACTTCGTTCTGGCCCTTCTCTCTTTAGCTTAACCTGCGTGTGGTTCCTTGCTTTCTCGCTTTCCTTTCGTCTTCAACCTTGGCCCTTTTCAAGGACCGAAGTTCCTCACAGGCAGGTGTTGGTTCTAAAAAAAAAGTGCTTTTATTTGTCTGAAATGCTTTTGAAAGAGTCTGACTCATATAAAACATGCAAACATTTTGGTGTTCATTCCTCTTTGTGCACATCATCAAACTATAAGCATGTAGACATATAGAAATGTGGGCTGAATAGAAATATTCTACAGCTGTAAATTTGCATGGCTGGCAATTAAATATTTGACCCTGCAGTCTACACCTGAAACATGGCTGCATGCGTTTAAAATGGAGTGGTACGATGTTCTTCAGAGCGTGCTTTCATTTTTTCTGGTCACAGTTTTAAATCTACAAGCCTTTATTGTTGTGTACACAGTCAAATTCTAACCTGAATCCCTCTGTTGTTTTACGGCGATGTAAGGTATGGTAAGGTATAATGTTGATCAATGGGGGGAAAAAGAACACTTGTATTTATTTTTCTTCACTAAAGTTTACCGTAAATGTACCAAGCCGTGATTTTAAACCTCAAATACATACTGGACCATGATTTTGTTTGTATCATTACAACCCTGATTAGTATATATATTTATGAATTTATTGTACACAAATGGGCTGTCTAAATTGAGCAATATATATTGGGATTTTATGGTCATGGTTTACTTTAGTAGTGTGCAATATTTCACTGCGCTTGGTCTAATAGAATTGGAGATACAGTAGTGACGTGCTTAGAGATAGAAATAAAAGTACAGCTACAAACCTTAGGGATCATCCGCAGAATAAATCCTGAAAATCTAAACTAATCTAAGTAATTTTTTTTAGAATTATTTTCAAAAGTAAAAGGTTAGTTATTTTGCAAAAAATAAATTCATATAGTCAATTCAACCATAAAATCGCTGATTTGCTGGTATTAAAATTATTAATTGATCTTAAACAATTTTGAGCTTAGAAAAAGTTTGTTTACATATAACTTGTAAATATAAAATGGTTTTGAAAAACTGTCCACATTGATTAGTAGGCTGTGTCTGCAGTCTTAGCAAGCACAGTTTCGCTTTGGTTGGCCTTGATCCAATAATACATATTATGCATTATTGCACAAATTGGCATAACTCCACAATTTTCTTCCTAAACCTCACATGGAATGACACGAGGAACATGCAGGAAAAGAGCAGCTAGCAGTTGTAGAGAAAAACAACCAAAAAAGTTTATCTGTTTCTTCTTCATGTCTTTTGGGCCGTAATGCTGAATATATTATGGTATTTCCTCTGACGAAATCTTTAAATTTCAGAGTTCAAAGGTCAAATGTGAAAAAGCCTATTGTAGCCTACAAGCCATTCTCTATTTATTAAAATAATTGATTTTTTTAGTACAATTCCCCAATTTTGTAAACCTTCATGAGAAGACTTGTGAGATTTTTTACAAACAATTAATGCAGGAAATAATCACATCAATAAATAATGATCATTTTGGGCTGATCAGCTAAGAACAGTTTACTGGTCAGTTTTACTGCTAAATATGACTACAGGTCAGACCTTAGGGCAGATGTCCACAATTTTTCAACCTATCAAATACTAGATACTCATTAAAATAAGTCCCATTAAGTTAATCATATTCGCACTCTTAACGTTAAATTTGTGCATTGGTAAAGTCTTTTGTGATTTCATCTGTGCTACTGAAGGGGTTTTTTAGGGGTGCACCGATCCGATATTAGGATCGGATTTCGGCCACGATACTGACAAAATAGCTGGATCGGGGATCGGAAAAATGAACAGATCCACTGGCCGATCCAGGTTTTTTTTATTTTTTATTTTTTTGTCGCAGCAGAACGTATTTCATGCATCAGCTTCACGTGTGTCACATGGAGCGAGCCAGAGGGTCGAGATATTTCACGCTTGCCACACTGTTTCGAGGGGAGTTGGTATTACTGGAAAGTACAACACTACCACTTTAATCAAGGTCATCCAGAAACCTTATGCTAAGGAGCACGCTGAATTCCTGCAGCTCAGCAAAACTAAAGGAGCGGGGTCAAAAAGGAAAAAAGAAGTCTTGGTTATGTTTAGTTAGTAAAGTCTGGTACCTTTAGTCTCTTCAAGTAAGGTATAAGGTGGAGGTTATACAGTTTATTATTAATTCAACAATAGTATCGGATCGATAGCGGGTATCGACAGATACACAAAGCCCAGGCATCGGTATCGGTATCGGGACTGAAAAAGTGGGATCGGTGCACCCCTAGTTTTTTTGTACCATATGAATCACCTTTTTATAAAAGATGATTCATGATGAGGAATTTAAAGCAGTAGCAGAAAATTATAGTGAAACAGATATGAAATGTTTACTTGTTGATCACACAGGACCTAGTTGTAGAAAATCAGCTCATATCTATTATTCTTCTGTGTGATCTCATTGGAAGCTCAGAGTTTTAATCTCCTCATGAGCAAGTCTGGGTTTGTACGATTTGTGCCTTTTAAATGGATTAAAGAAACCAATTTAGCAATGATCATATCAGATTTTAAAAGTTTTGAGCAAAAATAAGCCACCATTGTTTCATAATATCAAAACTGTGTCCTTGGGCAAGACACTTCACCCGCCTTGCCTGCTTTTGGTGGCGCCTGTGTCCGGAAGCCTCGCCTCTGTCAGTGTGCCCCAGGGCAACTGTGGCTACAATGTAGTAGCTTGCCACCATCAGCGCGTGAATGGGTGAATGTAGTGTAAAGCGCTTTTGTGGTCCTGTGGCTGAGAAAGGGCTATACTAATGCAGGCCATTTACCATAATATTAAAACGAATGTTAAAATGTGGAAAAAGTGTAAAATTATCAGTTATATTTATTGAGTTTTTAAGTTACTGATATTTGAAGCATTTTATGTTCATTTTTGTATTTTTATCAGAGTATCAAGATGGTGGAAGACCTGGACTACACATTTATTGTATTTCATATGCCATTTATTCAAATATAAATGCCGTAATATTTTTGGCCTGTTGGATAGACTTTTGCTGCTCTTGTTGCCCGCTTCATGTACCGGTATACATGTACATATTGTGAGATGCTAAACCTTGCAAAGCGTGGCTGGAACATGTGATGAAGGAAATTAACGAGAAGTCAGAGAACTGTGGATTTATTCATAATCTATATTGTGATCACAATATCCAGCAATATTACTGTAGTTACAAATTGTTCTGATACAATGAAAAAAGGCCTGATAATGCTGATGTTTTCTCTAGCGTTTCAAAAAACATTTAAACTGTAGAAACAGTATATTTTCTGTCATTTCTAACCTGTGTTTATCCAACTAAAGAGATTAAAGTTTTATCTTGAAGTTTACATGAGTTTTAAGAGTTTATTAGACTTTTAAGTGAATTAATTTGACCTTTAAAAAACTGATTTGGACCTGCATTATTCTTATAAATAAATGTTGACTCTTTAATTTTCAGACATTACACTGGGATTTGCATCTTAACACTTTGATAGTTAAAAACATTACTAACATGGACAATATCAGTAAAATTTGCACTGGACAAAAAAGCTGCGAGATAACAGAAATGTTCAATACGCATTTATGTTAAAGTGTTCAGGGTGTGTGCTCTGACGCAAAGCCGGCCAAAACTCCCCTGTCCTTGTTAATTATCATTGTGTGTGTTGGGGGGGTGGGGTTACTGATTCATGTCTCCAGAAAACGTTCCCATGAGACAACAGGACAGAAACGGTGACAGTAACATGTGCTTCAGCATATTCCTGCCGTACACAACTCCTCAGGTTCTGCACCGATCCTTTGCTTTTCCAGGTGGATTTTTACATTCAGCTCAAGCTTCTAAACAGCTGCAGGCTACGGTGGGATTTGCTGTTGTTTCTGTAAACATTTCTCCATAGAACCAGTAATAAAGGCAACTTTTAGCAGCAGAAGCTTTTTCTGCATTGGCCAGGCCTGTGAAAGTCAGCTTTGGCTGAATGCTGATGTAGAAGAAAATACAGCCCTGTTTAGACGGAATGAATGTTATTAGTATGACAATAAGGGAAGCTTGTCTTTGCATTGTTCTGCATTCCAGCTGAAAGGAAGGTGTTCCTGGGAAAGATCAGCAGCTGCTCCTTGAGTCTGAGGCATTCTCTTGCTGCCGGGTTCCTGCATTTTTCTCCATGTGCAGACATTTGAGTTGTTACTTAAACATCACCAGTGTTTTTCTGTTATTGCATGTTAAAGTTGGAAAGTGCCTCAGGCGGTTTCTTTATTTTTTTTATCTTTTTGACATGCAAACGGCAACGTGCTTCATTAGAGAGGATCGTGAGATGGGCTCTTCTTCTCTGCTCCGTCGTTCTTCATCTTCCTCTTTTGTCTCTTCCCATTTTTCAGCCGCTCTCTTTCGGCGCGATAGTTCCTCATCTCACACTCATTTCACCTGACGTCTCAGATTTTATCTTCACTTTTCTGCCCTTTTCTGATAAACTTGTGCTTTCAGTGCTGCTTCTTCATCATTTTCACTTCTTTGCTTTCAGTCGTAGAAACAAGCACAGAGAAATGGCAAAGAATCTTTGGCTTCCCAAAATGTTAAAGGCAGTTTTGTGACAAAAATATTAGCTATAAAATATAACACCTGATTAAAATAAATCCTAAATTCACAGAATTTCCAGAAAAGAATGGATTCATTTTTTTCTCGTTACATTTCGGTTCGGTTTAGCCTCCTGTCAGCTCACTGATGCTCTTTTTTCAGGCTTTCTATGTAAATATTGTTGAATCTGTGATGAGCCGCCAGTCCCAGGCGATGTTCCTGCTGCCATCTCTCTCAGCAATCCACCATAAGTATAATCGATCAAGTTGACAACTCCCCATTAACCTGCGATTCATACACCCCCACTTGACTGTGGTATCCAGCTGACAGGAACTTACCTCTGGGCTTTTTTTGCTCTTTCCTGTGGGTTTTTTTTTTCCAGTCTGTGCTCTTCCTTCTGTTTCTTTCCCCCTAAGGGCTTGCCCTAATCCATGATGTTTCTGTTCTTGTCTGTACATAATGTGAAAGCAAATACACCTGGGATTGTTTCACTTCTGCATGTTTTCATGCATGTTTAAAACGTATAAAACACATTTTATTTCATGCATCAGTTTGGAACTTCTGTTTTGTACATGCAGAAAAGCAAGACTCGCCAAATATTCATCACACCGGGGTAGGAAATTATTTACATACAGATTTCTTTGGTTTTTGCTATTGTTAGTTAGACTCTCATGTTTCAGATGAATAAAACATTTTCTGTATTATGTGGAAATACTTTTTCTAAGTGTGAAATTTTGAATTACCTGGACAAACATCTGCTGCTCAATGACCATTGGAAATCATCACCAGCCCCCCGCCATGATAAGTGGATATAGACACTGGATGGATTTATACATTTTGTAACCATTTATCTGCAGTGTGTACCGCCTCGGTTGTTCTACTTGACATATATTCAGATCAGTGGGGGCAACTCCAGAGTGGAAAAGAGTCCAACCACTCTCAAAGAGACCAAAGCCATGCGTCAAGGCGAGTCAGACGATGTCCAGTCGGAACCTCTCAATCTCGCACACCAGCTCCAGCTCCTTCCCCACCAGAGAGGTGACGCTCCATGTTCCAAGAGCCAGCTTCTGGAGCCGAGGATCGGACCACCAAGGTCCCCGCCTTCAGCCACGGCCCATCCTACATTGCACCCAACCCCTATGCCCCCTCCCACAGGTGGTGAGCTCATGGGAAGGGGGGCCCATTTCACCTCTTTGGGCTGAGCCTGGCCGGGCCCCATGGGTAAAGGCCAGGAGGGGGTGTGGTTGGGCGGAATGGCCCCCCCGATCTGAACCCAAGTGGTGTCTTGTTACTGGACTTCTGTGCTCGTCATGGATTGTCCATAACAAACACCATGCTCAGGCATAAGGGTGTCCATATGTGCACTTGGCACCAGGACACCCTAGGCCGCAGCTCGATGATCGACTTGTTTTTTGTCTCATCTGATCTGCGGCCGCATGTTCTGGTGCAGCCAAGGTGTTGAGGGGATCCGTTTTGGTGGCCTAAGGATCGGGTCTCTGCTTATTGCAGATGACGTGGTCCTGTTGACTTCATCGGAACGTGATCTACAGCTTTCGCTGGAGCGGTTCGCAGCCGAGTGTGAAGCGGCTGGGATGAGAATCAGCACCTCCAAATCCGAGGCCATGGTCTTGAGCCGGAAAAGGGTGGGGTGCCTTCTCCGGGTCGGGTATGAGGTCCTTCCCCAAGTGGAGGAGTTTAAGTATCTGGGTGTCTTGTTCACGAATGAGGGAAAAATGGAGCGGGAGATCGATAGACGGATTGGTAGAGCATCTGCAGTTATGCGGGCGCTGTACCGGTCTGTTGTGGTGAAGAGAGAGCTGAGCCGTAAGGCGAAGATTTCGATTTACCAGTCGATCTACGTTCCTACCCTCATCTATGGTCACGAACTCTGGGTGGTGACCGAAAGAACAAGATCACGGATACAAGCGGCCAAAATGAGTTTCCTCCGCAGGGTGTCTGGGCACTCCTTTAGAGATAGGGTGAGAAGCTCGGTCATCCAGAGGGGGCTCAGAGTAGAGCCGCTGCTCCTCCACATCGAGAGGAGTCAGTTGAGGTGGCTCGGGCATCTGGTCAAGATGCCTCCTGGACGCCTCCCTGGTGAGGTGTTTCAGGCACGTCCCACCGGGAGGAGGCCCAGGGGAAGGCCCAGGACACGCTGGAAGGACTATGTTTCTCGGCTTGCCTGGGGGCGCCTTGGGATTCCTCCCGAGGAGCTGGAACAAGTGGCTGGGGAGAGGGAAGTCTGGGTGTCCTTGCTTAAGCTGCTGCCCCCGCGACCCGACCCCGGATAAGCGGAAGAAAATGGATGGATGGATGGATGGATGGATGGATGGGTTTCGGACTTTTGCCCTGGTCAGACGACTTTTCATAGGAATTTTGATATTGTTCTGGAGTCTGAATCCGCGCTTTGCTGCCACACTGGACTCTGGAATTACAAGCGCCACTTCACCCAAGGTTTTAAAATCAGGGAACATTCTCGGTTAAGTGGGAGGAAATCGCGCTGTATGCGTTCCTTTTGCACCGGTGGTTCAGCTGCTGGCCATAGATGCGCTCCAAAGCTTCCAAAACTCTTCAAATGCTGTCAGCTTTCGGATTGGCAAGATGCATGAAGTACAGTGTCCAGGTCTAAGGGGAAACTCAGATGTTCTATCTCTTTTTTTTCAGTTGATTTAGTTGCCTGTACTCTGTGTGTAAAGTTGAAAATGTCTGCGTGTCTGCACCCAGTGGTCAGGAGTGTGAACTATAATGTCAACATGACCCATGATTTTTCCGTCACCATTCTAGAAGCAGGTTAATATTCGGTTAAGGCGACCTCTGGTGCAGACCTATGAAAAAGTCATGTTATCCAGTTAAAACTACCTAAATCATAAAAGTTTATTGCTGAACGTTGTAACAGTCTAGTTATTTTGCATTTGCATGTGAATTGTCAGAGAGCATGTGCATCTGGACACGCTTCCACACTGGTCTCCAGGTTCATTAGTTCATGTCAATATCCCTCAGTGCAGATGTTTGTTTCTGATGCAGTGTGCACCGTTAAGAAAGAGGAGCACATTAAGAAACGTGTCTCTGCTGACCTGATCTCCCTGTAGCTCAGTTCTGATCGATACTGCCGGTGGTGTGTGTGTGTGTGTGGGTTGCAGCGTGTGTGTCGATAACAAGGTTACAAGCAGCTACGTTTGTCTCTCCTCGCCCTGCTGTTGTTGTCATGCAAATCACAAACACGTCGCACAGATGAGCAGAATTTCTCATTTGTTTTAATGAGGCCTGTCTGTTTAGAAGTCGTTTGTTTCACTTTGGTTGTTTTTTTAGTTTTCAATTAGGAGGCAACACCTCAGGACTCTCCGGGATGAATCTACACACACACTGTTGCTTTCGTTATTGATAAACCGTCTCTCGGTGTGAAGTAAAGGAGCGCAGATTACTGTTTGTTCTCCTCTGTCTGTGTGTGAATCTTTGTGTGCTGCAGCCCGTCTTCCCGACCACTATCAATCAGGGCCAACGTAGCGTGTACTAATTACAACGTTGTATGATGATTTACGAGCAAAGCTGCAGCAGCAGCTCAGGAACAAACTCCTACCGCTGTCAAACACAATGATTCAAGTCTGCTCCTCATAAGCATACATCAGGAATTAATGCTGTATAAAACCAGGAAATTGACTCAAACTTTGTTTTCCTTCCAAAAGGGAAGATTTCTGCAGGTATCTGAAATAAAAATCTGACTGATCAGCGAAAAATGACTTTTTATCCACTTTTTCTTCCTCCGAGTCATTATTTTGACAAGCATCTAATTAAAACAGAGAGTTAAAACTGTTGTCTGAGAATAAAGCCACACCTTGACAGTTTACTGTTAATGAATTGTCTTGCACAAACATTAATTTTCACTTTTATGCTCTGTTGGTTTTCATTAATCTTGCTAATGCGGCAATTAAAATACACCAGAGTTAAACATGAATGTAAACAAAGAGCTTTTCCCATTGTTCTGTTGGTTGTTTGCGCTGTTGCAGTTCTGGTCAAAGGTTTTCATACACCAATCTCAGACATCAATGACTTGTCAACACCTGGTCAATATTATGCTTACATACACCTCCTCTATTAACTACATGCTTTTTGCAGCGACCAACAAGCTTCTAGTGTCGTGTTGGCTGGATATTTGACCACTTTGGTTGACAGAATTGGTAGATTTTATTTAAACAAGTTGGTTCTATGCATATGCCAGACTTTTGACCTTTAGAATAGAGGTCAGGCTATTTTATGTGGTCAATGTTAGCCTGCTATATCCATCCTGAAACAAGTTTTGACGTCTGTTTGGGACATAGTCCTGTTGGAACATCAAATTCTATCTAGGTTTCGACCCTTCAACCAAAACTGTCACCCCCAAGGTGAAGGGGAATTTGTTAGGATGTTCAAGAAGAACCCAGGATCCACCAAGGCATCAGTCTGCTGTGAATTGGAAGGTGCAGGGAAGACCAGTTTTACATTGCCACACACCAGAAAGGTACCAAGTAGGAATAAAAAGGATTGACTCCTAAACAAGAACCTTCAAGAGGACCGAAATTTGGATCTGCACAGTTAGACAAGCCAAATTCTGGTGATTTCTAGTCCAACAAGAGAAAAATATTTTGGCTTCAATGACGAGAACTTTGCTTGAAAGTGTCAATGTGATATTCTAGAACAGAGGTCCCTAGCCCTCAGGCCCAGGACTGGTACCAGTCTGACAGTATTTCCGTTTTATTCATTTTTCGAGTCTAATGTTTTATTTTAAAAATTATCTGCTTCTCTCTGTTACATCCAGCTATAACTCTTGATGCATATCAAAACGCTCACGTGATACGTCACAGCTAAAAACAAACACACAAGCTAGAAAAATGATTAGTCCTGTTGGCTTCATTGGAACGTGATCTACAGCTTTTGCTGGAGCGGTTCGCAGCCGAGTGTGAAGCGGCTGGGATGAGAATCAGCACCTCCAAATCCGAGGCCATGGTCTTGAGCCGGAAAAGGGTGGGGTGCCTTCTCCGGGTCGGGGATGAGGTCCTTCCCCAAGTGGAGGAGTTTAAGTATCTGGGGGTCTTGTTCACGAATGAGGGAAAAATGGAGCGGGAGATCGATAGACGGATTGTTGGGGCATCTGCAGTTATGCGGGCGCTCTACCGGTCTGTCGTGGTGAAGAGAGAGCAGAGCCGAAAGGCGAAGCTCTCGATTTACCGGTCGATCTACGTTCCTACCCTCATCTATGGTCACGAACTCTGGGCGGTGACCGAAAGAAAGAGATCACAGATACAAGCGGCTGAAATGAGTTTCCTCCGCAGAGTGTCTGGGCTCTCCTTTAGAGATAGGGTGAGAAGCTCAGTCATCCGGAGGGGGCTCAGAGTAGAGCCGCTGCTTCTCCACATCGAGAGGAGCTAGTTGAGGTGGCTCGGGCATCTGGTCAGGATGCCTCCTGGACGCCACCCTGGTGAGGTGTTTCGGGCACGTCCCACCGGGAGGAGGCCCAGGGGAAGGCCCAGGACATGCCGGCTGGCCTGGGAATGCCTTGGGATTCCTCCCGAGGAGCTGGAACAAGTGGCTGGGGAGAGGGAAGTCTGGGTCTCTTTGCTTACGCTGCTGCCCCCGCGACCCGACCCCGGATAAGCGGAAGAAAATGGATGGCTGGATGGAATCTTTCAAGGATAGGAATAATGTTGCGTTTAACTGTGCATTTCAGCCTTTATACATAATTTTGAGTCTTCGTAAATTAGAGAAAATCCAATAAACTCAAACCTATGCAGCCAAGTTTTTTTTTTAAAGTTATTTTAGTTGTATGTTGGGGAGTAAAGGAAAAAAAAATCTGGTTCCGGATTAAATAAATCATTTAAAGGAACGACTATGATGATCAGTGTTGTGAAGCTTTTGATACAGCTGTAGTAATTTAATAATATCTATTAGCCTCTTTACATTATTCTCCAGCATCTGCTCTGAAATGGCTTCATGACCAAGAACAAAGTCCAACAGAACAGAATCACTGAACCAAAATCTGTTCCTGAAAATGGGAATTTTTTGCCTACTCAAACCTAATCCACCCGTTTGTGTTTTTGTCACGAGCTCCGACACCGCAGAAACTGAATACCACAATAATAACCTTATGTGCGCAGTTAAATATTATTACTGTTCATGCTGATTCTGTTTTGTCAGTCATTCCATGGCAGCATCACTGAAATGTATCAAAGTTATTAAGTCCTGCATCAACTCCGTGTTCTGGTGTGCTCTAGGAAATCAGGCTGGCGTCCAGAGATGAGAGGAGCTCTTGTTCTATATTTAAATGCTGCGCCTCTGAATTCTTCAAACGGGGATGTAAAACAAAGATGAGTTTGGTTTGTTTTTACTGTCAGGCTTTAATCATAGATTATCTGCAGACATGTAAGATGGATCAAAGCCGTACGCTGAATTTTTCAGCCTTTAGTTATATTGAGAGGTCTCAGCATCTTATGGAAAAAACTGGTCCACTTCTGTCTTTCATGTTCTGACTTTACGGTTCCTGTCACTCGGCTCCTGACACGATTGATCCGCTTTCTTTTATCTGCTTTAAGATGCAGAAATCAGAAAAGCAGAAAAATTGGGATTTCTTCATGTTTGTAAGGCAAATTAAGTCGATTCTTAGTGGATTTTAGTGGAATGCCATGAAGCAACATCCATCACGTTCTCCCTGACCTTCCTGTCTGCGCTTTTATTGCTAAAACCTTTTTAGCATCTTTTTGGACAACATGTGATCTGGCGAAATGATTACTGCCTTGTACCTTCACCCCAAATGTAGGACAAGGACTTGGACATGGATCCAGATTTATTTTGGGTCTTCGTCCGGGCTTGTCCTTCACATTTCCCATTGTTTTATATACGTTTAGGCCATTAATACACATGTCGACTCATATCTACCTTACTTGAATTCAATGTTCTCTCTTTTTTTAAGAGGAGTTGCACCCTATCTGTACCGAAATGTTGTCATTTTAACCGTGGAAAAATGTGTGCCCAAGATCAAAATGCATATAAATTACACCCTGATGTTAGTTTCATTGTGCCAGGGGAACATCTGAAACTTTGAAGTTCTTTGTCATTAAATCATGTTTGCAGTTTAGCTGTGCTGTGGAAATGATTTGAAAATGTTCCTTCAAACAGGAACATACATTTAAGCTTAGATTTTTAGAGCTGCTGTTTTGAGTGGAGGAGGGATCATCATAAGTCTGTCCATTCATCCCATGTCCAGGCTGATGATCTTGGGCAGACCTGTTCCACAGACCCTGACAGGTTGTCAACAGAAGGTAGAAGAACGTGACAAAGGGAAGCACAACCGGATTAGATACAGGCTTAGAGCTCATAAAAGTTATGGCAAAGTTTGGGGTTTACTTTTTTGTTTTCGAAGTCTAACTAAGAGGTAAGGTAAGAAAATAGTTTTCAGCTTATTTGAGTTTTCTTAAAATTTCTAAAGTTTCTAAAGCTTTTCCAAAAGTCAAATACCTAAAAAGCATGGATTTTCCCACTTTTTACATTGTTTCTTTTAAGATTATTTAGTTTAAGCATATTTTTGTCCAAAGTTGTAGCTTAAAACTGCTGAATAGCATTTTTCAAATTTCCCTGTAAGTGTTTCCGTGCTACTCTGCTCTTGGGGACAGTCTCCCTGAGTGGGTAGAAGGATCTATCCTCATGTTACCCTCCTGGTCAACAACATGCTAAGAATCAGCTACAGTTCTCCTGGAGACCACCTTGTAGTAACAGCTTTCCGAGGACCGATCCGGCCAGCACTGCAGAAAAAGCAGAGCTGGATGAAGGTACTGCTTCATTGATGAGGACGGAGGCTGCTGTGATGCTCTTCTGTCTCAGAGGCCCAGAGGGCTTAACAAGCTAAAACAAAAATGTTTAAAGCTTACAGTGCAAGCTTGCTATATTTATTTTTTGTGATATATATTTTCTTTCAGGTGTTCTCCTGATTTATCAGACGTTAAAGGTAATGCAAAACTAGTTGCAGGATAAATACTTTATGGACGGATTTTAATATCATGTTTAGTACATTTTTAATAATCACCCTTGTTATCAAATCTTACCTTATCATCACTGCCTTTTCTTCTACATCATTAAGTCTGATGAGCTGCAGAACTAAAATAATTTCTGTTGAGAATAAATCTGATCTTTTTATTCCTGTTTCCTCCCTTCTTCAGTATTAAAGCGTCTAGCTTATTACTAGGACCAGAGTGTGGTTTGGTGTGCTGAACATGTTGGAGATGCCCGGTCATTTGGAGCATTTGGTGGCTTCTTTGTGTTTGTGTAGGCTTGCTACATCTTGATTGAACTCCTGGATTTCTTTCCTGGACTTCTGGGTGTTAGCTTAGAGTTCATTGCTCACAGAACCATCAGGGAGACCTGACTCTTGCAGGAAGTTCCAGGACTTCATTTTGCACATGCAGACATATCTAGGAAGACATTGTTGTATGAAAGAAGGAAGGTAGTGCCAGGGTGGGCGAAGACGGTAAATATTGTGGTATCATACAGCATGTTGTGGGAAAAAGGAGAAATGAATGAAAACAGTTATAAGATTTTAAATATTAATTTATTTGATTTGCTTTCTGTGGTTTTGTTGAGCGTTAGATTCAAAGACTTGATTAAAATGTTAAACAGTATAGGTTGTTTTTTTGCAACAAAGAATGCATAAAGGTTAGTCTTTTGCTTAAACATTAATTAAATCATTGCTTACCAAAACAAAACCCATCCATTATGTTTCTTTACTTTTTTTTTTTAATTAAATTTTCAGTATGTTTCATAAAGGCTAAAACTAAAGGCTCTAGGTCAGGGGTGTCCAGCTACAGTCCTCAAGGGCTGGTGTCCTGTCAGTTTTAGTTCAGTCAATCAATCAAACTTTATTTATAAAGCGCTTTTCATACAAAAAAAATGCAGTTCAAAGTGCTTTACAGAATAAAAGTCACCCCACATATGTCACCCCTTCCCCAACAAGTTGCATGATTCAAATGGTCCAACTAGCTCCTCAGCATGTCAGACTTCTGCAGGGGTTCTTCTAATGAACCATCATTTGATTGAGGTGTGTTGAAGCAGGGAAACATGTAATCCTCATGTAGCAACCATTAACGCCGGCTCTGCAAAATGAGCTACAGCTTTAAAAAGTGCTGGACTTTCAGCCACTGTCCGTGTGAAGGAACCCACAACCTAATCTGAGCAGATCGCATCACACAGACTGGAAGCTGCAGCAGCCAATACATTCCCGGTTACATTTCTATCTAAGGCTGGTGACCTGATAGATCCCATCCACATATTCAATAAAAGCCATGCTAGTCAGAAGGGTTGCAGAATGTTGTTAATATCTTTATTATATACATATATTTGTTTTTGTAATCATTTGGTGGCAAAAATAAAAATTGGATTTATTGCTTAGCTCTGTAAAGAACGATCCAGAAAAACCTCCAAAAGCCATTACCAGTAGTTTAATGATGCTCATGTAGTTTTCCAGCTTTAGCAGCTGTAATGAAACGGTCTGCGCTCGCAGCTCTGAAGGCGACAGAGTCGTCGGATTGATTTCTCATTCGGAGCCGCTATTTGCTGTCGTGCTTTGTCGTTATCAGACCTCTTAGGACGCTACAAATGTCAGGTCAGAGAAATGATCTTAAAAGGCACATTTACATGTTCATAAAGTTCAAACTGAAGATGCCGTTTGACATTCCAATTAACTGGAAGTGGTCACATTTCTGCTCCTTTGACCAGCAAGGAAGATGAAGCCGGTTTCCAGGACTGAGTGTGTTTTCACGATTTCTGAACTGTTAATTCAGATTTAATTTTAATGCATGGCTTTAAGTTGACCTCTCAATATTACTCCACCCCCTCTCTGCTCTGTCTGTGAGAATATGAATGACATAATGCATACAGTTGACATCACTGGTATGAAATGAAGACTTTGTAGCGTTTGGACATGCAATCTGCTTTTCTAACTGGAATCGGACTGTGCTGATTTCCTTCGTGGCCGGAGGTGCTGCAAAGGTCATGAGTTTACGCCACAGGGTGTCATTGCTTTCACTGTAGCAACATACTTATACAAGCAAAAACATCACAATAAAACTAATTACAGGCTGCTTGGAAATGTCACACAAAGGCCGGTTTGTCCGTTTGAAAGCAGGAGTGAAATTTTAAAGAGCTGCCACCCTCGAGAGCAAATTGCTAACAGCTCTGAAGGTGCTGAGCTAATTAAGCATTGGAGCTTTTAAATGCACAAATTATCATCTGAAATACATTTTTATCTGTTTTTTCTCATTCAGAACAGCTTGATTGAAAGGTTGTTTTTTTTTGCCGTAAATTAAAAAGCCATTCAGCGTATTCACACAAGCATGGCAAAAAGCTACTGTATGAAAGGGTCATTATGTGGCATTATCTTCAAAGTTTGAGTAAATTAGCTGGAGAGCAAATTAGTAAAAAAAAAAAAGTTGACAGTTTAAATGGATTTAGTTGAATAAAAAGAGCATAGGGGAAAACAGGGAGTGGATGAAGTTTCTGAAAGTATCTGTCAGGATCTGTTGGACTTTGAGTTTAGTTTGATTCTTCTGGTTCTGTTGTTGCATCTTGTGTTTCATTTCATTCCCGCTTTGGATTACCAGTGTTGCTTTTACCCAAGTGCCCCAGTTTCCTGCTCTTCTACAGCTGTTTCCCATCTGTTCCTTTACTCACCTGTGTAGCATCCAGTAATTAAAGTCCCCAGTATAAATACTCTTTGGTTCAGTTACTGTGTCAGAAGCTGACACCGGTTTTCTTGGTCTGTTCCGTTGATTAATTTATCCTTTCAACATCCTCCCGCGTACGTCGTCTCTGCGTTTGAGTCCTCAACACCATTGAAATATGGCCGTAACTCCACAGGAATGGACAAGGTGGTAACAGGGCAGCGGAGAAACACAAATTAGAGAGGCAAGACAAGGTAAGGCAAATTTATTTGTAAAGCTCATGTTCAGCAACAAGGCAATTTAAAGTGCTTTGGGTGATTAGGGGATAAAATAAAAGCACCAATAAATGAGCAATAAAAACAGAAAAAACAACATCAAAAACATGAAGAACATTAAAGGGGACATATTATGCAAATTTTACCTTTTTATCTTTTGAGTCTCATTTGGGTCTGTGCTGCCTCTATAAACACTCCAAACATGAATGAAAATCATCCATCCAATTTTTTTGCAAATTTTGGCTGTCAGAAATCTTGTGCTTCTACATGCCATTTGAAAAAGGGGCCTTTTTGTGACGTCACAATAAGCGGAATTTGCATATAGCTGCCTCTCAGCTGTCAAACCCCGCCCCTCAAATATCAAGCCCCGCCCATCACATGTCAAACCCCGCCTGCCAATTCCAAGCCATTCTCATGTGTAGTAAACCCGCAGCCAAGTAACAAGATGGGTGGGCGTGGTCTGCAACTGCTAATTTGTTTAAAAGTGACAGAACCCTTGAACAGCTCACTCTTAAAGTGGAACTGAAATTATCAAGAATTGAGCACGTGAGATCGCTTTATGTCAGAGTGATTTTGTGTAAAGAACTTCATTAACATGTTTTTTTAAACTTGTTTAAAAATATGCATAATATGTCCCCTTTAAAACATACTACTGTTATGACATTCCAGCTATTATTAACTAATTAATGAAAGGCAGCTCTATACAGATGGGTTTTTAGCCTTGATTTAAAGGAACTCAGGGTTTCAGTAGCTTATCCGTTGTCTCAAAGTTTTTTCCAGATAAGTTGAGCGTGGAGGCTGAAAGCTGCCTCTCCATGTTTTGTTCTGATTCCAGGGATGCTGAGTTGGAGGGAAATGCCTCCAACATAACCAGACTCTGGATGATTGGGTTTTAGCAGGGGTTGACAAAGATGACCGTTGCAGCAGGAAAAGGATGCACGGTACAGGTGGTGGTCAGGAAGGAAGAGCGTTGCAGCAGTGACGAAAGGGGTCATAAATGACGAGGAAAATTCAGTGTTGGGTTCAACACAACCTGTTATGACTGACTGGGCTTTAGGAAGATGTGGAGGAGTTTTAGACAAACGCTGACGCATTAGCCCTGGAGTACAAGGAAAAACAAGGAGAGTAAAAAAGGTAAGGCCAGCCATTCCTTAAGTCGATTATGTAGTAGAGAGATTGGGCTAAATGGAGAAGAGCTGAGCCAGGTGTTCTTTCTATGAGTGTCAAACAACTTCACCAAGCTGAAAACAGCAAAAACTCAGATGAGCGCCACTATGTTATGAAAAGAACATATCATCTTCCTTCCATAAGGATGAGGCTAAACATGCACATGTAACTTGTACATGAGCCCGTCTGAGCCAACGCTTAAATTCTCTCACACCCCAGATCATGTCTGCCTTCTGTAAGCAGCTTCTGCCTTCAGTCTCCCAATGTTATGTTGTCATTGCAAGGTTAACCAAAACCCTCCTCACAGTTGAGGAGTAACGCCGTTAGATCAGACTAGTTGAAAGGCCTCTTCAATGACTCTAGTGATCTGTTATGATGTGACAAAGACACCACACCACACACAGACAGATTTTCAACCAGAGTCTTGACTGTGAACACAGGAAATCTCGCAAAGTCTCGCGAGACTTCAGAATAAGCATGGCGGACGATATGCTGGAAGAACTTGCAATGATAGTGTTTGGAATGATTATCACAGAAAACTCATGGGGGAAAAAAAAGACATCTCTGCTGTCCACATCAGTTTCGCTTTGTGCTGCGCCATGACTGCTTCAGTCTTCCATCAACTCGCTTTCTGATTGGATATTGTTTCCTTTCACATGTTTAATATTTACGATCAGAAATCAGAATATTAAACATGATTAAAACATGTTTAATATTTACGATTCGCGATCGGGACGGCTCCGACGTTCTTCCGTGCAGGTTCGGACACTCTTAACACGCCTCACACCAAGGGAAAATCTGATCAAATAATCTGTAGAACCATCAAGATAATCGGGACATTGCTAGGATTGTCAGAAGGGGGGAAATCGGCCCAAAATCAGCCCGATTATCTTTTGGTGTGTAGCCAGCATAAGCAGAGGGACTGATCCAGGAGTGCTTTCTATGGGAGAAATCAGCAGAGTACACTAAGATAATGGCAGCATTAGCAGTGGCGGTGCGTCGGTCCATGAAAGAGCATTACATTATTTTCTTTCAAACAACCACCTTTCTTTGCGGATGCAGTTTCCATTTTATACTGCTTAAAGTTTCAGTTGAAGTATTTCAGTAGTCTAAATTATGTGAAAAAAAAGTCATTTTGAATCATGTGCAGCTATCTGAAGATAAATGTGGCTGGCACAGTGCAGTCTGCAGAACTAAGCAGATGTCAAGAGTGCAAAGTGTTTCTCTTTACATTTAACAGCATCAGGGTTGGAGTCTGACCAGAGCCAAGGCTTTGTATCCACCTCTCAGCCCATTCCAACTGACTTGCATGTTTAAAAGGCACTGGCAGCTTGACAAAAACATGCCCTCAGCAATTACCATCACATGACCTTTGAAGAAAACACTCAGCTGCCTTCATCTGGCTGGAAGGAGGGTTCATGTTGGAAATGGGCAGTTTCCAGATGTACGGGAGGAACGCCAGGCTGAAGAGAGGCCTTAAACCTTTTGTTAAGTAATTACAGATAAGTAGGTAATAATGACTGATTCTGGTTTATTAAGGCATCAATTTTCTCTTCCTTTGAGAAAACCTGCAGCCTGTTAGGAGAGACAAGCTGTTGCTATAGCACCAAAGTGCAAAGCAGGTCAAGATATAATGGACAGGCGGTGCAGGAGGTCTGCCTGAGCTATCAGACCCTGTCAGAGCTGTCTGTCAGGCGGGTTTACGTGTCATCTCTCCTCAGAGCCCCAGCTGTTACAGGTGTGTTGGTTTTCTGGCAGATAACTGCCCTCTGGGGTGCACATTTAATTGTCACCCGGAATCCGAGCTTTGGTCGAGATGGCGTAGAGTCAAGCGGCTGCTGCTGCTGCTGTTGCTGTTGCTGAATGAAACACGAAATGTGCACACAACTGCACTCTGAGCATCTCATTATCATATCTGAGCAAGTGAAGGACGAAAGAAGCATGTTTAAAAAATGACAGCTGGTGAAAAAGAACATTAAAAGAAACATTCACTTCGCCTTTCAAGCTTCAGACTAATTCAGGTTAATTCACAGCATCTGATTTAAGTGAAGGCAGACCTATTGATTTTAAGGTCATATTTTAAACACACCCCTTTCAAGAATGATATATTGGGACATCATAAGTCTGGTTCATGCTTGATTCCAACTTCCAGATGCCTGAAGGTGCAACAATCATTTGTTTAAAAAAATGTTATGCAAGTATAAACGCCATGGGAATATCCAGTCATAATATCATTTTTGAATAGTTCCCCACTTGAACCAAAGCCTGATTACAAATCCTGGATAAAGCTGTTAAGGGAGTGTCATTATTCACAGTGAGATCATTCCTGAACTGAGGTGGACTGAAAGGCAGCATAGCATGGAAGAAGCCATTACTTCAACCACTTCCCAAAAACCGCTGGCTTAGTAATAAAACAAAAATCTCCAAAAAAAATGATTAAACAACTTCATTCAAAGCAATTAAATGTCTGGAGAACCAATCCCCAGGGGCAATAATTATAAATAAATTTGTGCAGAATCCTGACTAAAGCTGTACTTAAGCTCAGCTCTCCCCCTCGGAATGCGCTCAGGTGATTTTGGATGATATCCCACCTCTTACTTTCTGCCATAAATAGTCAGTGCAAATTACCTAATGAATATTCTGCATAGACTTAAGGCAGCTGATTTGTGGCATTTCACGGGTAACCATGGCAACCAAGAGGGCAAGGACACAATTCCACTGAGACTGAAATTGACGTGCTTGTGGGTGACATTGAGGCACGGAAAAATATTTTATTTCAAACACTCAATCAAGGCTGATCTATTTAGCACTTTACACAGCCAGAGGCCGACTAAAGTACATAGTTATATATAATTAGCAATATATATATAGTTATATTTATATATATATATATATATATATATATATATATATATATATATATATATATATATATATTAGGGCTGTCAAAATTAATGCATTAATGCGGGTCGATTAATTTGTGGAATTAATGCCATTAATTTTTTTAACGCATGCACAGAATGACCTGCCCTGTTTACCCCACAATTAAACCCGCGCTGCTTTCAGTGCTCGCTTGTCACGTAAACAGTATGACAACTGTTTGATATCTGCAAATAATAACAGTGGGAACCAGGGAGTAATGTAAAGGTTTGGTGTTGATTAACAAATAATCCCTCAATTGGTCAGAAAATTTTAAATAATTAAAAAATACTTAATTCCTCCCAGAGAGAAATTAAGTGTTATTGTAGCTCATATTATTTACTTTTTCAAGGAGCTATTGTAGATCCTGATGGCTGTAAGCAGGAATGATCTCCTGTAGCAGTCTGTGTCGCAGCAAAACTGAAGAAGCCTCTGACCGAAGACACCGTTGTTGTAGGATAGTCCCACACGTGTAAATGTGATTGTGGAATTCAAAACAAAAGTTCCATGCATCTCTGCTGTATTTCCTTAAAAAAAAAGAGCAACAGCTTCTGGTTTCGTCCCTTATTTACACCAAAAATGTTACTTTTTCGGTCATATTTGGGAATGTTAATTAATCGTGATTAATTTACAGCTACCCTGTGATTAATTAATTACAATTTTTTATCGTTTGACAGCCCTAATATATATATATATATATATATATATATATATATATATATATATATATATATATATATATATATATATATATATATATATATATAGCATATATAGTTAGCAATAAGAAAATGTGTAACAAGACAACATGAGTAAGGAAATAAAAAAAAGCAGAAGCACAAGCAATAAAATAAAAATCATAAATATAAAGTTTGAATTATATGATTTCTTGTTGCAACAATAAGATGGTAATAAAAATAAATTAAAACTATTAAAAACTAAATTCCAACAGAATGTAGGTCTAATTGGTTTCAGCACTCCTAGGTATTTAAAGCCTGACAGAAAAGGTGTGTTTTAAGTCTAGTTTTAAGAGTAAAATAAATCACACAATTTGTGTAGAAAGTGACTTGCGCAATTTTCAGACCCCGTTTTGTACATAAGCAAAATTTATAAATGAGGTCCCAGAACATTTTCACATATTAAGAGTCTTTATTCCTCCAAAAATACAAAGAAATAAGGCAAGGCAAGGCAAATTTAATTGTATAGCACACTTTCAACAGCAGGCTAATTCAAGGTGCTTTACATGATTTGGTGATTAAAAAAAAACAACAAAAAAAAAACAAAAAAAAGACATGGAATATAACATTGGAAATTAAAAGTAAAAGAAACACACATTACACATGATGCACAATAAAGCAAGAGAAAGATCAATAAAGCAAGAGAGCATGAACACATTTCATACATATGACATCAATCATTTACTCGAAGGCAATTCTAAACAGATGGTTTTAGTCTCGATTTAAAGCAGTTCAGAGTATCAGCAGCTCTACACTCGTCAGGAAGTCTGTTCCAGATAAGGAGAGCATAGAAACTGAAAGCTGCTTCTCCATGTTTAGTTCTGAGTCTAGGGATAAGGACTTTTACTTTTTTTCCCTCCAGTTCACACGTACTAATACTATGGTAAACTATTATGATAGGTGTTGTCTCGGCTCATTGTGAGGGACATTGCTGCACGAAGCTGTCAATAGGCCACTTTGCTCAGGAAAGTACATAAAAAAACCTTTTGTGGCTGCAGCCTCGCAGCGTTCAGGCGCTTATTGTTTTCTTCTGTTGGCAGGAACGAGGCAACATCTAATAACGGGAAAATGAGGATTCCTCGTAGCAACAATCTGCAGCACCACATCAGTTCATTGTTCTGTTTTCAGCTGGTACTGTCAACCGCGGAGCTTTCTTTATTAACCACAGGGCAAGAAATAAAACTCATAAAGGGAAGACGAGAGGTAATGGTGAGGACAGAAACGTACGGCAGTTACCTTGGGAGAAAAACTGAAAATAATCAAGATGATCACAATAAAGCTGTGCAGGTAGAGTAGTGGAGATGAAGCGCTTGGTGTGCTTCACTCACTCTTGTGTGTTGACAAAGATTTAGCTTTTGCATCGTTAAAAAAATAGCCAGATGAATTCTAGCGTACATCTTTTATATGTGCACCAAATAATCTCTCAATTTTTCCCCCTCAAGTGTAACAATGAAGGACAAACAAGGCTGAGTCGCAAACTCTCTCTCTCTCCACAGAGGAACCGGTGGGGCATCGAGATGTCTCGGCAAACATCTGGTCTCCAAGGAGAACCAACAAAAGCTATTCTTTAAGCACTAAAAGTGTGTGTGTGTGTCGGGGGGGGGGTTTACCTCTGCGCTTTCTCTGTGCTTTCCTAGTTTAGCTTAAGATTTCTGCATTTTACTTAACGTTAACCAGCATATTTCAACTTACTGAAAGGGATGGAAAAGATTATTTGCTAGTCGGTTAATGATGGGAATAGTTAAAGTAATCAGTTTTTCTGAAGCATCAGATGAACATCAAGTGATTTACTTCGAGTTCCATTCATAAATGTCAGTAAAAAACACATGAACAAGTTGGTTTCCGTCTTTTTACAGTAAGAAAATGCTACAATTACAGTGAAACCTGTTTGGTGCAACATCCTCACTCTTGAATGTCCAGTTTTTACCAAGTATAAATTATATATATATAAAATAACACTGTGTTTAGTAGAAATGGAGATCTTATAGATACATTTCAGGACTGTAGGAATCCTGATAAGACTATAAGCATTAATATTTCTTATTTACTATTTTTGGTTCAATTTGCCTTAAATGTAAATTCACCAAGTTTTCCTTTTCTCTTAGCATTTAGCACCAGGATAACAGTTTGCTAGCAGGCCCGAATGCCTCATATCAGTTTGTCTGAATATTAATCAGTGAAGAATGTTACAAAATCACAATGCAAAGTTAATAAGTGAAACACCTCAGTAAACACAAGTCAACTTGGCTGAGTTCAGCTACAGAGTTGAATAATCTCTCATGTTATGACTGTTGCATATAATCCGCTTTGTGACCGGGTTCACAGTCGAGTCATAATCAACTTCTGCTTGCCTGGGACTGTTTGACCGAGAGCAGATCATAAAAACCTTATTGCTGTCATATCTTCTTTATTCCACTTTTCAGTTTTACCTTATTTCTGCTTTTACTTTTTATCTCTACCACCCAAAAATTTGACTTGATGGTCTGACTGTTATTTATTTTGAAATAAATCTTGAGTTCCTGGACAAAACCTTATTGAAAAGTACCTCACAAAGTGTTTTCAGATTCTTTTACTGTTTACTTTTTTAGAGCAAACCTTTTCTATTCCTGTCCGTGTTACAAGAAAGTATGAACAGATTAATCTGTTATCAGATTGTTGTTGCTTAAAGGATTTTATGTCATTTTTGATTAAACATTGCAAATTAAGCTATAACTGTACACTAAAAAAAAGTCCCAATTATGTCCCGGATTATCATAATTTATCATAATAACTTTTGAGTTTGACATATTACAGTGTTAAGGCGATGGTTTAAAACAAAAACTTTTATTTGTTTTAATAGATATAGAAAAACAACACAATGTCATGTTTATTCAGATTAGAATAAAAGTCCATTTTAAAACCTGCTAAATTTGATATTTTTCCCAAATCAAACGTTGTTAAACGGGGCGACCGTGGCTCAGGAGGTAGGAGCTCGTCTTGTAAACGGTTTGAACCCCAGCTTTGTCCGTCTCGGTTGTTATGTCTTTGGGCAAGACACTTCACCCCGTTCCCTACTGGTGGTGGTCAGAGGGCCCGGTGGAGCCAGTGTTTGGCAGCCTCGCTTCTGTCAGTGTGTCCCAAGGCATCTTGGGACACACATCCTCTCCATTCATGTGTGCGTGAATGGGTGAATGACTGAATGTAGTGTGCAGCGCTTTGGGGTCTTCTGGACTGCTATAGAACGCTATACAAATACAGGCCATTTACCATTTTAATTGGTTCTTATGCAGAATTGTTTCTCATGTGTTGCTACTTATAGAGTATCGGTGGGAGCTGCTATCATCTGGTTAGTCAGGGTGTCTGCTGTGGTAGAGCCTGCAATCAGCTCCTTAATGAATCCTGGCTATAGCTTGTCCAGTGTCTGCTTTAGTTTCTACACTGGCTCCCTGTGTATCACATCCAGAAACAGTTCCAAATATCTGCATTTGTCTGTCTTAGAAATGAGAAAAATGTTTTACCTTAGTAGTGTGCAGAAAAAATGGGGGAAGGGCCAGGATGAAAAAACTATGCAAAATACAGACATATTATTTGATACTGGAAATGTTTTTAATGTTTCTTTATTTGTTGGGTTTTAGTTTCAAACACAAACAGTTAATGATTTTTTTAAATTCTTTTTTATTTAATTCACTTTAAGTCTAATGTGTTCCTTGTGTTAAACATATTAAAGGAAATCTAAGAGAGAGGCCTTTTTCTTTTTTTCTTTAAAAAGATCTGTTATTAATGGGTTGAACTTGTGCTTTGTGTTTCGTCACCATTATGTGCAACATGGATAAACTTCTGCAGCTGCCTTAGCTGGACCAATTGTCCTATTTTATTTTTTCTTTAATTATTATCTACAGGTTTATAGTGTTGCATGCACTGTTTTATAGTGTGTTGTCCTCTTGGGATACCAAACTGAGCCTTATTGAGCTGTATAGAGGACTTTAACAATAAGCTTCTTTTAATCCCTGAATTTTTTTTTTTCCAATGCATTTATTGGACTTTTGCTCTTGCTTTTAGACGGCGCCGCTCTCCTATTCTTCCCCATATGCTTTGTCTTAGTAGTTATAAAAGGCAGTCTTTTTAAATATATTTTCTTGAACCATGAATCATGGAGCTCTATGCATCCATCTCTGTATTAATCCTTTATAACATCATCTTTGAGGAACAAAACCATCGGTAATCCCAGATGAGACTTGATGCATCATTATTATGACTTGCAACAATAATAAAAGCACAGCTGTGCATTTTTAACTCCAGTGTCTGCAGCATAAATGACTGTAGAATATCAGGTTTCCAGCACTGGGCTGTTATCATCTCAAACAGAGCAACCTGCTGCAGTCCTCCTTTTGAATTTCAGATTTTTTCCTCAGTGTTTCTGAATTTCTCCTGAGCACTTTAATGGTAACTGATACCCTAAAATGCTGCTTCAAAGGTTAAACCCCTTTCTGCACCTTTATCAGTGGAATAAAGGTCAGTCTTAACTTGGCATTCAAACCTTTAAAGCAAAGTTTGATCCCTGTATTACCTTTTTATTTGAATCCCATTCAACCTCTTCTGTGACCACCAGCTTTTATAGAAAACCCTTTTATATATAATCAAATGGCTTGCTTTGACATTTATGGCCACTGACACATGTAACTGGCATGCTGCAGCATCAATATGATGAGAGATATTTGAACAAGAAAATGAGGAATTTGATAATCCCTTATTATATCTACACACAAAATATTCCAGACTTTGATCCATTTCTTCACCATTTCAAACAGAAACAGAAACCTCTTGTTTCAGGCCCTGTGCCCTCCTTTTCAGAGCCCATTACAACCAAGGTTCTGCTACTAGCACTTGAAAAATGTTACCTGGCTGCAAACCTGCTGCCTCAGGCTGCTCCACAATGGTCCTCACAGTTTATAAAAAAAAAAAGATAAATGAAGCCATCGACCACTGAGGAGTATGCATGGTGGTGCACTTCATCAACAGAGCAAAACTGTGTCAGATGTTCCCGTCGAGCTGAAAGGTCTTGTATATTGGTTTAAGAAAAACACCGTCCACCATTGAACTCTTCATATCTCGCTCTCCTGCCATTCTCCATCATTTTATCTTTACTGGTGCAAAGAAACACATACTTTCATCCATGAAGTGGGCTGTTATGGAGCTCTGTGTCTCTGAGGTTTTCGGCGTGGGCGACCTTTCGTGTGATGTTCAGGTTGTACCTCACTAACTTTGGTTCCCTCTTGCTGTGGAGGATTTATGTGAGGATGGATTCAGGGGGGCTGTTTTTGGCGTCACGCTGAAAGATTTAAAACAGCGTGAAACAAACAGGGGTCAGAGCAAGTCAAAACGGGGTCAGGCGTGTGCGAGGGGTGGATTAAAGTGAGTGTGGGTGCTGATAAGCTCATCTCTGTGCAAAGCTTATAGGACAGTGTTTTCAAACATGGGGAACCCACTTAAGACATTTTCCAGGAAAATAAATTTAGTCGATCCAGGCCCAGTTTCTTCGTCCTGTGCCGCCATCGCCACCCTATCTGTCACACCCTCCTCTGTCTCACCCACCTCCTCCTGACCTTCTCTCTGACCTTCCTTCTTTACCGTCTCTTGCAACCTCCCTACTAAGCATCCTTGGTCCAATAAACCCACTATCCCTCTTTTGATTAACCCATTTCTAATTATGTCGTTTTAAATGATCCAGCCGCTGTTTATAGGAGAGAATTTTGATTGGAGCTCAAACAATCTAGCCCAGTACATGATTTTCACAATATAATTACTAGACACAAAAATAACACAATTTTATATCATTATCACAAACGTTTAAAACAAAAATCATAACCTAAATTAATTTTTTCATTTAAAGCAGAAACCAACTTTATTATTCCTGCTGGTGCTAAATTAAACTATTGCATGGGTAATTAAGGTTTCATAGTACATTTCAAGACCTTATTGCTCCCAATATTCTAGCAAACGGAACCTTATAAATTATCAGAATAAGCTGAGGCTCCTTGGTAAGGTCTATTCAGGGGTTCTGGACTAGAGGATCCGCTGGATAGTTAAACCTCAGATTTAGGAGAAACAATGCGGTTTTCGTCCTGGTCGTGGAACACTGGACCAGCTCTACACCCTCAGCAGGGTCCTGGAAGGGTGCAGGGGAGTTCGCCCAACCAGTCTACATGTGTTTTGTGGACTTGGAGAAAGCATTCGACCGTGTCCCTCGGTGAGTCCTTTTGGGGGGTACTCTGGGAGTATGGGGTGCCAGACCCCTTGATACGGGCTGCTAGGTCTCTGTACGACTGGTGTCAGAGCTTGGGTCGCATTGCCAGCAGTAAGTCGGGCTTGTTTCCGGTGAGAGTTGGACTCCGCCAAGGTTCCCCTTTGTCACCGATTCTGTTCATAACTTTAATAGAGAGGATTTTCAGGCGCAGCCAAGGTGTTTAGGGCATCCGTTTTGATGGCCAAAGGATCGGGTCTCTGCTTTTTGCAGATGATGCAGTCCTGTTGACTTAATCAGAATGTGATCTACAGCTTTCGCTCGAGCAGTTCGCAGTGTGTGAAGTGACCAGGATGGGAACCAGCACTTCCAAATCTGAAACCATGATCTTGAGACGGAAAATGGTAAAGTGTACCTTCCCCGGCTCGGGGACAAGGTCCTGCCCCAAGTGGAGGAGTTCAAGTTCTGGGGGTCTTCTTCACAAACAAGGGAAAAATGTAGCGGGAGATTGACAGGCGTATTGATGCGGCGTCTGCAATGATGTGGGCACTGTTATCGGTCTGTTGTGGTGACGAAAGAGCTGAACTAAAAGGCGAAGCTCTCAATTTACCAGTCAAATTATGTTCCTACCCTCATCTAAGATCACGGATACAAGCGGCTGAAAGGATTTTTTTCCCCCGCAGGAAGTCTGGGCCCTCCCTTAGAGATAAGGTGAGAAGGTCGGTCATGTGGGAGGGACTCAGAGTAGAGCTGCTGCTCCTCCCCATCGAGAGGAGTAAGTTGAAGTGGCTTGGACTTGTGGTTAGGATGCCTCCATGATGAGGTGTTCAGGGCACGTCCCAATGTGAGGAGACCCAGAAGAACACCTTTCCTCATTTAAACCTTTCAACAAATATTGAAGGGCTTAAATGACCAGCGTCAATTTTGTCTGATTCACTATCATGAGGATTTTTAAGAACTATGACATGAAAGAAATTTAAAGTTGCATTTATTTTCTTTTAGCCTCCTAATGAAGGGTTGTTAATCTTTGTTTTATAGGAGCAGGGTGTCACTGTGCTGTCTGAAACAAGAGTCACTATATTACAGGGTTGTACTGTTTTAAAACAAAGACTAAATGATGACAAAATTCATATTTTAAGCCAGCTTTAGCATCTTATATTAGCGGCTAGCATGACTAACAGGGTTAGCATCACAGAAATGACAGTGTAGGAATAGAGAATTCTGATTTTATTTTTGCAAAAGGCTTCAAAAAAATCCACCTTATCCATGAAAGAGTATGAACACTTAAAATGATCAATCAGTTTAGAAATAAATCTGCTTTAGCCTTCCTGTTTTCTACTAACTTTCTTGCTTTCTGAATGAGTTGCAGACATGTCTCAACAGGTTCCACACTAAAGCGTGTTGTCATTGTGACCTGGTAGATTTGGTCCATTCTAATTGAAACAATATTAGAGTATTGAGTTTCCAGTGGACTGATTATAGATCAGTTCGAATGAGCTGAAAAGCATCTGAATCCAGTCTGCAAGCGATAAATTCCATTATATAATCTGACTTTAGTCTACAGGAAAAAGAGCTTAAGATGCACGGAGAAAACTGATGACATCCAACCAAAGATTGTGACCTGAATTTCAATTAATCGAAATGTCACAATCGGGTTAGAAAGTAAGCAACTCATCCAGAATCCTTACAGCCAGCTGCAGTAGGAGAAACCCAAATGAACAACACAAGCAGCTCAGTCAGTGCAGACTGAATGTCGGAGTAGGGAAGGACGAAGGAGGGAAGAGCTGGAAAGTGAGGTGAGAGGATGGAGCAGAGGGCTGCAGAATGCAAACAGCATGCAGAGATAAATAGATGCATATCTGTGAGCGTGTGCAGGATTGCTTTTTGTGAGTGCAGCTTGTTCGTCCCCGCTTGGCCTGGTTTTATCGTGCAGCTGCACATTGCTGCTGCACATACAGCCTATTGGTGCATGTTTTAAAGATGACAGAAGGGAGTGATACCATGGCTGGCTGAAGATGGAGACCCTCCCTCCCTTCCTTCCTCCCTCCCTCCTCTCCTTCTCCCCGAAGCCCTCCATTTACCAACAGCCATTTGGAGACCTCCAATCTCCAGGCCTCCCCTTTTATTTTTTCTCCTCCTGTGTCCTCTTTACTTTTTCTCTTTGTCTCTGTGTGCCTGCACGGGCCTTGCTGTGCCTTCTGACCGCCTGTTTGTCATGGCTGGATGTGAGCTTGGCACCGACACAAGCCAGCATTGTTTTTCTTTTTTTTTTGGAAGCTGCAGAGGGGAAACAGGAGAGCAGGGGAAGCGATTGAGCAGGAGAAGGAAAACGGGAGGTTGGAAGAGACTTCAGGATATTGTGGCGTACACAATGAGGCCTCCAACAATGGGCCCACAAATAGTGTATAGAAAACATGGCAGGAAAGCATTGGCAAATTTGTTGCCTCATAAAGCATGTGGCCTTTGTTAATCAATAGGTTGAAAGTCTATAATGATGGGTTGCTAATGTGCCTCTTAAGATCTTGATGGAATCCTTTTTCTTCAATTGATTTATCTTAATTAGTATTTGCTGGTTAGAAGTAAAAGAGGATCTAACAATGGTTTTAAACGATGGTTTTGAACAAATCATGTAGCCAGTTTGATAGAAAATAAGATGGTGTTTTTACCCAACACACGGGCAGACATGTTGGATAGAACTGGGAGTGCACCACGCTGCAAGCCAGCCAAATCCAACATGGACCAGGCCGTGGCATCACGCCGCTTGTTCTCAAATGTCTGACGTGAGTCAGATAGAAGGTTTAACGTGTGATGAGGCATTTCACATTTGGATAGCTTCCAGTTTGCTCCTGACTTTCAGCGACTGAGTCACAACTTGGCCAACAGGAGATGTAGATTGAGAGGGATTTGCTGAACTGCCCATGATTCATGCAGTTTTGTGTGTTCTACCCACTGGGCTGAGTAAAACGTCGGTAATGGTGAATCCATATGCATGCTGGACGGGTTTTCTCTTAGACGCAAAGTCTGCCGCTCATGCCAGAAACGAAACGGGCTGGGAAAGTTCTCTGCGTTAGTCAGACGGTGAAACAAAGCAAACACTGGCGTGTCGGTCTGTCATCAGGTTGCTACTGCACTCTGTTCTGTAAGTCTCTCCCCTGAGGGCAGGGATGTAAATGCTGCCAGACTCGATCGCTCAGTTAGAAAAAGGCAAAATGCTATCTTCAGATGATAATGAGTTCAGCCTTCAGAGGTTCAAATTCAAGTACCTTGGTGTCTAGTTCCTATGTGATTGTAGGATGGAGGAAACATTGATAGAGGGATTGGGTTTATATTGGGTTTGTAAAGGAATGAGGGTGTTACTCCGGTTTATCCTCTGAAAAAATCAATTTATATTAACTTTCTAACCATCTCCTGTGGTGATGAGGTGCCAATCGGAAATGAATAACAAGATCCTAAATACAAGTGGCCGGACTAGGTCTGCAGTCCTTCCAGATTTTAAGATCTTAAATGTGCCTCTTAGCATGTATTCAGGACAAATCCTATTGGAAGGATATCCCAGGACAAACCCCACACTTTCCAGATGGAACACACTGCACATTCTAGCTTGGGAATGCCTTTGAATCTCCCCGGAGGTGATGTGTTTCATTATTAAATGGAATACCTAGCTTTCCCTCATAGATCTCTTCCCTCTGTTACCTGACCTTGGATAAGCAGCAGAAGATTAATGAATGGGACTAGAATTGTTCCACAAAGGATACATCAAATCAAAGGAACATTGTCTTTTTAAGTACCAAGACCTAAAAAGTTTGAGTTGAACAATCTGCTGTGAAATCGACTGGCGTTTCTACCCACATTTCTACCCACAGACAAGGGTTTTTTGGGTCTTCCTTTTGGACTTGAGGGTAGACTTAAAGATCAGAGCATTTATGCAATAAAACGCTAAAATTAATACAAAGTTTACTTCATTACTATGTCTGTAAGTTTACAGCTCGACTGTATATCCAATTGTCTGGTCTGTAAATTTGCCCTTTAAACCAATACGAACTCTTGATGTCCCTGTTGTTACCAAAGTGGTTAGAAGTGGTAAAGAATGTTGCCTCTTGGTTAAAGAAGTTCAGACATTTTCTGTTAGCTAAACTCAGCTTCGTGTTTTTGGTGGCTAAGCATTAACAGCAGGCACCCTTGTTGGCTCTGAAATCATCTCCCAGCTGCAGCTGCTCATCAGGTCAGACATGTAAAAACTTTGAGAAACTTTAGAGACAAAATCCATTCTGTAAATGAATTCACCGAATTACGAAAACTCTGCCTGTTTGGTTGAACATGTTGAATCATGCTGGTGATTTGGAAAGTAAATCAGCATATTTTTTCAGAATATCGTTAAAAACTGCCTGTTTCAAGCTTAACTCAGAATGGCAGTTTTCCGATTTTTGACTGGAAGATTCTGCAAAGTTCTGGACTAAACCCAAAAACAGAGGACTTATTTCTAGAAACGGGTGCAACAGCTAATTTTCTGTTCTGGGGAGGGTTTCTGCTGGATGGAAGTATTACGTGCACACTCTCACATGCACTCAAGACAATGGCTTTGCCTCGGGCAACGCCCGGCTAAGGTCTCCTGCTCTGTTCTTCTTCACTCTAAATGGTGTACTTTCTTCCCCTTTTTTATTCCACCTGTCAGATCCAGTTTCTCTTTCACTCCGTCTTCATCTATTTCTCACTCATTCCGGCTCTTTTTGACCCAGTTTTTGCTCCTTGTTTTTTTTGTTCCTTACAGTCCTCTGTTTGTCCCTTTGTGTTTCATTGATTCAGTCCTTTTCCTCCCTTTATTTCAGTCTCTTCCTCATCATTTTCCTCTGCTTTGTGTCACTCTACAGTATTTTTCATTTAGTGTTTCAGATTTTCTCCGGCTCTTGCTCCGTTTGCTCTTGTTTCCACCTTTTATCTTATCGTTGCTCCTCCCTGTCATCTCAGTCATTAATTTTCCCATCTTTGGCACGATGTGTCTTTGTGTTTCTCCTCTGTCTTTGTCTGCTGCCGGCTTGGCTTGTAGCACTTTGTCCGTGATTTCACCAATTCATCACAGTCAGCAGTCAGACTTCCAGAGGAACGGCTGTACGGGAACCTTTATCTTTGTCCGGCTTTATCTCTGGGAAGTTCTGTGGCTTCGAGCATGAAAAGTAAAAAAGCTGTGACGTTTTGATCCGCTCTCTTCCTTCCTGTTGAATTTCCTCTCCGACACGTCATCCATCCATAAGATTCATGCAACAAATGCGGCCTCTCAATCCTCGGCTTGTTTTGCTTCATAGATTCAAATGTCTGCGGGTGGAGCTCATTTCTTTAACCGTTATGTTCGGTCCAACTAATCTTTTTCTTTCTTCCAAGCACGTCAGGAATCTTGCACGTAATATTTCCGCGGACAATAGCAGAAAAGTTCTTGCAACATAAGTTTAGATGGAATCAATGCACTTATGTCTGTGACTTAATGAGCCAACATGAACTTAAAAAATAAAAAGAAGTGCAAATGAAGGTTGTGTAAAAGAGGAAGAACTGGATCAAGTTTAACAGAAAACCAAGTAAAGGAAAAGCTCTGACAAATCTAGAGCTTTAAAAACAACTTGAATCAAACCTCTGTTACTAATCTGGGACCAAATCTCATGTTCTTTTTTACTTCTCTATGTTTTCCCTTCCAGGCATTCAGACTGTTCTTGTAATCTTTTAAAAAGGGTAGAATCAATGGTTCTTCAGGGTTTCCGAAGGTCTTGCACCTGATATCTATCCACTTCTTGTATCTTATGCTCGATGTTTGTTCTGCAGTTTGAGCTGGAAAATAAGAAAAGTGGAGGCCAAAAAAGGTCAGGCCAAGGTGGGTAGATGTCATTCATGCGGTGGGTTGGAATTAATATCCAAACCTCCAAAAAGTTGGATACAAAACAGCCAAAAACAGAAATTTACCAAAGGGCAAAAAAGATAAGCTCATCTCCAATGCCTGTTTGGGAAATTAAAGCAGAGGTACACAAAGCTGCTTCTGGTACAATTTTACAAGCTGTGCATGTGAAAAATGGCAGAGACTAATTTATTGAGGTTTTCTAAAAATGTGTTGTGCCAATTCTGGTTGCACAACTAACTGGAGATCCCAGACAAGACACGAGTAACGGGCATCTGGAGTTGGGTCAGTCAGGGCCTTAAATAAAGTTGACTGAGATTCTGATCTACCCTGGTTTTTAAAACAGGACCTTGGGTAAGTCCTCTGTGAGTTATCACATTACTGATTCATCCCCTGAGTTTAGCTGGGAGCTTTTTCTATGCAGAAAAGTTTCATTTGGAGAACAAACGAGCTTCAGACGTCATTAAGAGAAAGAGAAAGTCCGGCTTCTTGGAAGGAAAAAAATCCTAAAACAATGAGGAGTGAATCGATGTTTGTTGTGAGCGACTCTAAATCTGCTCTGCTGGGGATTGTAGCGAAAGTTCAGAAACAATGGATGAACAAACTCTACAAAATACAGTCTGTTGCCAGCCTGCTGTTTGTAAAAGGAAAGAATCACGGAGGCTCAAAAAAAAAAAGGAAAGGTGTGGCAAGCGAGACAAAGGTCTACACAGCACAGAACATGCATTGAGAGTTAATGATGCACATCTGCTCGTTTTTGTCCCACAAATCATCAGGTGTTCGCCTCACCGCCTGACATGTGACTAAACTGATATCATACAATCTCGCTCACGCTGATTTTTATCGCAGCCGTTTGGCTCGGTGTGACATGCAATAACCCTGCAGGATTGCTGCTGTTGTTGCTCAGTGTGTAAGGGCCTTAAGTGAGAGATTTACTGTCTCATTCGTCGCATCAGTACAGCTCTGTAACAAGTCGTGCCACAGAGCAAGCGGCAAACAAAAGGCACCAAAGCTAAAAGAGCTAGAGAGAGGGAAGGTGTTAAAAGAGGAGGGAGGATGAGTGTTTTGGCTGCTTTCAGCCTCGCGCGGGCGATTTTCTTCCTCAATAGGAGTACTTAAAGCTCTATGGATTATTAATGCCCCATCTCTGAGGAGCAGCCCCTTCACCATCCATCATACTCTTTTCTTCTCATGTTACTGTGCTTTTTGTTTCCTCCTCCCTGCCTTCTCTCCTTCACACTCCCCTCACCCTTCTGTGTGTTTTTCCAGCCGTCTGATCTCACCTTCCTGAATCGAGAGCTGGCTCAAACGACACGTAAAACAAATACGAGACAGTAGAAACGGTTTACAGGGAGTAAAAATGCAAAGAACACCAACAGAGCCAAAAGATGAGGGAGAAGGGAGCCTCGGCCAAAACAGACCCAAGAGAGAGAAGGCCTTAAAGCTGGATTTGGACCACTTTCCTAAATCTAGATGTCATAAACTCAATGAAAGCTTATCATAGCTTTATTATCTTCCAGGGAATTTGATTTAGAGCTTGCAGTAACATATAAAAAAGGGAAGCCATAAACGACTACATACTAAGCACATTTACTTTGAGATGTTTTTTTATGAGCTCGATATATAGCTGCTGGAATGAAAAATTCTTGATTAGCTTTGCATTATAGCTGGGAGTATCTGTGGCTTTATAAAGGGAAAACCAACTCCCACCACAGCAGAGGGAGGAGCTAAAATGGATTAGACTTCTTGCAAAAGTATTCATGTCACAACCACAGGCTTCGGTGATTATATGAGGTTTTAAGCGATGGATCAACACAACGGTTATTTTGTAACTGGGAAGTGGAAGGAAAATATACATGGTTACAAAATCCAAAGTTTCCTTTACTCTGACGCCCCTAAATTTAATCCAAACACTTTTCTTTAGAAGTCATTTTATTTGTAAATCCACCCGAGTCATTTAATCCCACTATTCTTCCAGCTGTTCTGTTTCTGGGCTCAAGAGTTTTATTAGAGAACAAATAGCATCTTGTGCACCAAGAAACAAAGCAGACAGGTCAGGGAGGAAGTTGTGAAGTTTAATGCAGGGTTAGGTTCTACAACACATCTCACAGAGCTCTTTTCAATCCATCAGCTGAACATGGAGAGAGGATGAACCAACTGCAGACCTTCCAAGACACTGACGTCCACCTAAACTGACAGGAGAGGATTAATCAAAGCAGCTAGGGGGCCCATGGCAACTGTGGAGGAGCTGCCGAGATCCACAGCTCAGGTGAAAGAATCTGCTGACAGGACAGCTACCGATAAATCTGACCTTCATGGCAGAGTGGCGTAAAGGAAGCTGCTGTTAAAAGAAACCCATAAGACGTTCTCCTTGCAATTTGCCACAAGCCATGTAAGGGATGCAGAAAACATGAGAGATACAGAGGGGCCGATAATACAGAGCAGAAGCACTGATCCAGGAATACCTTCTATGAAAATAAAAAAGTAAAGAGTGAAATGCAGTTGTAGCATCTTTAGTAGATTCATCTTGGAGAGAAACACAGGTAAACGGATGAAAAAGAGAGTAGATAAGAGTTATTCCCAGTGATAGCTCCTTTTATAGAGGAGAAAGACAGGAGAGACACAGGGCAAGTGTATCATCTCCAAAGCTGGTAGGAGTTGGCTGAAAGATGGATGGAATGAAGTACAAGAGAATCCAGGAAGAAAACCTCTTCTAGGCTGCAGAAGACTTTAGATTGGGATGAAAGTTCACCTTCCAACAGGACAAGAGCCCTAAACATGCAGCCAGAGCTATGATGCAGCTATGATGGAATGGTTTTAATCAAAGCATATTCATTTGTTAGATTGGCCTAGTCAAAGTCGAGGCCTAAATCAAAGTGAGAATGTTTGGCAAGACCTGAAAATGTATGTTATATATTATATTATACTGGTTGGCCCCACTCTAAATGTAAGACTGGTATTGAGCCTTTCAGACAGTGACCCCCACACTGGGACACATTTAACCTCGTCCTTGTGTTTAAAAAAATAGCTGAAACACATTTGTTTACACAGGCATTAAACTATAAGTGCTTTTGTCATATCTTATTTTATACTCTTATGTTTGTATGCATAAATGTTCACATTGTTTCACAGTTAATTGTGGACTTTACGATGTGTTTCTCTATATTTTAATCTAAAAACATTGTGAAGCGCTTTGGGATTCTTTCTGTGAAAACTGCTGTATAAATAAACATTACTTACACTGATGGAGAAAAAAATTGTGAATTTGATTTATTAAAGCAAGTTGGAACAAATCAAATTCACAAATTTCACCTCAGCGTCTCCTACGTTATAAATTTAGGATTTTCTCACACTTTGCTCCCACCTTCACCTCTGAGTTGATCTTCACATTCAGCCTCCCCCTGCCTTCGAGCTGCATCCATTTTTTACTCTTTTTGTACTCATTTCCATCCATTGCTGAACCTCTTCATATTTTGATCTTGCTCTTTGCCTCCTTTTCAGGACTCTCCTGCAGTCATTTAGTCTTTCCTTCTTAATCAGCTATTTCTGCAGTTCATATTTATTCTTTCCATCCAAAGTAACAGGAAAGAAACCGAGGAGGATTTCACAGCATTTGGAGCTGGAAATAAATAAAGATTTGGACATGACTTAGCTCAATCTCTAACCAAACATGCCAGCCTCCTGAGTTTATGACCCCAGGAGGGGGTGGCTTAGCTTCTTTGTGTAAGATGACATTTATACCATCTGTTTTAACGTAATTTAATGCCAAACCGTGCAAATGAATCACACATAATTCTTAACCTACTCTTCTAGCTTTCTCTATACTGTCATGATTTAGTGCATCAGACCTTTTATTATTAATGCTTCTACATCCACGTTCTTTCTCCCGTTTGTCTGGGTTGGATGCACCTGCCTGGCATCTGATCGTTTGCTTCCTTGGAGAGTCATCATTCTGCTATCAGTCTGCCTACTATCAACTCACTAATGACCTGATGGACTCTGAGGAATAAAAAATACCTCTAGAACAGGCATCCAGTGTAGTTTGCCATGGCTGAGGAAACATTTTCCTACTTTTCCCAACCTTCTCCCACTTTACATAGAAATTGTTGAGGTTTAAATGATTCTGTCCATTCTAGATGTTAACCTTCCTGGATACCTTAATGCTCCCTGTATTGGCCAGATAAACTTCAACTTGTTGGGGTTACAACCAAAAACTTGTTTTAGGATTAGAAGTAGAACATAGAAATTTCCTGTATTGCTTTAATGTAGATTATGTTTTTGATCCATCCGTCTGTCTTCCGGTTATCCGTGGTTGGGTCATGGGGGCAGCAGCCTAAGCAGAAGGCATTCCCGGGCTAGCCAAGAAATGGAACGTTTTTAGTCAGAAATCCTTTTGTGCTGTGACTTAATTAGATCAGATATTCAAATTACAGCTTAATCATAATTCTCATTGTAGCTGCTAAATCTTTAGTGATTAAATGATTTACTTAAAGCAGGAAAAAGCTGTCTATACTGGCTTAATGTTTGAAATATACTGAATACCTACATAGGTACACCTGTTCAATTGCTTGTTAACAGAAATTGCAAATCGGCCATCTTGAGAAAAAAAAAACCAATTTAGACTTCATATGTTGATGACTTGCTAAATTTCAAACTGAGCATCAAGATGAATAAAGGGGATTAAATACTTTTTCAGAAACTGTTGAACAACTGACATTTTGACACAATTGTGTCTGAGTTTTACAGGGAATTGTCTAAATAAGATAAAATATCCAGTGAGTAACAGTTGTGTAGACAGAAATGTCATGTTGATGTCAGAAAAATGGTTCGACTTTAGAAGGTTGAAAGTTACAGTAGTTCAAAAAACGTCTTGTTGAAAGGAAGAAATGCGAAATACCATCCAAACCAAGGAGTAGATTTACTACAGCAGCAGCAGACTATCGCACTGGTTGGTGTCATGCTGTGATGGTATATGAACCTGACACACTTCAGACCCCTCAGTACCAGCTCAGCATCTTTTCAACACCCCAGCCAACTCAAAGTGTACACATCTTCTCATGGGTACTTCCAGCCGAGCGATGCACCAAGTTACAAAGCTAAAATCCTATCAAACTGCATTCTTGTCCATGGTGATGAGTTTATTGTACTCCAATAGCATCCACATCTACCAGATCACAACCCTATAGGGCAAGGGTGCCAAACTTTACTGCTTGTGGGCCGGTGTACTAAAATTGTAAGTCCTATCTCTGCTTCAGCACACCTGTACAAAATAATTAGGTCATTAGCAGGACTCTGTAAAACTTGGCTGCATGCTGAGGAGGTTCTTGAGAACTGGGGTTTGAAGCCCCTGCTTTGGAGCACCTTTGGGGTGTGGTGGTTCAACTGGAAATTCTAATTCTGAATAGGCAGCAACTGTGAGATGCTAGATTGGCGACCTGTCCAGGGTGTACCCCACCTCTCACCCAGTGATTGCTGGAAATAGCCACCAGCCCCCCTGCAACCCCGCATAGGATAGATAATGGATGAATGTGAGATGCTATCATGTTATGGACCAGAATTTCTGAGGAATGTTTCTGACACCTTTTTTAATCTATGACATTACCTATTAAGGGAGTTTTGAAGGCAAAAGAGGCTCCAACCTGGTAATGACTTGGTGTGTGCAGTCAAGTGGCTAGTAATTATGTAGTGGGGATGGTGAAAGTTGGATGATTGAAATATCTTTGCAAATGTTTGTTCTTGAAGTCTCATCTTAGATCCAACAAGTTTTGGACGTTATCACATGTTTTTAGGACATTCAGAAAAAAGTCATTCAGTCATGTGCGTCACTGACTCACCCTCTTATCCTCTGCGTCCTTTAGCTATGGTCACATGTTTTTAAACTTCATGGCCATAATCCGAGGTGTTGTAGTCACCCGATTAAATGTGTGAAAGGTTGTGAAACTGCTTGTAGAGGAGAATGTTTGATAGTGATGGCAAAGTGCGCGTTAATGGCTGCATGTGCTTTGTATTGTGCTTTAAAAGGTCAGCAGAATCAGCAGCATATGCACTTTATTTACCTCGAACACATCTATGGTCCAGTGAACTCTAATTGTACCTGCAGAAAGCAGCAGCTTGTGCATCACTGCTGGAATGCCAACATAGATCTTTAGCTTTGTTAAAACAGAAACAGCGAATACCCGAAAGAGAACTGAATCCATTTTGATTTAGCTTGCTAAGATATCTTAAACATGTTATGCATGGCTAACATACACATAGCTCTCAAGTTTATTGAAAAGTTCAGTGAGATTGGTAAGGTTGACGGAACAACAGATTGTTTATGTTTTGTCCGCAGCGGCCGCTCCACCTCCTTCTGTTTTCCCAGCTTTCTTTGGTATTAAGAAAAATGTCTAATTTTACATCCTCCTTGCTACGAATAACCAGTAGAAATGATAACTGGTTAATCTAATAAAGGACAGATTTAGCCAAATGCAACACTTTTTTTACTTTTTAATTCAAATAGTCAAACAAAATTACACTTGTTGGACACAAATGGGCCCTATAAAGAGTAGTATTCAGTTTTTGAGTCCATTTGTGTGAATTTGGTTAGTGTTGTGTGCTGTGTGTGTGTTTTTAGAAATACTGATGCCTTGATGACAGAGACGGGTGGCTCCCATTTTAAGCATTGTGGCTCAATGCCTGTCATTTTTACTATCATGATTGAGGATTGCGTTCCATAAAGAGCCATGGCGTTCCTTGTTTTAGTCATTCTCTTTGGGTCCATGAAATGGAAAAAGTTCTGGAAATCTGTAAAAGAGCACAAAACAAACTTCTAAACATGGACTAGGTGAAAAGAACCTTCACTCCTTGATGAATATGTTAAAGTCTTACCTCTATTAAAGTGAAACACATTTTCTACTCCACACTCTGTCCTCTGCTGGACATCAACAAACTTGGCATGCCTGAGAATGGTCTCTGTAAAAACACAAGAATTGGACAAATAATAATATAATGATAATGATAATAATAATAATAATAATGTTGATAGTAATAATGGTAATAATTATAATAATAATAAGGCACATTTTATAAAGACTGAATATTTCTTAATGAATACAAGTCTCAGACATCACACTGCATTGCATTCTGGGAGAGTGGTATCAATGAAGCTGCTGGAATAATTGGTGGAATCAGAATCTGAAATGTAACTAATCACTGATTGTAATATGTGTTAGGTGACTGTGTGAGCTAATTTGGATTCTAGCTTAGTTTATACTTCTCCGTCAGCAAGTTTGCAGTCGCACGAACACGTATTGACAGAGACATTTTTCTTTTATACTTCTCCATTGTTGCACAGCAATTCCCCACCAGGACAGCAGGGGGTGTAGACCTTTTTTAGCGGGTGTGCCTACCATTGCAGTGATGTCTCTGGTTCGACAATAATTTATTTACTTCAGCTTGTAAACGTATGTCCACTCAAGGAGCAATGGCTGACAGTGAGAGAGAGAGTTTTGATTGAGCTGGAAAGCTTTTTACTAGAACTGCAGCTCATAGAATATTCTAAAAATGCATGTAAACAAACAAACACAGTGGTCTGTTTTGTTGTTATCTACACCTCCTGGTATTAAAAATCACCAAAAGACCACACTAGATAAACTGGCCTTGCAATATAAAGCATCTAGTGGCCAAAAGCTGTATTGACTACTAATTACATTGACTATAGAGCACTGTTGGGCTAAAATGATCTTGGGCTGATGTTGTACTGACCAATCACAGACGTACGCTCTCCATTGCGTTCGACGGATAGTTAAAAAAATTGAGCTCTACTCCGTCCGAATGACAACATCTAATGATCACATAGATTTAACTCTGTGGCTGCTGTAAGCGCAGCACAGGGGGCCGTTGTTTTTCAGGCGGACAGAGTTTTAAGTCCCCTGCGGTAAATTTTCATTGTCACAGATTTTTTTGTAACAACAGCACTGACCGCACTTATAGCAGCAAGTCATCATTTTATTGTTCATGCTTATACATTCTAGCATGCTCATGCTATTTACTGCTGTACATAATAATAAATATAAGAGGAATAAGGGGCAGAAACACCATAAATATCGATGCTTAATTCTCCCACACACTGCTATCTGTGGCTATCGATCAAGGACTTTCAACAGGAATGCAAATTGGTGTGATGCCAGAAAGTCGTTTCCTATCAATAACCGATCAGTTTACTGTAATGGAAAATGTAGTTAATACCTGATCATTTATTTTAGTTCCAACTTTCCCATGTCCTTCATTTCAGCAGTCTTCCTGGTGTTCTTCTTGTTGCTGTAGGGTAAAAGGTAGGTGGGGGGAATCTTGTAATCCCAGCATGCTCTTTGCTCACCCAGCTGTCAGTCAAGGCTTAAATAGCTCTGCAGAAGGCGGGGCTTAGACTGAACTTTGAACGGATCACTCGAGTCTTAGCCCATTTACTATGGGCTTGGTTATATTTTAGCATGAGGAATGTCGTGTGGCGTGTGTACATGTGAAGACAGGAAAATGTGTGCTTCATGCTCACTGTGTGAGACTTGAGAGCTCTCTTTTAAACATGTGTTGATGTTAAAACTAAATTGCATTATAGGGTTAGGTGTAAGGTAAAGTATGGTTTCCAACACCAGACAGCTATTATTTTACTATGGGCTTCTGATCTAAATCTGAAAAAACTTGTTTTAACACCCTGGCATAAAATAAACACAATTAGCTAGCAGGTGATGATAATTACCTCTGAGATTATTTTTACATTTAGCATTTGATCCATAATCCAATATGGCCACTGTGTACGAAATGTAGTGATAGCTGTGGTAAACGGTTCATTTGCATTTTATCCATTTTATGTTCATGAGGCACAGTACAGTAGATCCCAGCCTATTCGTGGTTCAGTATTCACAGAAAATTTAATATTCTTTGAAGAGAATATGTAAAATATTCCAAAGAAATTGCAGCTTGGGAAGATGAAATACCAATGTAGAATTTTACTTGACATGCTATTAGCTGCTGTTTGCAAAACAACCAATCAAGAGACATCCTTTATTTTTCTGTGCACTGGTTGGCTGTTGATGTTAGCTTATTCGGTGGTGCCAAGATGATTTCCACTGTGCATAATATCAAGGTGTATTTGGTGTTTGAACTATTAAAACAATCAGTGTTAGGTGTTTTTAAATGGGGTCTTGAGTACTAGCACACAAGTACGAACTACAAACAGAACATAACGAAAATAGCACTGAATTACGGCTGCACAATTTATTGAATCCCAATACTAACTTAAAGGACTGCTTGGTTGCATTATTTGGTGAACTTTTCCAAAGTTGCAAACTTGCGACAAGCCCCATTGCTGAATTGAACAAGCCACAGCTGCAGATTTGGTCTCTCATGTAGTTACCGCTTTACACCAGGACATGGCAGACATCTGTAACTTCAATCTGAGCAACATTTTCGGGTGTGTTTCTATGATATGTTATGGAGTATAAAATACAGCGGAAATAGCGGCAGACATTGTAGAAACTTGTAGAAAATACACTGCTTATAGCAGAGGAGGCAACAGTGGTTCTCAGTCGCCTGCCGCCTGATGATGTCATACTATCCTAATTAGATGAGTGAAACAATTGAATTGAATTGAATTTGCTCTCATTACAAACCTTGGGCCATACTGAAGAATTTTATCATTTACAGTATGCATTTATCTCGGACCATATTCAAGTTACAACCTTTTGAAATAGTCATTTTAAAATTTCATATTATTTTGACCAAACTGTGGTGCCTAAACAGTTACGTGAGATGCATTATTGCCCTTGCAAAGTTTTAGGGGCCTTGTGATAATGATAACAAAAAGAGTGAAGAAAATGTGTCATTACAAAGCCTCATTTTAAAGATGAATGCTCTTTCATTTTTTGCCAGAAAAGGTAAACATGTTGAATTGCTGACATTTTATAAATAGAGCGTGGATTTGAAAAATACAATGGCTTGCAAAAGTATTTGGCCCCCTTGAACTTTTCCACATTTTGTCACATTACAGCCACAAACATGAATCAGTTTTATTGGAATTCCACGTGAAAGACCAATACAAAGTGGTGTACACGTGAGAAGAACACACCAGACAGGTCAGGGATAAAGTTATTGAGAAATTTAAAGCAGGCTTAGGCTACAAAAAGATTTTCCAAACCTTGAACATCCCACGGAGCGCTGTTCAAGCAATCAATCAGAAATGGAAGGAGGATGGCACAACTGTAAACCTACCAAGACAAGGCCGTCCACCTAAACTCACAGGCCGAACAGGGAGAGCGTTGAGCATAAATGCAGCCAAGAGGCCCATGGTGACTCTGGATGAGCTGCAGAGATCTACAGCTCGGGTAGGGGAATCTGTCCATACGACAACTATTAGTGGTGCACTGCACAAAGTTGGCCTTTATGGAAGAGTGGCAAGAAGAAAGCCATTGTTAAAGGAAAACCATAAGAAGTCCCGTTTGCAGTTTGCCACAAGCCATGTGGGGGACACAGCAAACATGTGGAAGAAGGTGCTCTGGTCAGATGAGACCAATGGTGGTGGCAGCATCATGCTCTGGGGATGCTTCTCTTCAGCAGGGACAGGGAAGCTGGCCAGAGTTGATGGGAAGATGGATGGAGCCAAATACAGGGCAATCTTGGAAGAAAACCTCTTGGAGTCTGCAAAAGACTTGAGACTGGGGCGGAGGTTCACCTTCCAGCAGGACAACGACCCTAAACATAAAGCCAGGGCAACAATGGAATGGTTTAAAACAAAACATATCCATCTGTTAGAATGGCCCAGTCAAAGTCCAGATCTAAATCCAATCGAGAATCTGTGGCAAGATCTGAAAACTGCTGTTCACAAACGCTGTCCATCTAATCTGACTGAGCTGGAGCTGTGTTGCAAAGAAGAATGGGCAAGAATTTCAGTCTCTAGATGTGCAAAGCTGGTAGAGACATACCCTAAAAGACTGGCAGCTGGAATTAAAGCAAAAGGTGGTTCTACAAAGTATTGACTCAGGGGGCTGAAAAATTACCCACACCCCACTCTTCAGTTATTTATTTGTAAAAAATGTTTGGAATCATGTATGATTTTCGTTCCACTTCTCACGTGTACACCACTTTGTTTTGGTCTTTCACGTGGAATTCCAATAAAATTGATTCATGTTTGTGGCTGTAATGTGACAAAATGTGGAAAAGTTCAAGGGGGCCAAATACTTTTGCAAGCCACTGTATACTGACTTTAAGGGGCATATTCCTTCCATATTGGTTCCAATCTTTGCTGATGTCTCTTGGACCATCATCTTTCCTTCAATGACACTAAATAATAGTCTACTTGTACCCTACAGTTTTCCAGCATTTGGTTCAGCAGTTCTCTGCAATCATACGCTGGCTTGTAATGTCAACCGTTGGTTTTCTGACAATCATTTTGAAGCCTCTGAATTGGGATGTTGGTCCTCATCAGCTCGCTTTTCTGAATTCTGATTGGTAATGGGACTTTCAAGGTCATGAATGTGTTCATCTTAGCTTTTTCTGTTAGGTTTTAGAGTTCAGATTTATAATATAAATAAAAGTAATGTGAAAATAAAAACTGAAAGCATGTTTCTTTGCTGTTTTTTACTTTATTTGAGTTCAACTTTTCTTTTTCTTTTTTTGCAAGTAAAGATTTGGGGCTCTGCTTTCCCTCTGCTGCTCGGCGCAGCAATTTTTTGCTGATATCACCTTGGCTCTACGCACAACCTGTCCATTTTGTGATTTTTTTACCAACGCTTTCTCTCCCATTTTACTTGCCCCTCCCTCCCCGCCTCTCGGTGGCACAGCTTGCCTGTCCATTTTGCTTGTTTTCTCTAAGCTACCCCTCTTTAGCGGAGATGCTCTTAAGCTCCTTGTTTTCCTCCTCCTCTCAGCTTCACTCTCCATCTGAGCAAATTGCTTTGGACGATGCATCCAGGTTGGAGTGTCCTACTTTTTTTTCTTTTCCTTTTCTCCCTCTCTGATCTTCCGGCCTGTCCTTCTCCCTCATCTCCACATTTATTTATTTAGCTGGGAAGATGAAGAGGAAGAGCAAATGAGAGAGATAGTCGGAGGGGGTCAGGCTAGGGGATGACTGTGAAAATTAAAACAAATAAGAGGATAAGAAAATAGTCTTAACCGAGTGTCTGTCAATACAGTTTATTGGCTGCTAAAGCAGGCTTGGCAGCAGCTGCATGAGTAAGCAGCTTCAAACAGCCGACCACAAAATGTTTCACAACTTCGATTTTTTGAGTATGAAGATCATATTTTTAAAAGGATGCATGAGGACAGAGGTTTTCCACCAGATTTAAGATCTTTTGTTAAAATAATAGTTTATCCTAAGATTGCAAGGAGCATCAGCTTCTTCACTGCTCTTTCGTGTCTTTTTTTTGTAAAGGATCTTGACTGTGGGTTCATTTGATACCTAGCAACAAAAGACGTTTTGTTCATACAGTGAAGGGGATGAGTCACACAGCAAATTTAACATTGATTTCAATTCACTTTGTTCTGTTTTGGTTTTTAAAAGGCCATCTGATAAACTGTACAGCATGAATACGGCATACACATGTGATTCCTCACCTCCTGTTTATGTTTTTGCGACCTCAATCGATTCCTTCCTTGTATTATTTGAAAGGCTTCACTGTTACTTCGGAGGAAGTACTGAGACTATGAGGAATGGAAGTTAGAGAGTTGCACTTCTGGTCAGAAGTTTACATACACTCATCTTATTCTCATTAATTAATGTTGTATTTAATCCTTCTGTACCTTGACTTGACACTTTTTGTAGCCATCACAAAATATTGCCATAATTCTGGCCAAATATTTGACCACTCCTCTTTGTGTCCTGGCACAGACCTTTTCTTTTCTAAAAGGATTGAAATTGAGGTGTAACAATAACCAGCTTTATCCATTTACTGTAAAACCAGTTTGGATGTGCGTTTAAGCTCCTTGTTCTTGTCTAAGTTTCACCCATCAAGCTGTTGGATATAAAACTGAAGGGTTTTAAGTTGGCCCCTCCTATATTGTTCCATCCACTGTGTGCAGTGCACCAGTTCAATTGGCAGTGAAACAGCGCCACATCATGACTCTGCCACTACCATGCTTCACAATTAGAATAGTGTTATTTGATTTGAAAGTGAAAGTCATCCTGATTCCATCAAACATGCTTCTTCTTAAACAACGTTGTCTTTTATCTCTTGCCTGACTATAAAACTTGAAGAATTAAGTCGGTCTGATGGTGTCAACTTCCACAGTGATGTCAGTCACTCTGGACAGGGTGCCAATTAAATAAGAAGCCTCCCTGAAACTCTAACTGAAACTTGCAGCCTAATGCATCCCTGCTCCTAAATACTTCAAATGTAACTCACTCCCAAAAATTTTGATCTTTTTTTTTATACCAAAAACCGTTAGTGAAGTGCCCTCTTCAGGTCAAAACTTTACACTGCACTTGAATTTGAATCGGGCATCGCTACTGGTTCAACTTGGATTACGTCTGCAGTTATAGCTGACTTCAGCCTTCCTGCCGCTGTGGAGTATAAAATAAACCCAGCCTCCGTAGCGAGTTGGAGTTAGATTAGCAAGGAAGTGTTGACGCTGCCAAGCCCTCTCCCCTGCCGTCCCTTGGCCCGCCAGGCAATGCCTCCTTTTGTCTAATTTTTAAAAAACCGAAATGTAGGTAGAGTAAGACCCTGGAAGGGGGGTGAGTTGCTCTTTAATGATCCAGGCCTTTGCAAAACTTGCTGAGATGCCACGGAGGTAATTCAGTCTTGTGATTTAGTTGATGGAGCACGGATGCATCCAAAGCTAGGAAAGGGGCACTCGAGGACCGGAATCGCAGACCTCTTCCCTAATTCTAGCCCACAAGGACAACCCAAACATCTTGTTTAGAAAAGATTTTCTGTTTAGAACGATTTATTTGTTTGCACAGGCAGAAATAAAAGAGCTGAGAAGCAGCTATTAAGGCAAAGAACACAACACAAACTATCAGGTTTAGTGGTGGCAGCATTATGCTGTTTGCTTTTTTACTGTCAGCAGTGCACACAGTGATTAGAGCAATTTAGCAGAGCAATTAAGCAGGACAACCTTCCAAAAAACAGAAACATTCGTCAGATTACCCTGTTACCTAACACAATTTTACTAAAAGACATTATTACAAACACTGCAAGTATCATAGATAAATGTTGGAACCTGTATGAATAATTTTGACCTTGTGTAAATGAGCGAAAATACACAAATTATTTTTTTTACTATTGAATGATGCAATATAAGGGCCTTGAGAGAGAAAAACTGTAGTAAATCTTCAAAAAACCTAAATTATCTTCTCGGCAGTGGTGACTTTAAATTTCTTAGTAGGTTTCATGCAAATCTCAGAATGTAAGGAGGTTTAACTGTTCGGCTATTAGTCTTCAGCCCTAATTTGGGACTTTAGCAGCAGATAAAGTAAAACCTTCCCCTTACATCAGTTTGCAGAATCTGGGTCACCTGTGATTTCAGCAAATTTTATTATCCTGTGTAAAAATGTTTAACGAAACAGAGGTTGGAGGGTAATTCATTACTTCAGCACGTTGGCAAGGTTTTATGTTGGGGGTGCTTATCAGTTTAAATGCTAAATTGGAGCCACGACAGGGAAGAGCATCCCATCTCCACTAATTGCGTTTCTGCAGATTCGAGCCGTGAAAGCACAAAGAGACGGAGTTAAAATGGAGGAAGGTGGTGAAGAGAGAGAAGGTTTGAGAAGAACGAGGGAGAAAAAGCTTGAGATGGTCAGATGAGTTGGGGAGAGCAGGGGGGAAGTTATTTGACAGACTGGCAGAGAGGAGGAGTCGCCGTCTGAAACCGATGAATGATTCTGTTTGTGAGACTGCAGGACCGCAAAGAGTTAAACAGATTATTGAAGGTATTAGGTGCATGAGGCAGGGCTTGTGTTCACTCAGCGGTGAAAGGCCTTTCCCAGCAGGAAAGGTGTTCACGGGAGAGGAAACGATGGCCGCATCCTTGTTTGGTAGAAACAAAGACTGCTGGGAATAATGATGAAGTCTGCTGTGTGCAATTAGAGCCTTTATCTTTTCACTGTATAGAACCTGCTGCTAAAAGGGAAGTAGAGTGGGAACAGACCTGGAATCGACAAGATGAACCGAGCGAATGCGTCGCAGCACACCCAAATTAAAACCAAACAGAATGGGCGACTACTCCTGACCACTGATCCTTTGTTTTTTATCTGAAAGCACAAAGTTTCCTCTGCAGATTTAGATGCGTTTGAGGAGCAAGCCTGTGTGTGGAAATGAAACACTCTTTGAATCATTTGTCATTTTTGATTGTGCAACAGATAAGATGGAAAGATATCTGTCCGTTTTTTGTCTCTGCTGCTGCAGCAGAGTGGGTTTGTAAGTGTGTGGGAATGTCCAAGTGTTTCAGAATCAGATTTTATTGGCCAAGTATACTTGCGTATAGAAGGAATTTGACATGGTAGATGTTAGCTCTCTCTCAGTGAGGATTTGAAAGTTTTCCTGTGAGTGGGTTATTCAGAGAGACCGTGACAGTTCCCAGCTGGCTGGAAGCCTCTTTGAGAGGATATTGCAGCGGAGCTCCTACAAACCATTACCGACCCACTAATTGTCCGGGCTCCACTACAGCCCCAAACAGAACTTCCTTATTAGCACCAAGGAGCTCTCAAGTCCACTGGACCTCTCTGGGTTTTTCTGCCATCAAACATAAACAACGGAATGAATACGTTCGCCGCTGTTGCTATGCAACCCGTGTAGACTCATTTGAAGTGCACGGCTCTCTGAAAGTTAAAATGAGTTTAAACTTCTTCCACTCAGAGCATGCTTAGCCGTGAGGGCCATCCTCTTGCTGTCCTTCACGATAATAATGAGTGGAATTAAGGCAGCCCCAAAACACACGGCCCTCACTCATTATCGCTCTGGCCCTCTGCAGCAACATTGTTGCGGGGATGTTGTGAATCCTGTTTCCAGAGAAAATGGCGGCTCAGTGGGGTGATGGCTTAAAAAAAAACACACACTCCGTCCTTGAAATAGTTTGATGTGGCCGTGGGCTCGAGGCCATTCCATTATGCAGTACGCTCCGTATTCTACTAAACTATGAGAGACCCTATTTCACAGACTTCCTCCCAGTCAATCTGTGCCAACCACGGGCTGCTGCAGTGTAATGTTCCTGACCTTGGGGTCCATTTGCATTGGCGTGGATTAAAGGCTGCCTCCAGTGGCCTCATCTCATCATTAATAATTCAAAGCTGAACTCAAGAGTCCATTTGTAAAAGTGATGTCTGATTATTTCCAGTTAACTGAGGACAGCGAATTATGTAGCTAGAAATGTGTTGCATGTAAGGTCTCTGTTTGTGTGGAGCTGGTCGTAAACCCCGTCTGTGTCCATGGGGGCCATCAGGAAACCAGGTTACAGAAGTGACTGTATCTGCTGACCTGATGTTTGTGTTGTTGCTGTATCTTTTTCTTTAGTTTGGTCCCTTGTGAGTTATGGGATACAGTGGATGCCTGCCTATTCTCGGTTCAGTGTTCTCAATTTTTTTTCTGTGGAACATAACTCTGAGTTATTGACAGAAACTCCACCTTTTCACAGATTTTAAGTAGAGTTTATGTGAAATATTAAAAAAAGGCATCCTGGGAAGCTTATATATCTAGTCACAATGCTACCCGACAAAATATTGACTGGCATTGGCAAAGGAGCGGAATTCATTTTACCTGGCGCTGATTGGCTGTACTCCCAAGAGCAGAGCTAAGTAAGACTGTAGATGTTAGCTTCCGGGATAGTGCTAAGACAGCTTCCACTGTCTGTATTAATGCATATTAAGTAAGGGTGTAACAGAACATGCATTTGTTTTGGGATTTTTCGCTTGCTCATGTACCAAACAAATCCAGCTGTTTTCTACCTGAACACATGCAGAATGTTTGTGTGCAGAACTCAGAGCGCAGTGCAACGCTCTGCAGCTCAACTGTAAAAAGTGACATCAAAACAAAACAGAAAGGACTCCCAGCTATCACTAATCTCTGCTATTAGTGGTTTCTTATGCAGCTACAGTAGAAAAAGAAAGATGGACAGGAATATTGTCAGCAAACGCATCTTTCAACATCATACCAGCTGATGTCCACATGGCTAACGGTAGCATCTCAGTCTCAAGTTGGTGGAATCCCTGTTGATGAGAAGAGCTTTTCCTAACAGCTGCCCATGCTGCTTTTAGGAGACTAGGTTAATGAAATACCAAAACAACTCTAATGTGATTTAAGCATGTTTTATTCTTAAATATGGGTAAAATATTATTTAAACATTTCTAAATATTAACACAGACTGTTTTCAAGTGGTTATATAGTTTTCTACTCTAGCTATGTCTGCTTGTGCTATTTTCCGTCCGTCTGTCCGTCCATCCGTCCATCCATCCATTATCTGTACCATCTATCCTATGTGCGTTATATCCAGCAATCATGGGCGAGAGGGGAGTACACCCTGGACAGGTTGCAAGTCCATCGCAGGTTGCATTAATGCACCATGCATCATTGTACTGTTTTTTTTTATTTTTATAAATCTATTTAAATCTCCAGTCTGTCTATACTTTCAACTTTTTTAAGTTATAGTAGATAATAAAATTAATTACTTGAAATGAAAGGAAGGAATTCAGAAAAAAAAGCTTCTTCTTTTTAATGCTTATCAAAAAAAGTCATATCCACAATTGTAATTATTTTTCTTGATTAAAGTGTACCAAAAATGTACCGAACCGTGACTCTGACATCGCAAAGACGAACTGAACTGGGATTTTTGTGTATCATTACATCCATAGTACATCCATTAAAAATGCATGGTTTTCAAGATTTATTACAAATAGAAATCTGATCATTTGCCTCCAACCCCACTGAGTCAGAAAACTGTACAACAACCTTTTGCTGCAATTACAACCTCAAGTCTTCTGGACTTTGACTAGACCATTCTAACACATGAGAATGCTTAGAGCTACACCTTGTCATTGTAGTTAGTTACAGCTGCATGTTTGAACTCGCTGTCCTGTTTGAATGCTTCCTACACAGTGGAGTCCATAGTAAGCCATGAAGACCCAACCTGAATCAAAGTAACGGGTCATTAGCCCGCCGGTCCAGAGCTGGATGAGCTATGTTAGAACAAGGAAACGTCTAACATGGAGAGGACACCGGCCCTGGAGGATTGGAGTTGCACATTTCTTGTCCAACAGATTTTCCAACATGATCACACTGTATTTGGTTTCATCCATGTTCTCCTCTACTCTGACCAGCTTCCTTGTTGGATAACACCATCTGCTCAGCAGAATGCTCAACCAACCATCTTCCACGCTGGGGCTGGTGTATTCACGGAATAGTGCAGTCTTCCACCACAGAGCATTTTGCATGTAGGTTAAATGTTCAGCTTTGGTCTGATCTGGTGATCTGTGTCCTCTACAAAGCTTGAGACAACCTTTTAACCACTCTGGTTGTTTTCCCATGTAGGCCAGATTTGTGGAGGACATGACTAATGGGGCCGATAGTCCTGTCAACATTCCCTCATGAGCTGTGGTTTTTTTGCTGCTCCTCCAGAGTTACCATTGATGTATTTTTTTTGTTTTTATTTTTTTATTTTTACCATGGACGTTTATACTGAGATTAAATTACACACAGGTAGATGCTCGTTACTGACGTCTGAAATTAAGCACAATGCATTACCTTTGGCTGAAAACGGCTGCAAGCCAGACTTTTAATAGTTGGTTTTCTGCACAGAAAAATGCAGATATTCTGTTTTTTTTCTTCGCCTTAACATAAAAATGCATTGAAAAATGTAATACTCCTTGAATTTTCTCATTTTGTCGCCTTGCAACAACAAACGTCAATGTATTCTATTGGGAATTGATGTGATGGACCAAAACAAAGTTAGCAATTCTTATGGTCAGACTTGGTTGTGATTAAACGATTAGATATGCTAAATATTTCCTGCCTGATGATGACTTGGTGTACTAATATTCATCTTGAATACTCGCTACCTTCTATTCAGAGTTTTTTTTTGTTCATTAGAGCCAGAGCAAAAGCACTAAGCCCACTCAGCCATTTAGCTGACCCCACACAGGCTGGAACAATGCATAGCTTGGCCCCTATAGCTGGAGTCTTCCTGAGAAGTCATTTAAGGGGATGCGTCTGCATCCTCTCCTCTCCTGGGGGTTAATGGTCCTCTGGGTTCTGATTTACTTTGGGTTTGTTTTTTTTAGATGATAAAGTTCTAGTACAGTCTCTATTTCAGCAACTTCCCTGTAGCTTTTCTCACCATCTTATCACACATTGAAATATTTTCTTTCTCAAGCAGAGCTTGGTATGCTGCAAACATTTTGTAATCTTGCCTGAAGACACCAAAGCAGTACTTTCACTATCAATCTGCAACAAGGGAAACTTTGACCTTGTGTGTGTTCTGCTCAGCCTGAGTTATATTCTACTTCTGGCTAATGATTAACTAATGAGCACCTCAGTCCTCAATCTTTCTAAAGCATGCTTCTGAAGACCTGGGGAAATCATTAACATTTTTTACTGTCCATTCTTTGAAGAAGGATGATTAATTTTCTATCATCATGCCTCCTGCCTATTTTGTCTTGTCAAGTTGTCTGCATGTACCAAGGCATACATTTTGTAAAACCTTACATACAGATATTTTGTGCATATTGACTTTTTTGGTTGTCTTGTCAGCCGTTTATAAGCAACAGATGTATTTGTAATAAAATGTATGCTTTTTTTTTTACCATTGGGAATTATTTTTAGTACTTCCATGTCACATTTACTGGATCAGGTTTGCATTTAGAAAAGCATATGATCCAGCCTGCTGCCATGTATTTTACTAATCATTACCACAGCAAAGTCACGAGATGTTGACTTTGTTCTCTGAGGATCTTGCCCTTTTTGTGCCAGTTTATTCTCTCCTCGTCCGCCTTCTCAGTAATGGTGTTTTTAATGTTTCACTTTGAATATTAAACAGTTTCTGAGATGATGGGGCCCGGTTTTTCATTTGCAGACTATGAAAAAGAGGATAGATAAGCATGGACCCATATATGTATACTGTGGTTTACATGTCAGGCAAAGCGTTACCGCCAGACGCTAAATGAAGTCTGTTGGCTCTTAAAGGTCAAGCTGTGCTCCACACGGGGAATTATGGAACATGTTTAAATGTTTAACGCGCCCTGATTGTACTGAATGCCATATGCTGCCACTGAGATGCATGTATTTTTAACTATATTACCCCCAGGGTTGAGCACATGTCGTGCAACGGGTTGCTTTCTTTATTATCTCTTTGTGGGAAAAACAAAACCAGTCTTAGATGTAGCGAAACGACGATGATGATTTTTAGTTTCGGTTCTTGTTTCAGCTCCTGGAGTGTTTGGTTAACCATAACCGACGCCTCTAAAAGCCCCCACGCATTCGTGTAAATGAATGAATGAACGAAATGCCAATGCAAACCAGACCTAATCTTATAGTTTTCGTCCTGCACAAGTCAGCTCCGACTGCAGAGTTGATGTTTTGCAGTGGGAATGTGATTCTTATCTTTACTGGCTTAGCGTTTCCCTTTGTTACATGTCTAACTGCTGCCAGTTCTTCATCCTCCCATTTCATCCGACCCGCTGCTACATTTCTGAGGCGTGTTCGGGCACTTCAGCTCATAACTGGGAAATATTGGTATTTGCTGAGCAAAGTACAATTCTCCTGAGACTATAATTACAGAGGAATCCTCTGGAAAGCTCTAAAGATCACAGAGAAGTGATATATAACCAATCTATGTGTGTGCGCGTGTGTGTGCGCGTGTGTGTGAGAGTTGTTTTTCTGCTGCTTTCATTTGTAATTTTCATGACTACCTTTCTAACGATGTTAAAGTGATTTTAAATCACACAATTAGCCAAGTCATCAGTAAAAGTTGTCTGTTTAACTGAATTACTAAGAGACTCCTGGACATTTTCCTTCATCTTTTTACCTTCTGGTCTCTATTTAATCAAAATAAAACATTAGAGCAGTTAACTAAAAAAAAAAAACAAGAATTGTCATAGGAGTTTGACTGCTTGTTTCTAAATCGCCTGTCCGCTGCTTTTGAAGTATTATTTTCGTATTAGCAAAACTAAACAGTCCTCACCTCTTTCATGACTTTTATTTGTACTGAGAAGCAAACTGACATTTTATTCCAACAATTTTCTTTCAAACTCAATAATTTCATAAAATCTTCTTTTGCTTTTTTAATCTTTTTTTTTTAGGAAGCAGGTATTTGAAAAGCTTTTCATTCCTTATTATTTAAGAGCCGTTTTTTTAACTGGTGTTGAAATCCAATCAGTGACTTGTATGAATGCAGGCTTGGGTATTCAATCTTCCCAAAGGCCCACGTGAATAACTATAGTTCCAAAAATATGTTGAAGATCAACTCTGAATAGGATTTCTTTCCCCCTCAGCTGCTGGTAACAGGTATACAATATTAGGACGTTTTGGGTATACAGCAGCCAACATGCAGCCAGCATGGACTTGCATGCAAAAATGAACACTTTGTACGTATTTTGATGTTCTTTTTAATGGGCCACTAATAGAAGTTGAAAATACTCAATTTTTAGTGTTAGATTTTTAGGGGGTGAAGGCAGACATCAGTGTTACAGCCCTGTGTTTCAGGAAAGTGAACTCTTCTGCTCTACCCAGTAGTTTCATTTTATTGTAATGTGTGCCATCTGTATGGATGGATTACTATGCTTTCCAGCAGTTCATTGGGCAGTAAGCATACCTAACACACTGCCAGAGAAGCATTCCACTATAACCAGCATCTAAGGACATAATCCTTTCTTATTTACAAATACATTATTTAAAATTTTTGAAATAAAATTAAAAAGAAATATCGAATCATTTTGCTCCTTACTACTTTTCTTCTTTTAAGTAGTTTTGTCCCCATAATTGCCTTTATAGTGACATGTTGCCTGAGCCCCAACATCTTCCTCTGAATCTTCCTGAGACGTGTAAATCGTTACAGTGAAGATGCTGTAAAACCACAGCTGTGAGCTAAATGGGGAACAGTCCCCGCAGGTAGATGTGTTATCTTCATCTCCTTCATCCACAGAGATGTACATCTGACGCTTTCAGATGTTTCAAATACCTTGTTGCTGCTTAATTAGCTGCCAAGGAAGCCGGCTGCATTACGAAAGATTCCCAGCAGTCATGTTAACGTCAGCCCCTGACAAGGAGGTTCCAGTTCACTTTTTCTGTACATTTTTTTCTCCTTTCTGTACATTTTTTCCGTTTTCTATTTTGGTGAGCACAAGCGCAGACGGAGAAGTCGACATGTAGAAATGCCAAAGAGACTAAATTAAACCAGAATCTTTCAGTGGAAATTTTGAAGAGTGAGCTTGGAGATGGTGCCTAAAAATCCAGCACACATCAACATCCTTTTGTTGGCCCTATCAAATTAAAACATACCTGGTGAAGCGTCTATAAAACGAAAAATTCAAGTCATTTGTTGCTATGGTGATCAGTTTGTCTCAGTGATGGTGAAGCTTTTAAGATCGTTTAGATTACCTCAATTTGAAGAAAAGGTTTGACGAACCTGCTCCAAACGTAAAAATGTGAGGCTGCTCCTTTAAAAACGAGTCTAAAAGGACTCTTGAATTTGTTCAACGGCTCTTCACTGTGAACGATGAGAACCGCGTCCTTGTAAAGAGCTTTTCATTCTTTTTTTATTAACTAGGGGAGTGTCATCTTAGCATCATCGAGAAGGCGGGTGTTCGGGCGGTGCGCACTACTCGGGTTAGGTACTGGTCCTCAAATATTAGGATTAGAATATAGATCATGTTAAGGTTAGGTAATGGTCCTCGAATGTTAGGATTAGTAATAAATCAATCAGGCTAGCAAATCAGAGGCAAGAAAGGCGGGACCTTAAACACATTCAACATGTAATCCAATACTTATCTCAATTTTAATTTTATGATTGGAACATTGCTCTATCAAAATATTGCAAAAAGACTTGAAAGATCCAGTTTGAGCGGATCATTTTGAACGGCTCTTGGAGGTGAACAGCTCCCAAATGAACTGCTCCCTTCAAAGAGCCAGAAGTCCCATCACTAGACCTACCGCTGCTCCTCTGGTAGAAATACTTTCTAAGGAATTGAAGGCATGAAACTCCTCAGTCACTGAAGTAAAAAGTAATTTCTTTCTCCCAAAACATTTTAGAGAAAAGGTCAAGGTGGATGCTTGAGTGTAGAAATCATGTTCCATCTGCAGAACCATTGTTTGTGTTGTTCCGTCTCAGTAGGACTCTATCCTGATTTCTTAACAATCAGAACCGTCCCTGACCTTTACAGAACTGCACATTTAATCAGAAAGAAATCACTCTTAGGCGACACAAATAACTTTCTGTTGGATCTTTTATGTCCTCAGATGAAGCAAATTCTTGTATGTTTCTAATAATAAAGCGCTCCTCCTTTATACGCAGACAGGAGAAGAAAGTGATCTGATTTTTAAAATGAGTGAACTCTAAAGCGTGGCTGAACACGCAGACGGCTTTAATAAGTGTGTCTCACAGCGGATGGAAATCTCTTTGTTTTGAATGCGGTGCAGCGCGAGCCGCTGCAGTGGAAATGTATTGGTACATGTGCGTTTTCTGTCGGCTCATTTGGCTCCCTGCAGTCGGCGGAGGAGGCGACAGTTTATTGAATGAGAGAGATAGACCTCAGACGCCGGAGCAACAACACACTGTGACTTCACTACTAGGACCGGTGACTGTTCTCCACCTCATTAGACACACTAAAGGTTGCTCAGTGCATGCATCTGTCCTTTTATTACTCCTCTTCTGGGGAAGTTGCATCTTCCAGAGTTGGATTGAGGTACTTCTGTCCCTTTTTTTGGACAAAAATGAATGTCCTATAATTTCCAGTGCCTTGCAAAAGTATTCACACCCTTTGAACTTTGTCTTTTCTTTTTTTTCATACATAACAATCACAACAGTTGTCCATATTTTTGAGATGAAAGGAAATTGATGCATTGTTTTCAAAGTATTCACCTATAAAAAATTGGAGCAGTGTATTTGTATTCACCACCCCTTTCTCTGATACACCTAAATTAATAAAAAACAAATCTCATCTATTTTTACTCGTAAAATGTTTAAATGATAATAATGCATATTCAATAGTACTTCATTTTTATTCATTTAATTAATATTCAATCAAACTAAACAGAGAATCCACATCATGCCATCACACATCGAGCAGATAGATACATGTATTAAATACAAACATTTCACCTGCTGTGACTTGAACGCAGTTTCACAACATCCTCCTGGTCCTAATGGACATGTGTTGCACACTTGCTTGTGCGTAATGGAAGCTGAATCCGTGTTCTGGTGCCAAACTGCAGAATGGAACTGCGAGCCTCACTTCAGCCAAAGTTTTGAAATCAAGGAACATTTCTCAAATTGAAGTGATCAGAAGGTGGCAAGCCTCCCTGAATGAGGGCTTTCCTGATCCGCTGCATGCGCTCCTTCTGTATCACTGGTTAAGTTGAACCAGCCTGTGAAGCTCAACCTGGGTGTCTAGTGTCTTTTGTGTTCTGATAGTAGAGCGAATGTCAGGGTGGGTTTAGTTCTCCTTCTGGGATGGGACTGGTGGGACTGCCTTGGGGTCCGTGGGGCTTGGTGGTGCTGTGGCCATGGCCTCCCTCTTCTGGTGGATCCCGGTGAACAGCGGTGCCTATTGGGGTCAGTGGGGGAGCTGGCTCCCTGGGAAGACATTTTGTCTCCCAGTTCTACGCTCCCCATCCCCGAACACCTCTGCCCACCCGCTCCATCACTTTACCACTCATATAGGGTCTTGGGGCATGGGCACATCACTGGGGTGCGATGAGGGGTTTCCCTCCTCGCTATCCCGTGGCGTCCTGGGTCCCAATTTTAATATACAACTTAGATACTCCCACTTATAACATTTTCATGCGACACACATGTAGGGACTTTGGGGTGGGCACACTTTTCGGCATCCAAAGGGGGAGCGGTTCAATCACTTCTTCACCTCTGGTGCCGGTGCCCACTGTTAAACCACATATAGACACTGAGGGCTCGGGGTTGGGGGATGTGTGGCTGCCTTCCCCACATCCCACCCCTCTGTTTTAAATGCACATTATAACAACACGCATCACCACCATACTCGAGCGGGAGGATAGAGGCTAGGGGTCTTATCACACCCCTGTTTGCTACGGGCCATCAGGGGTTGGTGTCCGGAGGAGGAACAGGTGGTCTGGTCAGGGTCCTAGGCTGTTGGGCTGCTTCGCCACTGTGGGGCCCTTGGCGGTCTGCTTGTCTCCGTCCTAGAAGGTAGGGGGTCCATCTCCCAGGTTCGGGGGCTGGTGGCTCTACTGGGGCATCGTTACCTGGACCTGGGAGCATAAAGTGTGTATGAGGTGTGTGAGTGAGGGTACAGCGTCATTTTTTGGGTGTCTTGGTGAGTTAGTGAGAATGTATGTGTTTAAGAGGGAGGGAACGTATGACTGTGTCTGTATGTCTTTGTCTGCCTGTCAGGTTGGGTCTTGGGCTGCCCTCTCGCCTGGCGCACCTCAGGCCTTACATTTAATGGGGGTCCTATTTCCCCTCCGTCACTCCCAGGCAGTGACTGATGCCTCTGCCTACTGGTGCGTCGGTGGTCAATCCGGTTCGGACCTGGTTCGTGCCTGGGGGGGCCGGTGTGTCGGTCGGCCGATGCCCTGGGCCGATATCTTCCTTTGGTTGGCTCTTTTAGGGGTGCCAGGTTTGGGATTGTTGGGTGGTGTCTGCTTGGTGGCTCGGCCGGATACGGATCCAGCGTCTCTGCTTGTTCGATCACCTGTTCTGTGCGCACCGTGCGTGGTCAGTACATTGGCGGGTTGGACCGGCCCTGGCCTTTGTTGGATGCCTGGTCTCGGCGCTCTGCGTTGCGTGGGATCAGGACTCGGGAGCTGGTACAACTTGGTGTCCAGGTGCTGGCTGACCTTGCCCTGGGGATGCTGTCCATCCGCTGCGGCTATCAGTGGGGCCCCCCGACGTGGGGCAGGGGTGGGGCGCTGGGATGTTGGCGGTGGGGATTGGCCCGGGGTGGTGGTGGCGCGTGGTGGCCGGCCGCGGCCCCTGCGGTGTCGGGAGCCCCTCGTCGGCCGGTCCCTTGTTGGGTCCCTGCTGGGGGGTGGAGCGCCCCTGGGCCCCGGCTCTCCCGGTCCAAGGACTGGTCCGCCCTGGCACGGCTGGTTGCCGACTGGGCCCGTGGGCTCGTCATTGATGCTGCCCCCCGGGCCCCTGCATAGTAGCTGCTGGACGTTCCCCTGGGGTTCTCCTTTTCTCCTCTCTTGGGGGATGCGGTCGGCCCCGCCCGGGTCCGCCTGGGGCTCTGGGGGTCCTTTGGACGTCTTGGCTCCGATCTCCTTCATGTCTGCATCGATTCCTGGGAGACGGATTGATGCCTGCTCACACCAGCTATCGAACACTCTTATGGAGAAACCTTATATGCACCAGCATGCTCACACACACACATAGATGTGGGGTCTCTGGTGTTTACAGATATATTCTCGGGCTGAGGTTATCATTACTAGAGCTTGATTAATCAGTACCATGAGTTTTTCTGTGACATTGTTGTTGTATTTTTATATCAATTTTTGTGTGATGTGGTTGTTTAGTTCTTAGTTCACAATGTTTGTTTTGTTTTGTCGATGTTCCTTTTTCGTGTTTTGTTTTGTTTTTCCCCTCTCTCTGCCGTCCTGTGAGTATGGAGGCAGACTTCAATGTTTTCCTGTGTTTTCTTTGTTCCCCTTCCTCTCTTGTATTTTCAACTCACCCTCCCTCATGACTTTTTGTTTCCTACCTCTCTTCTTCATCTTCTTTCTTTCTTCCCCTTAATTTTCCGTCTCCGTGTCCATAACATCAGGAAATAAAAACCCCAGCAATTCATAATAAAGATTTTTCACACATATATCAAGTGGAGTACTATAGCAAAAGATGTACTGTTCCGCTTGAGAAAGTAAATCTGTTGGGCTTCTACTTGGTACTCAGACACCAATTCTGAGCTCCACACTGCCAAACAGGACACGTAAAAAAAAGAAGAATGAGCTAAAGTGTCTTAAAAAACTCTAGATGCAAATAAATACAAACCATGGATTCTTTTCCTCTCACTTTGCATTTATAGACTACTCTGCATTTGTCTATCAGAGAAAATTCCAATAAAATACATCTAGGTTTGTTGTTTTAATCTGACAAAATGTTAAAGCGAAAGAGTATGAATTAGGGCTGCACGATTAACCTTTATCGCATCGATATTGAGGTTTTAACTCCTGCGATAACCTAACCTCAGGAGGCTGAGGTTTTTTCCCGCCCCTGACATTTGAGTGACAAACCTATTCACCAATCAAAATGGTTGAGTCTGGCTTGCTGGCCAATCAGAAACAGTGATGGGAAACAAGCTTGTATGCAGAGCAGTGTTGCCAACTTGACGACTTTGTCACTATATTTAGCGACTTTTCCGACCCCCATGGCAACGTTTTTTTTCAAAAAGTGACTAGTGACAGATCTAGCGGCTTTTCCATGTGTTGCTAGAGACTTTTGGCGACTTGTTCAATGTGAAAGCAAAATGTATTTCTCACTTTTCTCAGCGGGTAGCGGGAGAGGAACCTGGCTCCAGATCTCTGCTGTCAGTCTCTCTCCGCTGCCGCGCTCAGGTTGACAACCGTCCTGTAAAAAAAGGAATCGTCCCGTATTCAGAGAGAATATTACGCGTTCCGTATTAAGATGAGAAGGAACGCGATTTGTCACGTATTTCAGCTAGAATGAAAAGACACAAAGCTGGAGTTATTCTGTGTCTTTACGCTGCGCAGCTGCCTCGTCTTCTCTCATTCTCTCCCCTCCCTCTCCTGTTGCTCATTCAATCATGATCGGCTTTTCTGTGACTTTGAGCAGATAGAGGAAACCAGCGGGTGTCGCGCTAAACAACAGCAGCACGTTTAAGCTTGATAAACTGTTGTTAGAATTGATTTAATATTACTTTCTGATGTTTGCTGGAGCCACAGCCGTAACAGCTGCTGGTCATGATATCGGTTTGGATATGTGGTGAGATGGAAACATGAAGATGAAACTAGGAGATGTTCTTACTGAATCATCAGAGCTGAACAGGTGATGGAGAAACACGTTTACCTTTTAGGTGACATGAATGAGTTGAAGGAAAGTTATAAACTGTTTCTGAGAGACAAATGACACCAGGATCCATTTATGTAGCTGACAGCTGGTAACTGTGCAGGGGCGGCTCTAGCAAAGTTTTGCCCGGGGGCCAGGTAGGGCATTAACAGGAAAAGGGGGGCACAAATAAATACTTTTCTTATTCTCATTTAAAATGTCTAGCTTTTAATAAATAATTATCTGAATATTACAACCAATTGGATGTAGCGGTCATAAATCCTTTATCGTATACAGCAAATATTAAGTCTAATACAGTATCCTACTAAGCTATAGTACTTTTTCCTTCGGGAAGGTACCATCTGTGCAGTCTGCAGTTCTGTCAAAGAAAGATGTCCAATCTATTTAATTATTATAGAAAAATAATTCATTTCTGTGCATTTGTTTTACATGTGCATTAAATTAAAGTCGATTAGGTCGATTAAGCATCATGAGGCGCAGGGTGGGGAGTTGTTCCTTATTCTTTTTGGTGGGAGTTGGCAACCCTACTGTCAGGTTACTACGTCTTATCTCGCAGAAGGCTGGATAAGGTCTTGTTTTTAATTGTTGTCATTTATTTAAAAATGTGTGCAATATAACAGTTTCATGTTTAGTAAATGGTGGTGGACTGCAGAAGATTTTGTTTTCTGATTGTAAATCTAAATCTAATAAGAGTTCATTTTCTGTTTTTCAATGGCAAAGATTCATCAATAAAAAATAAAAAAAAAGCTACCTGTTTAAGTTCATTTCCATTATGTCTTATTATTCTTTGGTATTTAGGTTCAGGTATTTAATAATCACGAAGCATTGAACAATCTTATTACCTCAATCACTATGTAGTTTATAGTAGAGATTTTTTAGGTTCAACAGCAGACAAAAGCCAGAAGAGGGCCCTGGCCACATAAATATTTTTTAGGTTACTGTATATTGTTCGCATGTGTGTCAAGTTGTACAAGACTGTGTAACAATATATTTCATTCATAATTTTAGTTTCATGCACTTAAAAGTATCGAAAGTAAAAATCGAAAATCGCATCGCAATATTTGTCAGAAAAACCGCAATTAGGTTTTTTGTCAAAATATTGCACCCCTAGTATGAATACTTTTGGAATAGACTGAATGTCATGACCGAGCTGCTGTGGAAGGTAGAATTGTAGTAAGGATTATCTTTCCTTATGTTGCTTTTTGAGTTGTTAAACTTGAGTCAGTCTTCAACTTTCTGTAACACTTAAAGGGCCAGTTGTTGAGCTAAAACATGGCCGCAGGATGATTTCTGCTCTTGTGGTGCATGCTTTGAAATCATCTCTCAAAAATGCAGTCAGTTTGTGAATGTTTGGCTGCTTTCTGTGAGGCATTTATGCTAAAAGCCACTTTTGTAGCTTTCCTTCTCCTTCTGATTCCAACAGCTCTTAAACGCAGTAAGCTCTTTATGTATAAAACATTCTAATGTTGGACTTCCACTGCAGTGTGTTCGGTTTGCATTATGCATACTGTTTGCATAATGCATAGCCCTTGTGACAAATATTCAAATGTTTTCTCATTGTTAAAAAATGCAACATTTGTAGCTCAATCTTTTTACCTGCAGATTTATCTGAGAGAATTTCAGGTCTATTTGAGATAAAAAACAAATCCCACTGGAGGGATTCTGGTTCTTTTTATATTAAAACCTTTGGTGAATTGTAGTACTCCAATTTAAACTGATTTGTATGTTGTTGGACAGTGAAGCAGAAGCCAGAAAAAAATCCATGCACACACAGGGAGAATATGAAAACCTCACCAGGGAAGGCCAAGATTTGAACCTCAGACCTTGATGCAATGAGACAAAAGCCCTAATCATCTGTTTAGCATGCCCGCTGAACAGTTGTGGTTGCAGTGGTTTCTTAACTTTCAGTCAGTGTGAAGGTATGAGTAGCAATGGTGCCTTCAAATCTGCTGTAAGTTTTGCAGACCTGGAGGAAACCCAGAGGAATTTACCTGGGGGGGGGGCTCTCCTGGCCTATCCTGGGGGGGTTTATTGAACCCCATAGCGTTTTTTATTGAACCCCATAGCGTTTTTGTACGTTGATGGTGCGTTACATAATTCTGGGTCAAATCAGCCATTTCTAGTGACTCTTTCAGTGTACACATACATGCTATACATAATCGGAAAGCTGAAAGCTGAGATTCTTTAGATTCCAATGATGTATGCCAATCAAGGATACTATCTTAACTGTAGACACAGTAAACACTTCTGTCAAACTTCTGTCACCCAGAAAGAAAAACAATGTGCAACTCACCGTTTGAAGCCAAATATCAGTCTTTTCACCTCCACAAGGGTCCTGTTAATGTCCTCCAGTAAAATACCTTGTCCAGAACAAGTTTTACGTTCACAATCCAACACAATCTGCTGCCCAAAACCTTTCGTGTATGTATTTCTCACAAAGTTTTCATGATAGTATGCTCATGTTAGCATAAAAATAACACAGAACCGTTCTTCTTCTTTGTTATTATTGGCGGCTGACAAACAACGAATTACCATTTACCAATTACCAATTAGCATTACCATCACCAACTGATATAGAGTGTGGACCAAAATGTCACTCAAGGTTGCATTTGCCTCTGTAAGACTGGTGATGTTTTAGGATCATCCCTGCTTGTGCTAGCTTTGCTCTTGTTTTTATTAAGCCAAGCTCTAATGTTCATTTTGGCATACAACCACATCAAAGTATCTTCTTAACCGCCTCCAAAAGCCCAGATTAGTAGCCTATAGCACCCTCTGCTGTTTGTCCTGGATGAATCCGTTGCATGATTGCAACTTAATTTACATGGGCATTCTAATTTCCAATCAAAACTACTGCGGAAAACAGAAAAGAATAATTTGAGTTTATCGTCAAATGCAAACAACTTGGTCCATTATTGCCACCTTGTGGTGAGAGTTGGGGCATTCTGACAAAGCATGAATGCTTTTATCTGCTTCATACTGGACCAAATGGCTTTTAAAAGCTTGTTTAAGCTCTTTTCTTCTGAAAGTATTGACAAGATCTTCAAGTGGAGATGATTCAATAGCTGCATCTGCACACCTCCATCTTTTTTTCCATTTTTCCTGCTTCAGCACGCCAGCTTTAAGTTGAGAAGTCATTGACATACTGTTCCAGTACTTCACAAGCTGTTGAAGTCTTTCATCCCTTTTCAATCAGCTGTTTTAGAGGCAGGAACACATTCTTAAACATGCAGGATAGCGTACCCTGAGGACCAGGAAACACTGTTTTAAAGTGATGAAAACATGAATCAACATGTCTCCATCAGTGAGAACAGAGAAACTGAAACCGGTAAAAGAATGTGCACCAATCTGCTTGTGTTTAGCTGGTTTTAACAGATGGATGAGTTTGACAAGTAATTTATTTAAGATAAATTGTGCACTTGATGAAGAAAAGGACTCATGCATGCAAACGAATGCGTAAATGGCTAAATTAACCTATCTTGGTGTTGACATATTGTCTAAAGTATTTGTTCTTGTGCAGCTTTGTGAAATGTGCTTCTAACCATGCAATCTCTGTTCATGTAACTGAGAAGGAATAGAACAGGAGACAGGAAAGACTGTTGACAAGTAGCTAATTAGCAATCAGAGCAAGGTGCCTGTGCTGGGAAAGAGATAGTTGTTTCACTCGGACACACACACCCACACACACATGCTGTGTCTGTTTTCCCATGTCGTCAGGCGCTTCCATTGCTCTTTGGGGACCTGCTGTCACTGATGTGGAATCTGTATTTAGAGCGTCACACTGAGCTGTAGCAAAAGGTTATTGAGCACACACATAGACACACGCAAACATGTTGAGTGTGCAGACAGTGATGATGATCGTGATCATGGCTGGCTGATGCTGAAGCTATTTAAGAAGGACTGCCATTAGATTTCAGCAGTGGTAATGACACCCAGGTGCCTATTCTAATGAGATGTGAGCGATTTTTAATGATTTTGTTTTCGGCGAACGCTTCGTGTGGAGCTCAAGGTTTCAGATTTAAAACTTAATGCTGGTGTTTGCGTCAAGAAATCATTCAGGGGAAAAATATTACTTCACAATGTTGTATGTTACAAATTCAAATTCGGAATTACTGTATTGATCCCAGAGGGAAATTAAGTGTTGTTGTAGCTCATTCAATTAATTCTTTAAGGAGTTGTTGTAGATCATGATGGCTGTGGGCAGGAAGGATGTCCAGTAGCGGTCTGTGTTGCAGGGATACTGAAGAAGCCTCCGACTGAAGACACTGTTGTTGTAGGATAGTCTCATGAAGAGGATGCTCAGGGTTGTCCATAATATTTTAGATTTTTTGAAGAATCCTTCTTTGCATCATCATCTCCAGATGTTCCACAGTCGTCCCCAGAACAGCACCAGCCTTCTTTATCAGGTTGTTTAGCCTTTTTTAAGTCCCTGGGTCTGATGGCTCTGACCTTGAAGGACTTAAGCTTCCTCAAGAAGTACAGTCTGCTCTGTCCCTTCTTGTAGACAGCCTCACTGTTGGGACTCCAGTCCAGGCTGTTGTCCAGGTGAACACTGAGGTATTTATACTCCTCAACCACCTCCACTTCTTCACCCATGATGGAAACAGTGAAGTCTACAATCATCTCCTTTGTCTTGTTCACATTCAAGGTAAGACGATTGTTTCCACACCATGTCACAAAGCGATCCACCAGCTCTCTGTATTCAGCTTCTTGTCCATCTCTGATACACCAGACAATTGCCGAGTCATCTGAGTATTTCTGCAGATGACAGGTCTCTGATTTGTACTGGAAGTCTGAGGTGTACAGAGGGAAAAGGAATGGTGAGAGTACCGTCCCCTGTGGTGCTCCTGTGCTACTGACCACCTGGTTTGACACACAATTCTTCAGTCTCACAAACTGTGGTCTGTTTGTCAGGTAGTCATTGATCCAGGGGATTGTTGAGGCGAGGCAAGGCAAGGCAATTTTATTTGTATAGCACACTTTCAACAGGAGGGTAATTCAAGGTGCTTTACATAATTTGGTGATTTAAAAAAACAAAAAAACAGTGGAAATTAAAAGTAAAAGAAACACACATTACACATGATACACAATAAAGCAAGAGAGCATGAACACATTTCATACATATGACATCAAGCAATTACTCGAAGGGAATTCTAAACAGATGGTTTTTTAGTCTCGATTTAAAGCAGTTCAGAGTTTCAGCAGCTCTACACTCGACAAGAAGTCTGTTCCAGATAAGGGGAGCATAGAAACTGAAAGCTGCTTCTCCGTGTTTAGTTCTGAGTCTAGGGATGTTTAGTAGGCTAGAGTTGGAGGACCTGAGTGGTCTTGGTGGTTGGTACTGTGACAACAGGTCTTCAACATATTTTGGTGCTAAGCCATGTAATGATTTATAAACTAGTAGGAGTATTTAGAAGTCTATTCTCTGACCTACAGGGAGCCAGTGTAAGGACTTTAGAACTGGGGTGATGTGCTCTACTTTCCTGGTTCTAGTGAGGACGCGAGCAGCAGCGTTCTGGATCAGCTGCAGCTGTCTGATTGACTTTTAGGCAGACCTGTGAAGACGCTGTTGCAGTAATCAATCCAACTAAAGATAAACGCATGGATGAGTTTTTCTAGGTCGTGTTGCAGCATCCGTCCTTTAATCCTAAAAATGTTCTTTAGGTGATAGAAGGCTGACCTTGTTATTGCCTTTATGTGACCCTGGAGGTTCAGGTGTGAGTCCAGTACTACACCTAGGTTTCGAGCCTGATCAGTAGTTTCTAGCTGTATTAATTGAAGCTGTGTGCTGACTCTTGTCCGTTCCTCCTTGGGTCCAAAAATAATCACTTCAGTTTTGTTTCTATTCAGCTGGAGAAAGTTATGGCACATCCATCCATTTACTTGGTCAATGCATTGATTTAGGGTTTGAACGGGTTCAGAGTCACCTGGTGACATTGTAATGTAGAGCTGAGTGTCATCCGCGTAGTTATGGTAGCTAATGTTATTGGTTGCTATAATCTTGCCTAGTGGGAGCATGTAGATATTAAATAAGAGGGGCCCCAGGATGCTGCACTGAGGTCCAACAGAACCAGCACTGTGGTTCTTCCACAGTCTGTATTTATGCGGATGTCATTGAATACTTTGACGAGGGCAGTCTCGGTGCTGTGGTGAGCACGGAAACCAGACTGAAAAACATCAAAACGGTTTGTCATTGTCATTGCTATTTAACTGCTGAAACACGGCTTTTTCAATAATCTTACTGATGAATAGAAGATTAGAGACTGGCCTGTAGTTCTGCATTAACGTGTTGTCCAGATTTTCCTTCTTTAGCAGTGGTTTAATAACTGCTGTTTTTAAAGCCTGAGGGAAGACACCTGATAGCAAGGATGAGTTCACTATTTGAACAAGATCAGACCCAATAACAGGAAGAACTTTCTTTAAAAAAGCTGTCGGTAGGATATCAAGACAGCAGGAGGAGGAGCTTTATTGGATAATGATCTTCTTCAAGGCTGTTCTGGTTTAATTCGTGGAATTCAGACATTTTCTCTACATTGTTGTTGATTGGGGATGGCACTGGTTGTGGGTTCGATATTGAGGTACAGATTGACCGTCTAATTGTTAGAATCTTTTCAGTGAAAAAGCTGGCAAATTCATTGCAGGCCCTGGTAGAGTTTAGTTCAGGGGCTACTGTCACTAAAGGATTAGTTAGTCATTCCACTGTTGCAAATAGAGTCCGTGCATTATTAATGTTTCTGTTGATGATTTCAGAAAAGAACGATTCCCTAGCTTCTTTTATAGTTAGCTGATATCTATTCAGTCTCTCTTTGTAGATCTCACAATGAACCTGGAGTCAAGTTTTCCGCCATTTTCTCTCGGCTCGTCGACACTCTCTTTTTTCACTACTTACTAGTGGATTTCTTGCCCACGGAGACTTCTTTCTACCTGAGCCTACTTTCACTTTAGTTGGAGCAATGGAATCCATGAAGTCTTAGATTTTTGCAAGGAAATTATCTACCAACTTATTTACTGAGTTGGGAGATGAGGGGGATGTGGTGGAAGGGTAAATACGTTTAAAGGTTAAGGGCTCCACCTGTCTCAACAGGAGTCACTCCAGGACCTTCATGATGTGGGATGTCAGGGCAACAGGTCTATAGTCATTGATGACTGATGGGTGAGTTCTCTTTGGTACTGGAACAAGGCATGATGTCTTCCTGGAAACTTCTCCTGAGCTAGGCTAAGGTTGAAGAGGTGCTGCAGAATCCCACAGAGCTTTCTCTGCACAGGCCTTCAGGACTCTGGGGCTGACACCATCTGGACCTGCATCCTTGTTCCGGTTTAGTTTCTCCAGCTGCCTCTTCACCTGACTTCTAAAGACAGACAAGTGGGAGGGGGAGGCAAAGGGGGTAGCAGCGTCTCCTGACTTGGTTGAAGACAAACTTGTGGAAACAGAAGAGTCCATGACTGAGGTGAAGGATAAAACATCTGAGGTGTGACAGGAAAGCTGTTGGTCAGGGGAGGGTGGGATGTCTGTTTGGCTGGGGATAGGAGAGCAGAATGTTTAGCTTGTTCCTGAACTGAACCTGTTGAAGAATGTGTTCAGTTCATTGGCTCTGTCCAGACTTCCATCTATCCAATCCTTCCCGTGCTTAAAGCCTGTGATCTTTCTCATTCCTGACCAGACATTTCTGATATTGTTCCTCTGTAGTTTGTTCTCCAGCTTCTTGTATGCCTCCTTGCTGTCTTTGATCTTGACCTTACGTTGCTTCTGTACACATCAGCATCAGATATAGATTGAAAAACTAATTGTAAATTTACTCTAACCTCAACCCTAATTGTGAATTTTGAAGCTCCAGTAGAAGGTTTAGATTAAATTTATTACTAGATAATTTGTTTATACCTGCACAGACATAAAGGATACAATACCCAAGTAAGCATATCAAACTTTAATAATTTAATTTTGGCTATACCATTTTCACAAGGTGAATGCATTTATAAACTCGAATAAAAATCATACATCCAGAAGCTGATTTCTGTCCTTCATTTAACTGGGTAGATAGAGGGTAGTAACTAGTCGAGATGCGCCCAACCGGCACAAGGGGGCAGCATGGAGTGTTAACCGCTCTTGTTAACGTACTTTCAAGGATTTATACTTTTACCTATTAGAAATATTCACTTACATTTACGTTTAACATTTTCCCTAAAGTATATGCAAAAAAGAACATAAAACTCAAAAGATTTAAAATCTACAATACGTCAAACTGCGCCTAATTGCAGCTACTGATTTGTTAGTGTAGGCCACATAGTGCACTCAGACACTGCATGTTTGTTAACTTTTTACATTTTTTAAACTGTCACATCAACAATAAGTAGACCAGTAGAATATAGCACCTTGCATCCTTTCTAAGACAATTTCCGAAATCAGCAGATGACCGGGTGATTCTCCAAATGCTCCATCCCTGTGGAGCCAGCTTCTCTGGACATCAAACTGCAGCCGCCTTGGCACAGTCACTCAGCCCAGCGTTGGTTAACACAGCATATAAGCCCCCACAGCCAGGAAACCTTGGTGGTTAACTGCTGCTCTATCAGAGTAATTGACCCCCTCCTCATTATGTCAGCCACACCCTTAATGTTACCCTGCTGATTTAAGACCTTTGAATAATTCCCCTCCATCTTGTTGACTAATTTCACATTGTGTCTTTGTGCCACAGTCAAAAAGATGTCATTTCCTGTAATTGCACGGTTTAAATTACCATCTTGGTGTTTAAAGAATAACCTGTTATTGGATGCTTGTTGCTTTAATTTTCCTTCAGTTCTGTGACTAATTCAACAAACTGCCTCCAAATTACGCTGATGCCGTGATGTTTGGCTCTAAATCTGCTGTAAACCAATAAACCTAATTTTACCAGACAGGCGTTAAAATGTTCCAATGCTCCAAGTTGACCAAGTGAGATAAAGAGTTCATGGCTCTAATTCTCAGCTCAGCCACCATCAGGAACGAAAAGCATTAAATTAAAAGCTAAAAAGATGCAGTCGGAAATAATTTCGACATCATAAATAATCTGGTGTTTTTCTGTTAGTTTAACTGAGCTGAACTGATTTAAATTAAACCAAAGACAAATGTTAAAGTAGCGTGATGAGATCGGGGACATAAAACAGCAACCATAAATAGTTATTGAATCAGTTTGGTGGGTGGGATTTACCCTGAGATCATCTGTTTTTTGGTCACTTTATCACTGAACCTGTAGCTGCTGGCATCCAAAATATGATGGATCTGTCTCATGTGTTTCTACTGTCCTTACATTATGGTGCATACATTAAGTTAAATTCTGCTGTTCATAGCCTGAAAGCAGCCGAATGAAGCCAAACTGTGCAGACAAACGAAACAGGAACCCAGAAGTTGGAATGCTGTAGAATCTGCTTCCCAATGACCAAAAGCACTGGGCTGGGACTCGTCTACTCATAAAGGTTCAACCTTTAAAAGATAAGAAGGGACAAACTGAAGTAGGTTGGAGCCAGCTCGTCTTTCAGCTTTTACAAATGGTTGACGTGCGCCTGCTTGTAGAAGTCGGTCCTGAAGTGCTGATTGAGTTACACACAGGATTGGAAGCTTGTGTTTCAGTTTACAGCACAACTATTTACCACAAAATCCTCACTGAGACGTTTCTGGCACCGAGAGAACTTCACTGTTTTGGC